>VZRF01006819.1:1498221-1655644 GCA_013396875.1 Vireo altiloquus | reverse complement strand
CCCGGGGAGCCCGCCCGGTGGCGGGGTGGTGCTTGGGGCCGTTGCCCTGGCGAAGCGGCGTGCCCGGCCGGGATCGCGCCCTGCCCGCCCGGCTGCCCCTCGGGCCTGGGAGAGCCCGCTCGGCACCGCGGGGCTTGTCTGTGCCTGCCGCGGGAGCGCTGACTTTCCCTGCGCCCACGAGTATCCGTGTCCGTGGGAGAGTCTGATGGCGTCGCTTGGCAGCGGCCACCGTCATCCTCCGGGAGCGGTGAGGCCGCGGGGCGGGAGGGGCTCTGGGCAAGGAGACTAAAAGCTGTCGCCGGGAGCAGCCGGGCCGGGGGCGATGGGAAGGCGCAGGGGAGGGAGCAGCCGCGGGTCCCGGCAGGCGCGTCCCGGCGCAGGCAGAGGCGCGGGCTGGGCTCGGGGAGGGAGCGTCCCGCTGGGTCTGCTCCCGGCTGCTGCCTCTGCTGCGCCTCCTCGGGAAGGCGGCCAGAAAATAAGGCAGTTTGTTAATTCAGCAGAGCTGGAATGAAACGGGGACAAAATTGTCTCAGCAGTATCGTGGAGGAATCCTGGGCTGTCACTGTATCACTCCCGGGGCTGGGATATGTCAAGTAGGAGAGAATGGGAAGAGATCTTCAAAGATCCTCTTTGTGATTAAGATCTAGTGCTTCGCAGAGTTACTCCGGGTAGATGCAATTTGAAAGTAGCTTAAACTGGGTTACCTAGTGTAAACAAATACGGAGTTAGCATAGAACATCTCCCGCGTGACTGTGGTGCTTCTTGATGTTTATTCCCCCTCGAGTGAACATGACTCTGTGCTGCCCATTATACTCACCTTGGTGGGAGAAGAACAGCTCTTCCTACAGGTGCTTGGTTTCACTGTGATGGAAAGGTATCACCATGTGAGCTTGGCTGCCTCTGCGTGGTTTCCTGTAGTCAGACCATGGCATTGTTGTTCTGGAAGTACTTGAACATACCCTCCAGACTCCCTTTTCTGTCTGAGTTTGCTGAACTTTACAACATCTGGCCCTTTTATGTATGCTTGATCCCCTGAGTAAGTCCAGAAAGTCTTGTAGCTAATATCAAATCCCCATCTATTTCACACATTTTGTAGACCTATGATGTTAGTGTCTCACCACACGAATCATCCTTTCACTAAAACCACAGGTTTTAGATGAGGACAACTGATGAGTGAAATGATGAAAAACTCTTCAGTGAAATAAATTATCTCACAGTATGTATATACTGTGGAACATGCTCTGTGCATAGGTTGTGCCCCCATGCCTTACTATAGCTGGTCTCCCAACACGTTGGATTCTGTCGTTTAGGTAGATATCTCTCCTTTTGGATAAAATGTTGGGACTGATATTTTCTTAGGATGTTATTTTGTAAGTTAAGGGAGAAAGATTTGTGAGAGATGGAAGGTAGGAAAGAATTGACAGTTGTAAGGTTGTGCATTTGCTTTCAGAATACTTTTGATTGTTGAGCATTTCAAACTCCTAAGTTCTATATCTCATCTTTTAAGAAAAAATGAGTTGTGTTACCTTTTGCCATCTACAACGAAACAGAAAAGCAAAAATGTATATAAGGTGTCATCCGTGTGAAGTCACGGATTGAATGTAATGAATATTTTATGTTTAGCAAATGTTGAAGAAATATAGTAAATGTAGGGGAGATCTCAAGCAGTTCACATAATCAGAAACGATGAAGAAGGTAATTTTTATCCTTCCTTGACCATACTGCTGGATTTCTGAGTTACAGCTTTTCTTTCAGAATGCTTAGGCATATTTGTTTTGGAAAGTATTACCAGTTTCAGCCTTTCATTAAGGAAGGAGATTTCAGTTGGTGAGTCTTTAAATTGCTGAATGAGGAACAGGGTGCATGATAGATCAAATCTCCAAATATTGTGCTTAGCGTACAGCATTGTTGAAGTTATTGATTGAGCTTGATTTTTTTCTATAAAATACATACCCCTGCTGTGTGATTAGTTTTTTGAATAATACTGCATTTACTATTCCAGTTAGCTTTATTTCTTTCTTAAATTTTCCTTACCATTTATGCTATATTCATAACTTAAGGCAATAAGTAGATTAAAAATGTTCTGTTTTAAACTTGGTGGAATTTACTTTTTGAAATATTGATTAGAAAGTCTAGAGACAGCTCCAGAGAATAGAATAATCCAAGATTTCCAATACCTTCTGCCTTTTTCAGATACTGCATTGACTTTCAGGTATGTGAGAAATCACTGTGATGCACAGAAACCAGTAGGTAAGTAGTAGAAGAAAACTTTCTACCACTTTCTGATGAGATTTTTCTTAGTTTCCATGTTGGTTAATGTCATTTGTCAATTTAAATATTCTAATATAAAATGAGTGATGTTTAATATAATGTCGAGGAGTCGATGCTCACAGTATCAAACTAAAGAAGGTGTTGGTTGTGTTTTAAATATTAGAAATAGTGATTTTAGTTTTTGTTCATTGGCATAAAAATACTACATTAAGAGATGGTGAAGAAAACAAGAATATTGAAGTTAAAATACAGGTTTCATGTGTGTCCTGATCTTCACTGATAGTTTTAAGAATTCATTGAGTATGCACGGTGTAATTTTTAACTTAAAGAAAAATGCTTTTATTATAACCTTCTAGTTTGCAATAGATCAAAATGTGAGCAGAATGTTAATCAGTATTACAAATGGGTACAGTTATTTGAATCATGTGATCTGGTTCAGTGGCCAGCCTCCACTAAATCATTTGACCTAAAATTGATTTGCACTGATAATACCAGGTAACTGTTATTTTAATCTTTGTTCCAGGACAAAAATCATAACTTCAATATGGCACCCATTTTAGATTGGAAGAAGCTCATGAAAGTTGATCCAGATACTCTGCCTCGTCAAGAGGAACTAGCAGACAGATTGCTGGATATCATGTTCAAGGTGCTTGAGAAAAAGGGAACATAAGAGTTTTGTTATACCTTCTTCCCTAACCTATCTCTGGTCCTTCACATACATGAAAGATTTATTTTGTGTATTTCATTGATATTAGTGTAAAACCACTTTTGTCTATTTCCTTAGGTTGATGGGAAAGACTTAAAAACTGAAATTCCAGAAAAACTGATCCACCTTTTTAAAATTACTCAATCACTATTGAAGGTTTGTATTAATGCTTACTTTCTACAATTCTGCAGATCCATTTGTTTATTTTTTTGCTTAAATGGAAGCATCATTATTCTTCTTCTCCCCTGTTCCTGAAAGCACTGCTTACTCCTAAGGTAATTTATATGCTAAATATAAATTGCACCAGAGTACCTGCTTGTAGTTGCTGGAATTTAGTAGTGGGAAGTGAAGGGAATTGGACTAACATAGTTAAAGAGATGGAAAATGAAAACAAATTTCTCAGAATAAATATGTTTTAAACATGAGGTCTATGGAACAATCTTTTAATTTATATTAGTAGTAAATATTTCTTCCTTGCTTGCTATGCTTCTTTTCTCAGATGAAAACTCAAGAGATAGAACTAGCACTAGAAGAAGTTGAAAAAGCTGGGGAAGAGCAAGCCAAATGTGGTAAGCAAGATTTTTTATGCTGTTCCTAAATGTTGGTCCTTTTTTATGCTATTCCTAACAAATTAACATTTTTTAAATGTGGTTCTAGGTTTTTGTTGTTGTTGTTTTGTGGCTTTTCTTAGATTTAGAGTACTGGACAAAATACCAGCTGCTCTGCAGTCAATTGCTTCAATGAAGCCACATTTTTAAAGTCTAAGATTAACCATTGTTGTTTTATGTGTTTTTTACCTTTTGGGGTAATTCACTATATCTGTTCTATTTTACCAGAAAATAATTTTAAAACAAAGCTGATGAAACTTCAAAATGAATTAGAGGTATGTTTTAAAATTTTGTTAATGTATAGAATGGTCCGGTGGGGTTTTTTAATTATTTGATTTTAGACTAGTATTTAATCTTGTAAGGTGATGAAATAGCATTATATATATATTATATATTATATATATATATATATTATTTTAGCAAATGCTTTTTATTGTTTTTTTTTTTTGAATATGCACCAGTCTTGGGTGAATAATTATTTGACTTTTTTATGCTTGAAAAATCCCATTTATTTTAGTCTTAGCATCTGCTTTGGTTTTTTCAGTTCTTTCCACTTTGAGTATCTATTATATTTATAATGTTATTTTAATGCTCATAAGACAGCCCAAAGATCTGCTGGTGGTCGTGATACTCGTTTTTTGCGTGATGAGATCCGCCAACTGGAAAAACAATTGGAACAAAAAGAGAGACAGTTAGCAGATATAGAAGAAGAATTGGAAAAGGAGAAGAAAGTGAATGAACAGGTAAGAAGGACTTGAGCTTTACATCTCTAGAAGCTGTTCTGTCAGATATCTTGAAATGTTGGTGTTCTGAAAAAGCCTCTGAAATTTAGAAAAAAAAATGAAACCACTGATAAAATGGGATTTCTGTGCATTTGTTTTCTTTTTTTGTTTCTGGAGTTCTTTGTGGTGTCAGTGGTGCATATAAAGGTTTTCTGTCTTGTAGCTTGCTCTTCGAATTGAAGATGCTGAAAATGAAAACATCAGATTCAGGAGAGAGGTTAGCAAAAATTATTGCTGGTTTACTGTATGTAACTTTGTTTATAAATATGTTACTGTCTTTTTGTATTTATAATTTTTGGTGTGATGTTTAATTGTGGAACATTTCCTGTTTACCAGTGCAAAGTAAATATGTAGTACAACTGCTCCAGTGAAACTTGGTTAATTTGGGTCAGGAACTCTATATATTTCAATTTGCATAGTCCTACTCTGCACTAGTTTGGCCTGGATTTTGGAGTTTGAATTTTAAGTATTTTTCTTAAATATTATTGCCAAGTAAATTTGTTTAATTTTTTGTCCTGGGGTAAAACATTGAGAATCATTAGTCAAAGTATCCCTCTACGTGTGTGTGTATGTATGTATATGCATGCACAGGTATAAAGAAAGCTATTTCGTTTTGTCTCTATATAGATTAATATTTAGTCTTCCTAAAGCAAAGCTTATTTCTAATATTTTTTATACTTTGTTCTCTTGGTCTTGTTTTCTCCTTTTTAATATGAAGAAAAAGCGCATAAAGAAAAAGGTGAGACTTCTAAGACTTTAAAAGCAGACTGTAGGAATTTGGATGGGTTTTGAGTGTCTTAGCTCTTTGTGTTAGCTTGCTAGAAATGCAGTGACTGTCTTTGACTCTTAGAAATGGATTTAAGTTTGGATTGCTTTTTGTGCAGAATGAACAATTGCGTCAGGATGTAGCTGACTATCAGAGGCAAATAGATTCTCAAAAAGAAGCAATTCCATTACGAAGAGGAGAAGTTTCTGATTACACGTCACAGTTGTCCAAAAGAAGCTCTGAGCTTGTCCAGTATTTGGATGAAATTCAGGTAAAAATCAATTCATTCTGTTGAGTATCTATTTGTGTTTTACTGACTGTAGTGTCTTTCATGACACTATGTCAATTTATAGATAAAGTCGTGTGGAGTAAGGGAATTCATAATATGGTAGGGTTCTGTCATGTGTGCAGTCTGCATCTATGAATCTGGCAAAGATAATGAAGTTACTGATGGGGAGATATGTCTTTTATTTGCTGTTTGGGTTTGTTGAAATGGATGATCTAGGGATGAAATACTCTATTCTGTGCTAATTTCAAGTTCTTATTCAGTTATTAAGATGAGCACTTTCTAAAAGCAGATTTTTCTTTATTTTTGCAGAATTTGACTGAAGCTAATGAGAAGTTAGAGATTCAAAACCAAGAAATGAGGAAAAATCTTGAGGAATCAGTGCAAGAAATGGAGAAGATGACTGATGAATATAGCAAAATGAAACTAATTGTGCAACAATCTGATATTATTATGGATGAGTTAAGAAAAGAGAAAGATCGGTACAAATTTCAAGTAAGAACTGACTTATTATTTAGTATTTTTTTTTTTTTAGTTTTCTACTCTGTTTTCATATTTTAGCTTAACTTAAAACATTCTATCTGTGCAGTTAAAACCACACACTCCTCAAAAGTAATTCTCTTTAAAAGTAGTGTGATCTTTGAATGTGGTACAGATTTTAAAATTTGATTGCAGATCACAAAAATTTTTTTTGTATAAAATGTTAGTCATGCACTGTTCTCAAAAGTCATTCCCTTGCTGTTGTAATACTAATCTGTTAAATGTTATGTACTTGATGTAGTGTGTTTGTACATAAATACTGGTTAAGCCCAAACCTTTTTGTAATGTGATGTTCATCCAAATGGTATGTCTAGGTTCAGGATCTTTCAGACCAGCTGAAAGCAAAGAATGAGGAAGATGATCCACTCATGGCAGCTGTAAATGAAAAAGTTGAAGAATGGAAGGTATTTTTTAGTACTTTTAAAATAATTTTTAGGAAATACTTCAAGTGTTCTGATGGTATTTTATCTTCTTTTTAGAAAATCTTAGCTTCAAAAGATGATGAACTCCTAGAGTATCAGCAAATGTTGTTTAACTTGGAAGAGAAAATGAAAATGGTCCAACTTGATGTAGACAGAAACAGTATACTGTCCCTTCAGCAGGTACAGTACATGTGAGACATTGCACACATAGGAATCACCATTCACTAAATATGCTAATGACCAAATATATATTTAGTCTTTCATAGTTTGCAAATACAAAATACTTAATTTTGATAATTATGGGACAGGTCGATCCATTTCCTTGTAAAGTTAGCTTAATAGACAATGTACAAAGGAAACTCTTATGTATGTATGTATGCATGACCTGAACTCTTGGTAGTTGGTTCTATTACTTTCATATTTATCTTTTCTAGCTATTAGGTAGTGTTTCTAAAATATAGCTTAGTTTCTGTGCACTAAATTTGTTAGTTAAGGAACAGTCTTACCTAGTACTTAATTTTCTGTGGTCATTTGTCTCATCTGATTTACTCTGTGGTTCATTGTATGATAGAGCTAGCTGAATTTGTCTGTCTCTCATATTCATGCAAAATTACACAGTTCTTCATGATTTTGAATGTCTTCACTTTCTAAAAAATCATAACCCCTCCCTGTTCCCACAAAATAATGTGGTCCATTAGGATTCCTGAAATAGTCATTATGGAAAACATACTCTCTGATTCCAGGATGATTTCCTGCCTTGCTGTAAGTTTTTTAAGTAAATGTGTAATGACATTTATGTTATATTTTGGGTTCTTGTAGACTGAGCAGTATGGTGAGATGTATTTATGCAGTCTTCCAAACCTAGTGACAGATAGCTTTTCAAGAGAAAAAAACCCTAAAGTACAAATCAGCCTTAGGTATCAGAAGAGGAAAGCAGCTGAAAGTAACTGTGATAAGCAGTTGTTTGGTTTTAGCTGATTAGATGGCTGTAGAGATTGCTTTTTTGGGGGGGTAAGGGGAGGGAGGTGGCATTATTAGCATGGCATTTTGAAATGTTTTATAGAAATAAGCTGTATTTTAAGCAGACATTTAAAAACTTAATCAAGTTACTGGTCAGGTTTTTGCTCAAAATGGACTGAGCTTGCTAACCTTCAATGTGTGTTTATATTCTAAAGGGTTATATTTAGGTCTTTGCAACTTTGCTAAGTTCTGTACTTTTAGATTTTAAATGTGGTTATATTTTTAAGAAAGCCTGAAAGTTGTTTTTCAGAACGTTGGTATAAAGTAAGGACCTTGAGATTTTTACATTTTTATTATTACATTTTATTATTATTAATGTCTGTAACTTTTTTTAAGTCTCTTTTTTATCTTTTACCACTTTTTTATTCAGAAAACAACATTAAGCTTGCTAGATTGTTTCTAAAGTTAATGTACAAGTACAGAAATAACGTAGTATAAATAGAAGTCACTTCCACAGTCTGTGTGTACTTATGAATGTATATACATGCAGAACAAGATGTGATACGAATTTTTGAAAGGAAGATAACTTGCTGAAAGGCTGTCTGCATTTCTGGTGTCATGTATGATGGATTGTTAGTCCTTGCAATTTTGAACTTATATCTCTCAGTTCCCAATGGCAATTGTTTATGAGGAAGCTGCAAGAAATCTGTATCATCTGAAACTTTTCATCTAACATTGGCAAACTCTGAGAGTACTGTTTCCATTTAAAATCATAATACTAAAATGCTGCTTTTTTTTCTGAGTGCTTTATTTTTACTTTCTTATTCTTCCTGCTTTGCATTTATATACCAAACTTCTAGATAATATCTGAACTCTCTTTGTAAGTATATTATATTTGATGTTCTATTAATTGTTTTGTATTAGCTCTATGTAATTTCTTCATTTACCATGTGCTGTATTGGTATTCTGTATTGATAGTTTGCCTGTCAGTAAAGAAGGATCTTTAAATGGAGTTTGGTTTTTTTTGCATGTGTAGGGTGTGCAAGAGCGAGATGCTCAGATAAGATTGCTTACTGAGCAGGTCGAACAGTATACCAAAGAAATGGAGAAAAATGCATTTGTTATCGAGAAATTAAAAGATGATCTCCAAAAAGATAAAGGTAACATGACTATTTTGTATTAATGTCAAAATCAGGAAAATCAGAAACCACAGATTTACTGTGCATTCTTTATTATTTAGAAATAGAGGGAAAAAAAAGAATTGCAGTATTTGAGTAATTCTAGTCTCTAATCTTTTTTCTTCATTTTCTTTTATGAAACATTCATGAAGAGTTTACACCTATCCAGATTACCTCAGTGGGTTTTTTGGGTAATAAAATTATACCTGATCTGTAAAAGTTAGAGCATAACATACAAGGTCTCAGCTCCATCAAGAATTGAAAAGGAGTGATAGCATGCAATTACAAATAAATTGTGATTTCCCTTCTGTGCCCTCACTCATGGTAAACACTGTTTGAAGGAGCTGTTGGGGGGAAGAAAACCCAACCTCTTGCATGTAGTGTCTTGTAATTTCCTAATTAAAAAGGGCAGGAAATGAAGATGTCCTTTATAAGATTTTCTGAGGTGTTTCTGTGTTGATTAATGGCAGATAGCCAGAATTCCTAGCTGAATTGTAAACATCAAAGTTTTCCTTTCCAGGTCGCTCATGCCTTGCTCCACAGAATCAAATGGGGGACATGCAAGAAAAGTTAAAAATGCTAGAAGAGAGAACTACGGAGGCTGAGAAATCAGCAGAATTGGCAGAAGCACATGCCAGAGAAAAGGACAGAGAACTTGTTGAGACTTTGAAAAGAATGAGAGACTATGAACTGGTAAGCATTTTGTCAGAGTGGACAGGGTATTCATCATATTTTTAGGAGAGCATTTTGTCCTTCCATATTTATTTAATTGTTCTAATTAAAAATGAAATAAATTACTTTGATGGTATTCCCTTTCCTCTTCCCTTCACTATTGAACAATAATTGAACACTGAAGATATGATTCTTCAAAGTAACATGTTGGAGGACTCACTTTTGAAATATGCAGATTCCTCTGTGTTCAAGGACAGATTTATAGGATCTGCTTTTTATTCAGTAACTTTTTTCACTAAGCGTAGTGGAGAAGAGTGATAGAAGTTGAAAAAGGTTTTTCTTGTCTGTGTAATGATGAAAGAAAGCTTCATAATCTATTTTAGTAAGTCTTCTATTGGTTGTTTTGTTCTTAGTTCCCATGTGGTGTTTTTACAGGGAATATATGGTTTGGAAGAAGCTGTTGCTGAAATCAAAGATTTGAGAAAGCAAGTCAAAATACGAGAACATGAAATTGAGTCATTAATTAAGGAAGTCAATAAACTTGAACTTAAAATAAATGACTTTCTTGATGAAAATGAAGAACTCAGAGAGCGCTTAGGTATGTTGTATCCAGTACATGTTCAATTATTTGTTGGGTAAAAATTGAAACAGGATTTTATAATGGACATTTTTTATAATATCAAGTCACTGGAAATAATTTGTTACATTCTGCTGATATTTCCAAGTAGTTTTAATTCGTTTGGAGAAACTGCGTGAATGAACTTGGCTTACAGGTTCCTTTGACTGAAGAAAGTAGGAGAATAGGTTCTCTACTCATTTGTGGGTTTGATTCTTCTTTGACCACACACTGCCTTAATAAACTCTGTAATGTGGTATTTGGAAACCACGGCATCCTGAAGTTGTAATGCTAGATGAAAAACACAGAGAAAACTTCAGGCAGGCTTATTTTTAAATAGAAGAATTTAAACGTAAACAAGATTAATATTAAGTGCCATTTCATTGCATTTTGGGTTTTGAGTAACTGAGGTAAAATTAAGCTTTTTTCTGGTCTTAATACATGGAGTATAAGATATGTGTTTATGTTATATAGATAGTTGTATATTTTTATAGATAGTTGAAATATATTCAACTATCAACAAATTACTTTCTAATTCAGCTTGTCTAGTTATGTTCTTAAATAAATTAACTGCATTAACTAACATTAATGTTACTCCTTAATGAATAATTATGATAAACTTTGTTTTAGGTCTTGAGCCAAAGACAATGATTGATTTAAATGAATTCAGAAACAGCAAAGCACTGAAGCAGCAGCAATATAGAGCTGAAAACCAGATCCTTTTGCAAGAGGTAAGCGATAAATGCTATTTTTGTGTAAGAGCTACGTAATAAAAATATATTTGAACAAAAATGGAAAACTGATATGTGAATAATAATACACAGATCGAAAGACTAGAAGAGGAAAGAATTGAACTGAAAAAACACATTCGTAAGTTGGCTCAGGAGAAAGGAAGAAGAGTTGCAACAACAGGTAGGATGTTTTTATTCTAAACTGTCCTTTCAAAAACATTCTATACTTTTAAACAGAACTTATTCTGTTTCTACTTAAGTATAAACATTCTGTTTGTACTTAGTGTAGCTATGTTATATTTTCTAATTTTTTAAATTAAAAGGCTAAATACATTGCATTGAAGCTGTAGGAAGAGGTGAGTGGTTTTGGATTTCCTAGTCTTACAGCTCAATTTCTTTTTGAGTTGTGATGACTTGTAATGCATCACTGAGACTTCTGTCATTGCGTTGCAATGGGTGCAGGATGATGTCCTCAAAATTTCCAGTAAATCTACTTAATACATGTGTTTCAGAATTCTTAGAATTTCAATTCCATGTTAGCCAGGATAGCATAATGTGCTCAGATGGAAAGGTGAAAAACTAGAACTCAGATATAATAAATGGAATATATTCTTTTGCTTGGAGACCAATTCAAATCTCATAATAATTTGTTACTTGTACATCTACTTGCACTTTAGGATTGAATGCTGATAATATGCAGATGGCTGATAGCTTTACTGAAGAGAAGGGAAAGAATATGAGGAACTTGGATTTCTTGAGCAGACATGACATTGCTGAAGTAAAAGCAAAGGTTGGTTCATAAAGCAAGTTTATGAACTTTTATTTCTCTTCTGAAAATTAAAACCCCATATTTTGTAAGTATTTGTTAAAATATTTATTTAGGGGCTTTTATTAACTGCTTCTAAAAAATCCCAAAAGGAATAATTTGTAATACTTTTTAGAAGACTAGTGAATATACTATATATTTTGTAAATACAACCTAGCAGCTCATGTAAGTGGAATGGAGAAATGCACTTGTAGATAAAGTAGCAGAGTTAAAATTCTGAAGTCAGAGAAGAATATAACTGAAAACAGAAAGGCTGTGGGAAATCTACTTGTAAGAACTTTTGGCATACACAAGAATTCAGATCACTTAGAAAAAAAGCTAAACATGTGATATATTGGCAACTAGTTAAACACAAGTCTAATTTTGAAGCTCCCAGTGTTTTCATATCAGAACAACAACTTACATGGCCTCACAGACCTTTGGTCTGTACCAGACCACTATTCCAGCTGCTGCATGACCCAAGAGTACATATTTTGCTATGGACAGTATTATATGGTATACACCTCATGTAATTATTTCAGTGAATCCATTTTTGTTCCTATTTAGGCAAGAAATCAGTATGTGGACTGGCAAGTTTTCATGAATGCATACTTCAAATTTGAAGAAGTCTGTGACTAAAATACTAAATTGCTAAAATTAGATTATGCATATTTTTTTGTCTAGGAGAAACTTTATGTTTTTTTCTTTAGAATGAATATCTTGCAACTGAATTACGTGAGAGAGAGAGAGATTTGGAGAAGAACAGGACTGTAATGGCCAAATTTCAATCTAAATGTAAGTTGCAACCTCTTTTAAAACTAGGGAATATTATGAGCTACCTTTAGATAACTAGCTTATTTAGTTGTTCTGTTTCTATAATTGTGATCATAAATATCTGACTTGTAAAAAAACCTTATGTTTATATTACTGCATATATAAATATACACATACAGTGTTACTAAATCAGTGATAGTACATGAAACATAGTTTATGCACACTAAATACATTAAACTATTATCTCTCATGTTTTTCCTTCATGATTCAGACCTAGTAAGAGCTTTAAGTGTGTGAGTAATCCCAATTGTAGCAATTATACAACTTGTGTAATTGTAGAGCTTTTCTGACACAAAGGAATTCTTGGGGAATTAGAGCCATTTCCTGCTTATTTATATATGTATGTTGGCTGAAGTACACTGCTTGAAAACTCCAAAATAAAAATAATTCTAATTTCTCTGGCAAGAAGCTTGGGTTTTTTTCCACAGAGAATGTGAATTCTTAAAATTCTTTCTGACGTTTCATATAGACTTGGTGAAACTGCTCAAGTTGTTGCAGTTCACTCCTGAGTGTTGAGGATGATAAGCCATATTGTTTGAATGCAGAGAATGTCCTGACAGGTTTGTTTGGCTTTTTTAAAGTTTTTGGGCTATTGCTTTGTGCTGGAAATCAGAGTTTCATTGAGGAACCGTTGGTGGTAGGGGTCCTGAGAGTCCTTGACAACCATATAATCCAAATGCTCTTTTTTTCCTCAATCTGCAGAAGGAATTGAGGCAATTCCTAGATACTTCATTGTTACACCCAGACATTTCCAAGATAGCCATATATCTGGACTGATAAAAATCAGACAGGCTACTACAGAAGTTTAAAATGAAGTAAACATGGAAGACTGGAAGGTTCAGTGATGTCAATTGTTCCCATGAAGCATTTATTTTTTTTCTTGGTATTTCATCAGTAAGATACACCTCCCAGATATTCCTAGCAGCTCTGATTTTAATTTCATAATTGTTTATGCCTATGTATGTATATTCTTTTAATTTATCAAATCAACAAGTTATCATGATGAAATGTCCTAGGAAACTTTAACTCATTTTTTTCAATGCTTTTAAACACATTTACAACTTTTATTACAGTAAAAGAGCTATCAGAAGAGAATAAACAACTTGAACAAGGAATGAAAGAAATATTGCAAGCCATCAAGGAAATGCAGAAGGATTCTAGTATGAAGGGAGGAGAAACAGCCTTGATAATTCCTAGTCTGGATCGTTTAGTTCATGTAAGCTTGCTTTTTAAAGTAATATTTAGTTTTATAAGAATTACAGGGTATTTTTGTCCTCCTCAGTTGTTAGTTTAATGTATAATTTAATAGTAGTTTCTTTGTACATATGCTTTCTTAGTATGATTCCTCTTTAAAAAGGTAAATTAAAATATACAGGAGAAGGGATTCGCAATAAAATTAAAAAAGCTCCTAGATTCAGCTGGGTATTATAAAACTGTCCTTGGCAAATTTGTTGTCCCATTCATAAAGCTTTGGTAAAAGTTCATTTGACTGTCTTTTATCTCTATGGTACTTGCAGGAAATGTTTTTAAAAAACACTTTATTCAAACATCTTACAAGAAATTAGGTGTTTTCCAAGAAAGTGTAACCATATAAGTCATAGTCTGTGCAAATATACCGTCAGAAAACTGTTAAATAGATGTTACAATGTTAAAATGTCATGCTTTTTGATAATTTCATGTGGTCTAAACTTGAGGGCTCCAGTTTACTCTGAAAAAAGTTAAATCTTTTCTACACTTTTTCTTTGTTTTGTTAATTAAATGTTTACTACATTAGGCAATGGAGTCAAAGAATGCAGAGGGGGTCTTTGATGCTAGTGTGCACTTGAAAGCTCAGGTTGACCAGCTTACAGGACGAAATGAGGAATTGAGACAGGAGCTAAAAGAGACTCAGAAGGAGGCAACAAGTTTGTCTAATCAGTTGGCAAGTGCCAATGAAAAGGTATTTAATTTATTTTATATAATTTATTTTATACTTCAAAAGTGACTGTTCAGATAATTTAGAACAATATGCACAAAGACACTGAATTTAGCTTATGTAAACAGTGTAATTGTACAAATCTTACTGAAATTTATGTAGTGGACCTGCTAATTCATCCATTTTAAGTTCGGATCTTACTCTTCCTAATGTTATTTTATCCTTGGAATATTTTCTCGTGTTAAACACCAAGCATGCCTATCTTCTGGGGAGAGCTGTGCCCAAAAAAGCTCAAAGATCTATTTCTTCAAAGTAGCCAGGAGTCTTGCATTTTTTATTTATAAATACGTAACAGAAATTAAGTGTTTGAAATGATGAATCATTCTCCAAAGTCCTATATCTTGTTTTAAGTTGTACAGTTTATTCTGTGGAATGCTTCTTCCAGGGAAGGTACGAGGAAAGGAATATTATCTTACAAAAGGCCAAATTTAAATTTGTTTTTTGTGACAGCTTTGGTGATGTAAAAAGATTTGCCAGAAACTAATCTTCTAGAATAGTTTTTTACATACTATTAGAGAACCAGAGAGCTTTTAAATTAAATGAAAAGGGAAAGATTTGTTTAGAAAAACCTGTCAAATAACCATTGCGATAATTCTTTCCAAAACTTAATTATACTAAAGGAGTTGAATGCACTGTGTTTTAAACAATTGGAAAAAAACTGTGGTGATATGTGTAGTTACCCCGATTCCTCAGGTAATTTGATAAATATGAATGAATTTATTATGCATTTAATGATTTATGAAATCATAGAACTTTTAAAAGGTTATTTGAAGGAGCATTAGAATGTTTTAGAATATAAGTGAAAATTAATTAGGTTGTTAATCACAACTGATGTAGCAATATATTTTTCATCATTTTAAAAAAATATAATAGCAAGAGCTACTTGTTTATGGTTTTGTGTCCTTTCTTTAGATTGAACAAATGAAAAATGAAATTTGCTTACTACGTCAGTCAGAAGGTGCCAATATTGTCTTCCAAACAGTGAATCTTCCAGAAGGAATGGCTCCTTCAAGTGTTAATACGATTAATTCTCTGAATGAATATTTAATACATCTTACACAGGTAATTCATGTATTCTTTGGAATAAAGATTATTCATAAGATGTGTATAATTCCTCCAAAATGCAGCAGTATGCCATGTTTGGACATGAGAGATCTCTCCAAAATTATTTTGGTGTTCTAACATCTAAACTTCTTGGGCTCTTCTGTAATTTAAAGCTGTAAGTATTTTGGTGTGCTGTAAGCCTGAAAGGTAATAGTTAACTAAATTTTGGAACAGCAATTCAGATTTTTTTTTGTTTTAAATTTGAATTTTGATCTAAATATTTGCCCACTCTTCCTTCTACTTCCACAGTTGCACTCTTTCTATGAGAAATTCTCTCTTACTGCTGTCTGGATTCCACACCTGAGTCTGCATGTGCAAATCCTACTTGAACAGTTTTTCCCTATAGAGCCAAGGTCTCTATTAATTTACTGTATGAATTTTCATTCCATTATTTGTCAAAAATACATCAACAATAAATACATTGAAACAGATTCCAGTGATCCCCATGGGAAGGATAGCAAATGAGATTATAGTAATGAAGAATTAACTCTTTCAGAATTGGAGTAAAAAAAAAGTTACCTTTTTATTATCATTAAGTTATATTTTCTGTCTTTGATAATTTTTTAATTTTTTCATTAGAGAATATTTTTTCAACTCTATATGCTTGTAAAGTAGAAGAGTATTTGGGAAAATGAGAAGAAAATGCCACTTCCCAGTTAGACATTCAGTTAATATTCTTTGTGGGCTAGCAACAGGTCATGATGTTTTGAACTTCAAGGGCTGTAACCTGCAGTGCAGTCGTGCTCTATTTCACACCTGTTAGTATGAATGCTGAAGCTCATTGGATTTTTTTCATCTGTTGCTTTTAAAGAAAATACATATTTCATATCCGTAGTTCACATAGTTCATGACAGAAGCATCTATCATGAAAACACAAAGGACTGCCATTTTGATTAGGTTGATGGTTTTGTGTTTAAAACCTATAATAATAATTTCTGTATTTTTATTTTGAAAATAACAATTAGGAACTGGAAAACAAAGAAAAGTTGCTTAAACAATTAGAAGATGCAGTAGAAGACTACAAGCGAAAATTTGCAGTAATTCGTCATCAACAAGGCTTGCTATATAAAGAATATCAAAGGTATTGCTCTGTTTTCTGAATTATGAAAGTTCAGTTATCTAAATATTTAAGAATCTTGAAACAAGATTTGCTGCTATGTTGGAGTGCTTCTTTGGTTAATGTCATAAGTGCTGCCATGTTTGGATATGGACTCCATACATTTTCTTCAGTCCTGAAAAGATTCAGACAACTACAAAACAATTTTCTGCTGGACTCTTCTCATGTTGCATATTTTATCATGAGGATTTCATTGTGCTTTCAGCATCTGATATCTTGTGTTTTATTAGAACCAGGTGTGTAATGGATTCTTCAGCCTCATTATCTTTTGCTTTGAAGTATGGGTTCTAATAGGTTTTTGGAAGTGGAGAGGAGGGAAGGGGAAAAAAGCCAACTGCTGTCCAAATACAGTCAGAGATCTCTGAAAATGTCATGTTGTCAGGATTTTGTGGCTGGTTTTCTTTCAGACTCTTAGTTCTTTTATATGCTTCAGTGGACCTAAATTCTATAAAATTATTCTTATGGTCAAAAAAATAACAAAAGTGTTTTCATCTGTTAGGAGGATATGGATAAATATGATGATTTGGATTTTTCAATTAACTAACTGTTAGTTGAATCCTCTCTGTCTTTCGATTGGAATGAACCCGGGTGGCTTCTAGAATAAGGGCTTAACCTTTCAGAAACCTTAGTTTGCTCTTTGAATCAGTTCAGATTCCCAGACAACGTTACCTCTTTTTAAGGCATCAAAGATACATCTTTTTTTTATTGAAGGTTCTAATATACTGCCTCGTTTATTACTAGGTGAGATATCTCCAATGACAGGGATGATTCAAGGCTCCTTCCTCTAAACCTGGTACAGATTGAAGTTATGGGAGGAGATTCTTTGACTTGGCATCCCATTAAAAGTCATTTTCAAAGAATCTTCTTGCATTCTCCTCTATTTTACTCCATTATGTAAGAAGCTAAGATACCTTCTTTGAAGAGATAATACTACTTCTAAATACCCTTAGTTAACCATTGTTTAAACAAGCCTGAACGATGCTATAGGAACGAGTCTATAGGAACTTCCTTATTAGATATCTATGAAAGTTCATAGTTTGTTTTTTGGTTTTTTTTTCCAAATAAATAAATAGAAATGGATAGAGGAGAGTAGTTTGGACCAAAATGAAGCTGAGTGAGCTGAATCTTCTTATGTTTTCAATGTGTTTTTCACTGAAATAACAAAACAAGGGTGGGAAGTCCTTTATGCATCTGAAATAAAAATAAATGTAATGGAAGGAAAGATTTGCAGGCAAAAAAGTAGGAAAGTAAGGCATATATATTTTTGCATTGTAATGTACATTTGAAGAACAAATAAGACACTGAAGAATTATTTTCATCATTTAAGAAGCTGTAGCCTAAACAGAGGATATTATTTTGCAGTACTCCATCTACACTTTATCATGTGCTTTTCAAATTATATTACTGCTAAAAGTAAGTAGCTTGGTTTGCAATATTTCAGGGTTGCTGTTGAAGTTACAGTTTTAAAAATGATCAAGTCTTTCGTCATAATAAAGGAAAATTCCTTACTGTTTTAGTCAAAGGGAAAGCTGGCAGAAAGAATCAGAAAATATTAAAGAGGAAATGAAAAAGCTAGAAGAGCAAAAAGAACAGGATGCTACGAAAATAAAGGCATATTCTGTAAGTAATTTTGTTGCTTTCATTTTTCAAATGGATTTTAGGACACAGAACAGAGATTTTAATACATTGCTCTCCTTTGTTAGATGGGGAAAATGTGTACACGCACCTCTTGTGCATGCCCCAGGGTGCTGTGTACATGTGGGGATGCTTCAGTGTGTTGTGTGTGCCTGCTGGCCTTCCTGCAGGCTGCTAACCCATGCACTGGGGAGAAACCATCCCCGGAGATTGCATCACCCTCCTGGGTGTGAGTCCCTAATTGCTGCACTTAGTACCTCCAGACCATTATCTGGAGTGCTGAGGTGTGGTGTCCAGCAGGGAAGAGTCACTCACAAATGCGCAGAAGATGCAGTGGAGAAGCCTCTGAAGCTGAACTAGGTTATGAGTGCTGCATTATAAGCCTCTGCTGTTAGAAGCTTTTATGCTTTTTTTATACCGGTTTTCAAGCTGACAACTTTTTTATTTCAAGTTTTTAATTTTATGGTTACTATTCAGTCTGGTTAATGGTGATCTTTAAAATTATCAGTTTTGAGCAAATGCCTTCTAAGGCAGTCTCGCATATTCTGTTCACACACACTATTTACACTCACACTGCTCTCAACAGCAGTTGTTACCCAGGCTGTTTGATTGGGAAGAGGAGCATGCAAACAACCCCTTGGAAAACACATTAGTTTATACTAGGAATTAAGGTTATTACTTCTAATTGCATATTATTATATGTAACTGTTAATGTAAATTTTCTGAATCAGTTCAGAAAAACAGGAAACAGAATTCATCTTTCTATTTTTATTTACTTCCACCACCTCTGAATTCAATATTACGTTAATAAAACTGAAAAGTATTGGTGGTATTTAGAAGTTCCTGGAATTGATGTAGGTGTCTAATGACAGACATAGTGCAATTTTAGATGGCTACAGTTGTCTTTGGGCACCAAACTTAGCAAGATTTAACTGAAGGCATATTGGCCACATGTGTCCTTTTAGAGAAGCAGACACAGAGGAAGGATATCACAGGGTGTTGAAAGAAACTGTGAATGTTTAGACAGCTGAGTTCTATCAGCTCAAATTTCTACTACCTGTCTCCTTGTCAAGCTGATGTGTGTGACCTCAGAGCTAAAGCTCACATGACTTTTGTGACCTGAGTTGCCATAGTTTGCTCTCCCCATTGCTGCTTCCTCCATTGGGATTTATACTTGCATGCAAACGCGTGTGTTCCCACATACACACAAATGTTATTGTAGGAGGGATCCTGTGATTACTTTTCAAATATAGGTTTGGTCTCCAAAGTAGGATGTTATTAGGGTTTGTTTAGAACCACAGGACTTCTATTTTGTTTAGAAAATTGTTGCAATGCATTTTTTTTTATTCTAGTATAAATGGGAAGGCTGATGACAAGGAATACAGAGAACCATTCTTGTTTGAAATTTTGAATATGTCAGCATTACTTAAAATTCCAGTTAGTCAGTCAAATGTACTAAGTTTCTGGTTTTGAAGATTGAGCTTTTTCTTAGAATATTGTATACTTGGGCATATGTTAGTGTGTGTATATATTTTATTAGCAAAAAGAAATTATTTCAGACAAATTAATGGAATTTTTCCACGTAGATTAAAAAATATACAAGAAAGCTTGTGTAGGTAGTTGTTCTTTACCATATTTCTGAACAAGGTTCTTGTTAAAAAAATATTTTACAGAACTTACTCGATACGCTTCAGATGGATCCTGATGAAACAAAGAAAGTACTTGCAGAAAATAATAGAAAAATAACTGTTTTACGAGTTAATGAAAAATCACTAACAAGGCAGTGTACCACTTTACTTGAAATGGAACGGCACCTCAGGAAAGAAAATGAGAAGCTAAAGGGTGAAATAACACATATGGAGACTGCAGTTACAGGGAAGATTGGAAACTTGCAACGATTCAAGGTATGTTTTACGGTAGTAATAGCACACATTTTTATTTTTACAATTTGGAAAGAAATACCCTTTGTTTTTAAATGTAGTTAGTACTAGTTTCTTGAATGCTTTACCCAAAAGCTTGCTAATTGCTGTTATAAATCTTGTAGAAATATTCTTTGTATTTAAATAAGTGCAGTGACCTGGACAAGCTCAAGCAGTGGGTCAGTGGGAATCTCATGAGGTTTAACAAGACCAAGTGCTGGTACTACACCTGGGTCTGGAGAACTCCAGGTATCAATCCATGAACAGATGGAGAGCAGCCCTACAAGAAGGACTTGGGGCTGTTGGTGGATTGGAGGCTGGACATGGCCCAGCCATGTGCACTCCCAGCCCAGAGAGCCAAACTGTCCTGGGCTGCATCCAAAGCACTGTGGCTGCTAGGAGGAAAGGCTGAGAGCACTGGGATTGTTCAGATTGGAAAAGAGGAAGCCTTTGGGGTGAAGTAATTCTGGCATTTCAGTATCTGGAGGGAGCCTACGGGAAATATGGAGAGAGGCCTTTGACATGGGGATGTAGTGACAGGACAATGGGAAAGGCTTCAAACCGAAAGAGAGTAGATTTAGATTAGCTATTAGGAAGAAATTCTTTGCTATGAGGGTGGTGAGGCATTGGCACAGGTTGCCTAGAGAAGTTGTGGATGCCCCGTCCCTGGAAGTGTTCAAGGATGGGGCTCTGAACAACATGGTCTAGTGAAAGGTGTCCCTGTCCGTGGCAGGGTGGTTTGGAACTAGATGATCGTCAAAGTGCCCTTTTAACTCAAACTATTCTATGATGCTATGATCATTGTATGAAACCAGATTTTACCTTTTGGCCTTGCCATTTTCTAGGGTCTGTATTAATTTTATAAAATACATTTTGACAGTGTCCTGAGAGGCAACTATTGATAAAGTTTCCCAGTCAATTGGAATATCAGAGAAGTTTTGTCAGTATATATTGCAGGTGATTTTTAAAGGTGAACAGTAATTTAGAAAAATAAACCAATATCTAAAGCACTATGAGGAGAGGCTGAGGGAGCTGGGGTTGTTTAGCCTGGAGAAGAGAAGGCTCAGGGGAGACCTCATCGCTCTCTACAACTACCTGAGAGGAGGTTGTAGGCAGGTGGGGGTCAGTCTCTTCTCCCAGGCAACTAGCAGTAAGACAAGAGGGAATGGCCTCAAGCTGTGCCAGGGGAGGTTTAGGTTAGATATTAGAAAGAAATTCTTTACAGAGAGGGTAATCTGCCATTGGAATGGGCTGCCCAGGGAAGTGGTGGATTCTCCGTCCCTGGAGGTTTTTAAGACAAGACTGGACATGGCACTTAGTGCCATGGTCTAGCAACTGTGGTGGTAGTGGATCAAGGGTTGGACTTGATGATCTCAGAGGTCCTTTCCAACCTGTATGATTCTATGATATTAAATATTATTCTTTGTACGTGGAGTAATTTTGTATTTGAATTTCTAGCTGACCTTAGTAACCTATTGTGTTGATTATTTTCATAGGAAATGGCTTGCTTTAAGATTGCAGCTCTGCAAAAAGTGCTGGACGGTAGTGTGCCATTGTCTGAGCTAGAAGTGGCCAATAAGCAGTACAATGCATTAACTGCTAAGTACAGAGAGATGTTACAAAAAGATAATTTGCTTGTCCAACGGACAACAAACATGGAGCACATGGAGGTAATGTTTATGTTACTTTTTAACCCTAAGGGAAAAAAGAATATTATATATTCATTCTGCTTTGCTTTTTTTTCTCACTTGATAGAATGATAGAACAGAAGTTCCAGCAATGAAATTGCTGGTTAGAACAGTTTCATAGTGCATATGAGATGTTTGAGCCAGTTGGACAATTGCTATTGAATTTTAATTTGTTTTCCTGGTATTCTTCAGTGGATTAAGACACATACACAGAATTCCAGATTTTATTTCAATGGCCACACAGAAAAGCATTTTGTTTTGGTTCTTTCGGTTTGTGTTTGTTTGCTCTTTAAATTCAGCTTTGGTTACGTTCCTTCAGAAATTATTTTTAGTTCATTGATTACTAAAACAAGGCTGGCAGAAGGAATATTTGCTATCATCTTCAGTTTTGGAGATCATAAGGAGAGTAGAATGAATGATAACACTTTCAAAGCTTTCTCTCAAAGTATGTGCTGTTACTAATTCCCAGCTTTCACATTTCCCAGAAATGTAAAAGTAAAGCTTTGGAATTTTACTCCATAAAGGAACCCAAAAAACCCCAAAGATTGTTCTTACATGTTTGTAAAATATTGTAGGGACTACAAATATTTAACTCTTCCCATGAACTTTTGGTCTGAAGTAGGAGTTTCTTCTCAAGAACTGTGAAGTTGGCTTCGAAGATCCAATACTACCTCCCACTTTTCATGCATTGTAAAGAATGAATGACTCTTGTGTCTATTCTATGGAATTTTGTGTGTATGAAAACTTGCATTGCCTATTTCAGCAACTTCATAGAGCTAGAGAACCGTTTATCAACTAAGCATGTATCCAGAAAACTAAAAATTGAAAATTAATATCAAGTGTTCAATTTGTTTTATTGGTTAATGTGGAAACTTGTGTTTCTCTTTGGAGGAATGAAGGAACATTTATAAAAGTAACATTTGGCATCATATTAGATGCCTAAAAGAACAAAAGAAATGTACAATCTGTCTCAAATTGGTCTTTATATGCAAGATGAAGAACTCTGGGATGAGCTATCCTCCAGAGGTACTTCTTTCCCTCTGTTAATGAGGTGCTTAGTATGACAGTTTCTCATCTAATTCTAGTGTAAGAATGTGAGTAGTTTCTCATCTAATTCTTAGTGTAAGAATCAAACTCACTGGTAATAAATATTCACAGTATTGCTAGCTGTAAGATACAGAGAACAAAGACTTACATTTTTACACTTAGGAGGAAACATATGCTCTTCTGTTGCCATATATGTAGGTTATGGGTCCCACTGAAGGTAAAGTCTGTTAATCTGAAAAATTTCATAGATTAAATAGTTACAATTAAATAGTTTGCTGTTACTTTTCTGTTGTACAGCATGAGAATGAATCCTTGAAAGCACAGATAAATTCTTTGAATAAGGAACTGGAGATTACAAAAGAGAAACTTCATACTGTAGAACAGGCTTGGGAACAGATGACTAAACTGGGCAAGTATGAAATTTATATTGCAACATTAAACACCAAGTGGTATATCCTGTATAAAAGTAGTATTTGAAACTATTTTAAAATTGATGTGTCTTAAAATAACCAAAATAAAAAAAAAAGAAACTATTTTATGTTGTTCAGTAATGATCTTAATTTTTGTGCTGAATATTTTTGTTCCTATGCTTCATTTGACTAAAACCAAGTTTCGTATTTTTCTCTGGAAACTCTTCCACTTTGACTTTTCTTGGGTTACTGGGTCAAGGGTTTAAAAGCTTTTAAAGCAACATTATGTGGATTGCTTTTTCTTAATATGTTCTAACTTGATTCTCAGTCAGTGCTTCAGAGGTTGTCAAGAAACTGTTTTATTTTTTCTGGTTTCATTCTTTGTAACAAAGTATTCTTTCTTGATAGCTGGGGTTTCTTTGTATACCATACATTCCTGTTACTCAAGAAGAACTCATTCACATCTGTTTCTTTTACACACTTTAATTTAAATTTCATGAAGCTTTACCAGTCATATTAAGGATAAAGTGAAAGGCTACACTGAAAATAATTACCATTCTCAATAACCATGGTTGCAGATATGTGCATTCATAATTGGTAGTAATATTTTATTCAAATTACATACATTTCAAATGCTTAATAAGGCAAGATAACCACGCTTCCAGTTTAAAAAAATAATACAGATGTTATAATAAAGTTTATGTGACACATATAAAGCAAAACTCATGTTCAGTTTCATGGTGGAAATAATCTTCATAGTTGAATCAGCTTGTGTATTTCTTAATTTAAGTATTTTTTCTTGTAGGGGATGACAGTGCAATGGACAAAGCCACAAAAGCAATAACCAACAGTGAGATTTTATCCATTTCTAAGAAAATCACAATGTTGGAAATGAAGGAACTAAATGAAAGACAGAGAGCAGAACATTCGCAACGAATGTATGAACATTTAAGGAGTACTGTAAAGCAAATAGAAGAACGTAACTTTGAATTGGAAACAAAATTTGCTGAGGTAAATCTGCTGAGATTTAACAGGCTAATTTGATACATCTCATATTTTGGAGCTTTTCAAAAATTATTTATATCAATAATATCAATTTGCATCAATAAATAACTATAAGCTTATGATGCAAAAAATAGTTTTGCAGCCTTTAAGAGCTGCAATTTTTCATGTGCAGGACATTGGTAAAAATATAATTAATTAATTTGTCAGTGACCTGTTATTTCTTTTGCCTTGTTCATATGATTTCTTTTCATTTATCTTTTCCTTATAATTACCAATTTTTCAAAAAAAGGTTAGAACTTTACATCCCTTGGGCTGATGATAATGGAGTGATTCTGTTACAGACTGGCTATGCCCTATGCCACACGTTGTCAATAGTACAGGAAGAGAAGTCATGTGCCATTGTAGCTGATGAACCTTAGTATTCCTAAATCCTGTCTGTCTTAATCTTGTTAGTTTTTTTTGTCCACACTATTCATATTTGAATTTTTAATAGAAATTTATTTTTTACTAGCAGAAGACTTTATTATAGTTTCTAGAATAAATTTATTAATAGGAATTGTACAGATTTGTTCTCAGGCCATTAACTGGTCTATTATTTAAGCACAAAGGAAGAAAAATAATGATTGATAGGAATGCTGATAGATTGTATTCATTTCCTCTCCTTGTCTTTTGCTAGAGTGTAGCCTAACTATAGATTGCAGTTGTGTGACTTTGTTTCTCTGTTGTTTTAGTAATGTTTGTTACATTGTTTTGATTTGATTAAATCTCAAAGATGGAGTAACTGAAAGTGTATAAAGCTTTTCAGCAGCAGTACAGTTAAAGCCTTTTTTGGTGGGATAGTTTCTTTTATTTCTTTAAGGAATGCTTTAGGTGATGCACCCTAGTGTCACATTTTTTCATATTCTCTTTTGCATATTTTATTTGTCCTGTGATACCTTTAGGTCTGATGGTCTTCCTTCATTCTGAGTTTATGAACTCCTATTGCCATTTTTTTTTCTTGCTAGTACCTCTGTATCTGTTTTTGCTTCATTTCTGTAGCTCCAGTACATACATTTTCTGTTTCATAGACTCCTGTTGTCAGTACCTTCTAATCTAGTATAATTGCTTTTTTTGTTTGAGAAAGAAATAACAAGATTGTGCAGATGTAATTAATGACAGTTGTAAGTGACATCAGTTTAAGAACTGATAGCTAGAAGTCTTCTATACTCTTTTTAACTCATGAATCACCTTCAGCATTCTGCTATTAGTTTTCCAGATACATGAGGATACCCTGCACTTCTTTTTGTTTCTCTAGGAAATCAGTTAATTTATTAAGAAGAAGTGGTATCAGAATAATGGTCCACAACTGTATGTACTAATTAAGTCCTGGGACTTCTCTGTGTTGTCTAGACGTTTTCAGATTATCTATCTTAAGTATTTGATAATCAACTTGAAAAATCAGGCTGCTTGAAAGACTATCACTTAATTTTGAAAGTGGTTTTTTTAGAAAGAACAAAAGAACAATATTATTGTCAGTCTTTGCATTTATAACCTCTGTTTGTGTTACCAATGCCAATATAATAGGCAGTATATAAATATACTGCCTATTATATTTCCTGAAGATTTGAGAGTATTTTTTAAAATTTATATTTATTTTTCATTTCAGTTTAGCAGTAAGATATTGCAGTAATGGTTTTAAGAAAATTCACTAATAAAAATTGTGTTTAGTAGAATTCTTTTCTGAATTCAAAATGTGAATTCATTCCTATGTGCATGCAACCCTGCAAACATAAAGATGTTTAAGCAGAGAGTAGCAGAAACTGGTTTTTGAACACAACCTCATCACAGTTGAACTGTGTATTGTAATGAGTGAAAAATCAAAAATACTTTTGGCACTGCTATTTCATTGCAGAGTTTGAGCAGATAAGTGCTTAGGATACCATTTTGTTTGTTTGTTTCTGGTTTTGATTTTTTTAAGCTCACCAAAATCAATCTTGAGGCACAGAAAGTGGAACAGGAATTAAGAGATGAACTGTCAAAGAGTGTAAGTAAGGCAGTGAGTGATGCAGATAGACGACAAATTATGGACCTAGAGAAGCGTGAGATGGAGCTCAAGATTGAAGTATCAAAGTAAGTGTTGAAGTAACAAATTATGAGCACAGTATGTTCGGAAATGCTTGATAATTTAGGCATATTAGTCTTATGTAATACACTACTTATGTATCACTAACATCCAATTTTCAATGCCTGTTCTTTTGAGCATTTATATATGCTAAATTTGGCATTGAAAATGAAGCATTTAATTCCTGACTGTAAAGAATGCAATTTGTTTCCTTTTAATTTGAGCAAGGAATTAAGTGCTGGCCTGGCTAGGTAAGGTAAGTGTGCAAATAGATACTTGTAGTACTATTTCTACACTAATTAAGTTTGATTTTCTTTCTGTGCTACAACCCCTCTTATGTGTATGAAAATCTCATAGAACTGATTGGAAAACAGTTCTTACTTTGAAAGCCTCATAACTCAAAGATTAAGCTACAGTAGAAGGGAGGTTTGCCATTTACTTAAAAGAGATTAACTTCGCATAAATTGAAAAACTGAGCTTTTTAGATATGTTGATATGGACATTGTCTTTGAGTAATTAATATAATCATGTTATATTCCTAAAGCAGTAAAGTCTATAGGGATACTTGCAGTGGTATTTGGCACTGCAAATAAGTTATTAGACTTGGGGAAACAGAGAAGGGAATTGACAGTGAAACGTTTTGAGCATTTAGAAAATGTTGAGTATTTATATCCTGATGTGGAAGAGAAATAGAGGACAGAGATGCTTAGTTTAGGTGAAAAAAACCATGGCATTGTTTTCCTGGAGTAGGTTACTGCTAGCAAATTTCTGTTTAATGTATAAGAAAATGTTCTGTGACAAAGTTGAGAGGCAATACAGAAGAAGAATTTCCTTAACCAGAACTCTGAGTAGTAGAGAAGAGTGTGCTGAAAAAAATGAAGTCTAAATGTTTTGATATGAGGAAACATATTAAGTATCATTCCTTAGCATCTTCTATGTAGAAAAACTTCATAGGTTATTGAGTGGTTTCAAGTGACACAACACTCTTGTTTTGCCTGGAAGGTTAAGAGAACTGTCTGATGTAGCACAAACACAAGTTGAAGCTCTGGAGGCACGCCAGCAATACAGAGATAAAGAAGTGGCATCTCTTAGAATGCAAATTTTAGATTATCAGGTAAAATTTAGCCTTTATTAAAACTGTAGTTTGGATTCTTTTTTTCCCAGGAGTGAGAGGAAATGAAGTAATTTTTTCAATGCATTAGAAAACTGCAGAAGTGTTTCAGAAGGATCTTAGCAAACTGGTCCTTGTAGTGCCCATATGCTTTCAAAAGTTCTGTATTACATTAATTATTCCCTTCTCCATTTATTCCATTTCTAACTGTGCAGCTATTACAGATGCTGATCTTTTTTCATGTTGTTTGCATAATATTCATTCTTGTATCATTAATAGCTGACAGTCAAGGAAAATCCCATGGTCAGGAAAATTTGATGATTTTTCACAAGGCAAGAATTTACTTGTAAATATTGAAGATTTGCAATAGGTTTACTATTTTGCTTTGTTATTAGCTAAAACAATTTACTGGGATTTGGTTTCATGTTATAGAAGGGTTTGAGTCCTTTAATCCAACACTTGTGTCAGCTTTTATATTACCATATTTTCTAAGTTTAGGTATACATTTCTTCCTAGGTTTCTGGTATTTTGGAAAGAGACCATTTTTAAGATCAGTATCTGAAAAGGTGTACTTCTAAAATGTGGCCATAGAAACAACAATGGACAAATAAAAGCCTGTTTGAGCCTAATTCTTGTGCTTTTCTGTGGAATAAAATACTTGCAATATATAATATGTAAAAAAAAACTTGTTTATATTTACATATAAAATACATTAACATAGTAGGAATGAAAAATAAATTTGTTCTACCAATTTTGTTCTTAGGCACAGTCAGATGAAAAAGCAATTATTGCAAAACTGCATCAAGATATCATAGCCCTTCAAGGTAGTGAATCTGTTGCTGTAGGCAAATTAGAGAAGTTCAAATTGAAACTACAGAAGATGGAGATCCATAATCTACGTTTAGAGCAGAAGCTTGATGAGAGAGATCAAGCCTTATATTTTGCCCGACTTGAAGGAAGAAATAGAGCCAAACATCTACAACAGACAGTCCAATCTTTGCGGCGACAGTTTAGTGGTGCTCTGCCTTTAGCACAGCAAGAAAAATTCTCTAAAACAATGATTCAGCTACAGAATGACAAACTTAAGATCCTGGAAGAAGTTCAGCATGCTCAGCAGGAGCGTCGAAATGCAGAAAACAGAGCATTAGAGCTGGAGTTAAAACTGAAAAGTTTAGAAGAATTAGTAAGTGCGTTGAAGGATACAAGAGGAGCTCAAAAGGTTTGTGATTTTACAGCTTTGAATAGCTTTGCTTATCTGATCTGCATTTAAATTGCATTTCAATTCAGTTTGTTCTCTAAATATGTTTTAATGTAAAACTTAGTGATTTAAAAATACACTGTAAGAATATGACAGCTATCATATTTTGTTTTCTGTAAAAGAGTGCAGTTATATTTACTAATTATCTTTTGTGCTCAGTTAAGGCACATAGGAGCTAGAGGGTAACTATAAATGCAGTTATGTTAAATTGAATTAAATCATGAATCTAATTAAATAATTAATTGAATTAAATTAAATATAGAGTAGCATTCTGAAGTTCTGTTTCATGAGCTTGCAGTAAAAATCTTCACTGAAGATCTGTGTGTTTTTAAATAGATGCAGGGGCAATAATTTAGGCAGCATGGTTAGAAATGTTACTATGCTCATGTAATTCTGCTTAAGCATATTTTGCAACTGTAAGCAATGTTACCCTGAAATCTTAAGAAAGCTTTCTCACTTCTCTTCAAGATCACTGCATATTATATAATATGATTGTATCTGTTATGACTAAAGTCATAAGCAACCAATGGTTGTAATGCTGTGGACACATTTTAGTTTTAAGTCAGTTTTCTAATATTTTTCTAGAGCATTTTGTTATAAGTATGTAGTTATTCTTAGTACATGTGTATTTTTTTTTTTTAATACATACAGTTGTTAATGATTTTGAATTCTCTTGCTTTTTTAGAAAAGACAAACCAAATGTTTTGCATACTTTTTTTGTTCAGTCTGGACAGATACATAGGGTATAAGTTGGGTCATTTGAAAATTTTTTGCAATGCACTTCTGTCAGCGTAAGGGAAACCTGTTGCCTCTCTAGTTGTTTGCTGCACTTATGAGTCATTCCCCTTGCAGTTTTATACTCTCATCATGTTTCCTCACTCAAGAAAACTGAAGAAGTTTAAAAAGGCAGAATATGTGTCTTCCAGTTAGTTTGAGAAGTTCCATCCTGCCTCAAAGCCAAAGAGTGAATCCCCATCTTGTTGGCCTGTGGTAAATGATAATATACTGTTTGTTATTCGTTGCAAGGTTATTGAATGGCACATGAAGATGGAGGAACTCCATCTGCAGGAACTTAAACTCAGCCGAGAATTAGTCAAGCAAAAGGAAGAGGTGAAGTATTTGCGTAATATAATTTCGGAATATGAGTGTACAATCAGTAACTTGGAAGAAGAAATTGTACAGCAGAACAAGGTATGTATTTCTGCATGCTATTGAAAAAATATCCTATTCCTTCTTTTACTAAGTGATTTTCTAATAAGTTTTTAACATAGGAGTTTGCATCTTGGTTTCATAATTCTTTTTAATAGCTCTTTTGTGTAGTTTACTTTTTGGTAACTATTTATAGGTGGCTATAAAATTCCCATTGCCTTCAATAAATAAACTGCTTTTGTCAAACATTTGTTACAGTTTCATGAGGGAAGGCAAATGGCTTGGGACCAGAGAGAAGTAGAACTGCAGCGCCAGTTAGACCAGTATGATCATCAACAAACTGAAATACTTAGCACAGCTTTAAAGGTACATGCACTAAAATTAGACTCATAAGCATGTATTTCCAAGCTGTCAGATTACATGAATATGAATCTTTCTGTGCAGTTAGAAGATGCTACAGGCTCAGTTCCAGACCCTAGTTTGCCAATCCCACAACAACTTGAGTTGGCTTTAAGAAAGATTCAGGAGCATATTCGAACAATCCTGGAAACTAGGGCAACCTGCCGATCACTGGAAGAGGTAATTTAATGTATAAATTATAATTTAAAGTGACAAAGTTTGTGTTTCCATGTGCTTTTACTTCTTTTTCTATGAAAAATATAGTTTTGAAAACTTCATTTAGACAAATTTACCACAGAGAAAATGTAAATAAATAACAGAATCACACCATGAATAAAATGAAATATTTTTTCCATTGGAACAAAGCAAAGAGGAGAATTTTCCTATGTTTTTATTAATCTGTTCAGTAGGATAAGATGGCTCTTGCTGTACAAAATTCAGCTGACTGACCTAGTTAAATTTAGCAAGTGTTGCAAAATACTTTTATCCTGGATTGTTAAATTACTACTCTGCTACAGAAGATACTTTGTGGTTCTTAAATGATTTGTAAAATACCAGCTTCATCATTTGATAGCACAAAATGAATAGTTTAAGTGTCTTGTGGCAAGCAAATAATACATTCATACACAGTAATGATATTCTGGGACATTTTCATCTAATAGTAATCCTGTATAGACTGAAACCAGTGCAAAGCGTTTTGTGTTTTTAAGTCCATTTAGTCAAATCTTTCTGATAGATTTCTTGAAAATTAAGCTTTTTGCAGTGTTTGAATTCTGGAAATGCAGAAATTGCCTTTTGTTGTAGAAATTAAAAGAAAAGGAAAGCGCTCTGTGGAAGGCTGAACAAAATGTTGTATCAAGAGACAAAGTTATAAATGAATTAAGACTTCGATTGCCTGCAACATCAGGAGAGAAAATAATGGCTGAATTAAGCAAACAAGAAGATGATTCAGAGTACCAACATGCCATTAAAATTGCTCATCAAACCATTGCAAATATGCAAGCAAGATTAAATCAAAAGGAAGAAGTGTTGAAAAGATACCAACATATGCTTGCTAAAGCAAGAGAGGTACTTAAACTCTTTGTCTGAAATGTCTTCCATTTTCAAGTTGTTTTAGTTGATTCTTTGTTTTCTCATTATTAGCGAAATCTAAAAGAAAAGGTTTCTGAACTCACACATAACAGAACAGAGACAATTACTTATTTCATATGTGGAAAGTTCATGTAGAATTTTTTAGCTTTTTAGAATAGGAGGTTTGCTTAGTCAAGAGGTTATATATGTAATGTCTGTCTAGGAATTAAAGTAGTGTGACAAGAAGAAAATTAAAATTCTGCCGAAGTGGTCTCAGTATACTTTGTATATTTCTTTGGGATTTTTCAGTATTTTGACAGAGACCTCTGGATTGCATCTGGTAGGGAAGGTACAAGAAAGACATACATTTATGGATAACATTCTTCTTAAAGCATATTTTAAACTAAGGCATTATTTAAAGCATAAACATTGTCTCCAAACATACTTTATATTTTATAAGCATAATTTATATTCTTTTTTCTTTATATACATAAAGCATATTTTAAAAGATAAACCTTTTGTCAAAGAAATATTTCAAGATCAAACATACATTGGTTTTAGTGTGTCTGGATCAGAAGCACATTTCCAAACTAGACTTTCTAACATCTTCACTTAGTGTGCTTTAGTTAACATGTGTTGCTCTTTCTTTTGGGAGAAATCAAGGGGTTTTGTTTGGGAATAAAACAGAAGATGCAGTCTTAAAATGAGCCTATTGTGCTCTGTGTGCTAGCATTCCATCCACAGGATCACACTATAGTCCAAAGTAAATAAACTTGAAATGTACCTGGTATGGATATCCCTGTCCATACTCATAGTCACAGTTGGTGAGGACCAACACCAACTGTTTTGTTCTCCAGCTTCTGTGCTGTTACACCATACTACTTGCTACATAGCTTAAAACTGCAAGAGTTGATGTTTTTTCCCGATCGTGTTAAAAAGAGAGAAAAAAAAAAAATCATTGATTATAGGCAGAAGAAAAGAATTTTAAAAACTTCCAGAATTAGAGGAAAATCTAAGGAGTAATACTGAGCAATGAGTGAACCAACAGCTTGAAGGCACTGTAGTGTCATGACTTTCCGTGATAGTGTGCATCACTAGAGTTTTATTTTGAACTAACAGGAACAAGAAGAAATAGCAAAGAAGCATGAGGAAGACATAAGAGTTCTACACCAGAAGTTAGATTTGCACACTGACAATTCCCTTAATAAATTCAAACAGGCTGCTTTGGTGAGTCATATTTGTAGAATTAGTGAAGTTACTCCTATATTTTTTACTTTGTTGCTGAAAATAACAGTTTTGCAGTCAAAGGTGAGTAATAACTGATGACAGGAGAAATAAATGGATGATTAATATACAATTGTTGTATTGTTCTTGAGAGAATTCACATGAGAGGGATAGAAGTCAAGTTTTAAAAAAAACAGAGTTACCACCTCAGTATATATGGACATTTTTCATAGCATCCTAATTTATGGAGAGAATTATATATTGCTTTCTATTCTTCACATTCAGTATATGGTTATATTAAGCTAACTCATTTCAATACAAAATTTCCTTCTGCACTTTGTGATAAGGTGAAACCTGTGTTCAGCTGTATTCTGTTGATCATTAGATGTACCATGCTCTTTTCAAACCAGCCTGACTGGTTTCTCTGTGAACTAAGTATCACATCTCAGTAAATAAATGGTAGCTATTAATGCTTGATTATATTTAGGATTGAGTTAAAAATGCATCAATGCTTATCTTTTGTTTAAAGCTTAAAATGTTTCTCACATGCATTTGTTCTGTTTTACAGGAGTTAGGGAAAAAGACTTCTATATCCCTGTCTAACAGCAAATATTATCACCACTTGGAGCAAACTGTAGCAGAACAGGATAATTCTCTTGCTTCACTTGTTGGAAAATTAAAGAAAACATCATCTGATTTGGAGAAACAAAAACAAATTACTCTAACAAAAATCAATGAGTTTGAGATTATCAGAGCCCAGTAAGTTTTTAGGCTATTAACATAAGTCACAATTGTGAGTGGTTCAAGTCAGTTATGCATTGTTGCTGCAGGACTGATCTATCATGAACATGTTTTTGCTGAATTTAAAGTTTAGCTGAAAAACAAATCTCAGAAGCATTTGTATAGTTGACAATTTTAAGTTATTTTTAATCTGTAGCCCTTCACTGGGGCTAATACTTAAAAACTGTGGCTTGGCTGTTTAGTTGTTAGCTTTGTGCCATTTAGTGAAAAAGAAAGTTGTTTTTAAGTTACTGTATTACTTGCTGGCTTGTGTTTTGTCATTTTTCTCCCCACGATACATCCATTTGGGTTTGCTGCTGAACAAGTTTAAACTCAGGAAAGTTTAATGTTTATAAAGAAAAAATATGATGCTTTCTTTACCTGTAAGGACCAGGAATGAAAATGAACAATGCTCTAATCTCATATTGCTGACCTTCATGAATAATTCTCTTATTAAATGGAGGCTGCCTTTTTGAATCAGTCTTTCTTTGCTGTTTCCAAATCTAAGTGCCATTTTTTAAAATAATAAAAAAAAAATAAACCATTATGTCCTTTGTGATTTATTTGGAGTTTGTTAACTTAATTATTACACTGTACCCTATTAATGCTTATTTTTTATTAGGCTTCAAGAAAAACACACAATTGATGTGGCACAAATAAAAGAAGAAGCAAATGAATTGAGGGACATGTTATCTCAGAAGGAAAAGGAATTAGCAAATGTAAAAGCTGAACTAGAGGTCCAAAAAGAAGCAAATAATAGAGCACCCACAGCAACACTGAAAAACCTGGTGGAACAGCTGAAGAGCCAGTTAGCCATAAAAGAGAACCAGCACAAGGTTAGTCAACAAAAATTAACTTCTATGCCACTTAAGTATGCTTAAGTATTTTTTATATAGCTGAGCAGGAGGTACAATATAACTGCATAACATGCCAAAGTAAACTATAATTGCCTTTTCTTGTCTTGTAACAGCATCTTCACTTACGAAAAAATTCAATTAATTTATTTCAGGCTTTGAGTAAAGCACTTCTAGAACTCCGAGCAGAAATGACTGCTAATGCTGAACAGCAAATTATTTCTGCTGCATCACAAAAAGAGGCATACATGAATGTCCAGGAGATTGTTGACAGACAAACAAAGGGGCTTACAGTGAGTACTAGATAATATCATTGTATTGCTTTGTTGTATTGTTGATCAACCTGACTTGGGGCCTTTGCTGGCTTTTTTGTTTTCTTCTAGACACAGATAGAGGAATTAAATAATCAGATTATAAAACTTACAGATAACCTTAAAATAAGTAAAAACAAGGAAACTTCTTTGTCTGATGAAAGGGATGAATTAAACCAAGAGCTTCAGAAGAAAGAAAAAGCATTTGCTAAATTATCGAGGGAAAAAAATGAAATGGAAAAAGAAAATGAAGAACTGAAGAACCGGATTAGGAGGCTAAGCAGTAGCATTCAGGTAGGAGTCATTTTTCAAACTATGTTTGATCTTGGTCAGGTTTCTGTACAGATGAGCTGGTTTGGGGGGGTAAAAGATATAAGTATCTTACACTTGATTAAATTTTTTTTTTTTCTTCATCATATGGGTTACATGTAAGGTATTAGCTTTTTTTCTTGCATGAGCTACAAAAAAGAAAAATTCTATAATTCTTGAAATATGTTTGAAAGAGTCTGAGGAGCTGAATAACAACTTCCATAGCTTCTTGGAAAAATGGTATTTTGTCTTAATTTAAAGATTATTAAAAGATGATTTAGGTTCTAAACTAAGTTTACCAATTTGGAATTAAAATCCTTATTTTTTGACTGGAGAAAAAAGCTTAGTAGTCACTAAACTTGAAGTTGTAAAAATTTGTAATTTTTCAGAGCAAAAGTGATGAACAAAATCTGATAGATGTGCTTCAGAAAAAAGTTAAAAAGTTGGAAAGTGAACTTGCAAAAAAGTGTGAAGAAACAGAAAAAAAAGGTCTAAGAGAAGACAAGGTATGTGATGTTTATCATGGCTTTGAAAGACCTCATCAACCAAGGCCAAGGCTGTTCACCTCTCCCTATTTCTTCTAAAACCTACCAGCCAAACTTGATCAGAAAAAAGGCAGTTTCATGGCTGCAACTTCTCATGTTTCTCATGCTCTTTGTTACTGCTCTTGTTGCTTAGTACTAGTATCTTAACGTTTTCCTGCCTTTTTCTAATGGATCTTTAATCCTACAAAGTCTTAGAAAACTAAGAAATTGGTTACATAAGTAAAAGGACGCATTGCACTAGCAGGTCTAATTTCATAAAATGCTTTACTCCTTTTTTTTGTAAAATGAATATTAAAAGTTAAGGAAGAATTGGTAGGAGCATTAAACTGCACTAGCTTTATACACCAGTCACAGCAGTGTATCCAGCTGAACGTGCTACTTAGCTATGGCAAATAATATGTGCCTGCTATGGCTTCCTGGTTTGATTGATAAATGAAAAATATATAATTCTTAGTTTTGTAATGTGTTTGCTTGTTTTGCTTTAAGAGAAGAAATCAAAAGGAAATACATAATCTTTTTATGTTCTTCACAGACCTCCAAGGAGGAAATAATTAGATGGGATGAAGGTAAAAAATGGCAAATCAGAATGGAAGGATTGCGGAACAAACTAAGGGAAAAGGAAAAAGAAGCAGATGCTTTATCCAAACAGTTGAATACATTGAAGGAAATTTATACAAAGTGAGTTGGTTTTAATTGATTCTGCTACAAGATGATGTCATAAGGGAAATACAGAAATGTTTGACATATAGTAATTATTGCAGTTTGTTATGTTTGTAAGATTGATGGCAAGAATTTGACATTGCTGTTGAGACTAAAAGGATTAGTTGATTTTCAAGAAGCAGGCTACTCTACAACTCCTCTAGTATCCTTTCCCTTGTAGAAGCCAACAAACTTTATTAGAAAAAAAGTGTTTCAAAATAAAATTAAGTCCTTTATTATGCTTCCTGGTTTAGCATTCTGTTATTCACATAGAACAAATAACAGCTTTATGAAGACAGGCTTTTTCTTATAGTGTTATTTAATCAGGTTGCTAGGACTGGATACTTGTAATGTTACTGCAGTAATGACAGTTCTCGGATTATGAGTTGGAAGCCTTTTCAACAATCCTATGTCCATACCCTCTGCAGATATTATGTTTACTTCAGTTGAAGCAATGGCAGGATTTTACTGATAAAAGATGTGGTGGTGATTGTAGCTGTTGTTAAAATTGTGATTTGAAACTGTTTCAAAATGGCATTTATTCTTAGCAAGCCTTGCCTGAATTTCACATAGAACATAGGCAAGACAAAAAAGTGGTTTATGATGTGCAGGATACTTTTGCTTTTTTGGGGTTTGAGTTGGGATTTTGGTAAGGTTTTACTGTCTATAGAGTAACCTTATTAAACAGAAAAGGGGGTGAGGTTCAGTGAGCAAATAAAATGCAAATGTGGATTCTTTAAGACAGAAAACATTTTCTCCTCAAGAAAGCAAGTTAGCAAATAAGCTTTAAAATGTAAATTTACTGAATGTTGCAGGACTGAAAAAGAGAAAATTGCTCTACAGAGGAAACTGAAAACTACTGGTGTCACTGTTGACCGTGTTGTTGGAATAAGAGCCACAGAAACTGAAAAAGAAGTGGAAGAACTAAGAAAACGGAATCTAGAGTTAGAAAATGAAGTTGCACACATGAGGTGAGAGACTTTTTAAATGAATCTATAATAAGTGAATAATCTAAATTAGTAAAAAATATGTGGAATGAGGTAGTCTCTAATAGGTAAATTCAAGAAGGAAAAAAAGAAACAGGAATTTTAAAATTTCTTTGAGTCTGTGATAAGCAAACTTAAAAGTATTGGGGAGCAGTTGTGCATGTTCAGAGAATATGCAGCATTGGTTCATTATTCTAAAAAGCTAAATAATATGAAAAACATACGGCTCCTCTTGTGGAAAATTGTAACTACAGTTTAGAGTTGGTGAAAGTTACTGGAACTGCTAAGTGCAGTTAGGAAGTGTATTCCTAACCAGTGTATCCACTATCACAGTGAATAATGTACCTGAATAACAGAAACTGTACACTTCTGAAAAGAGCAGATTCCTTTTTCCAAAGTAAGTATCTTCCATTCATGGGGATTAGGTGAAATATGGCCAATGTTGATTTAGAATAACTAGCTTAGAAACACTGGGAAATGCAGTCTAGAAATCCAGAAGTTCATGGTGCTTTTACCTTAAGGGATGTTTTTCTGCATTAATAGCCATTTGTTTGTTTTGGCTTGATTCATTTTCTTGATGTAGAACACTGCAAGCAATCCCACGAGACTCTGTCATAGAAGATTTACATCTCAAAAATCAATACCTCCAGGAAAAGCTTCATGCATTACAGAGACAATGTTCAAGAGACACATTTTCGAGACCTTTGGTAAGTTAATAATGTAACCATATTACGTAGAATACTACATACGAAAAGTATTTTTTCTATTTGGTATTCTATGTCAATTAGTTGGTTTTATTCAAATGACAGTATTCTACAGCAGGATATGAAATACTCAACTTCTAGTGGTTTTAAAAGAAACCCAACAAAACAAACACAAAAAAACTCCAAATCCCCAAAACTTAAAGTTGCTGTATCCTACAGGTAGAATATGGAATATCCAGCATCCTAGCATATGTGGAGAAATAAGGAAAAAATATTTTTAAATATATGAGTCTGCAACTGAGAAACTACTTTTATATTATATATTGGTTAAAAATTTAAAATACACAGAGATTAGGGGAATACTGATCTGCATTTCAGTTACATTAGATGTTTGTGTTGTGCTTTGATTTTTACAAGGTTGATTATATTGCAAATTTTGCATTCTGAAGTTTTCTTAATCTTTCAAGAATAGACTTTACAATACATTCTATTTTCCTTTATTTCCTGTTTTCTTTTACTGTGTTCTGCTTTTCTTTCATGCTTCACTCTATCTTCAACTTGAATCAGAGTACATGTGACCAAACTGAACTGACCAAGTCTGTTCCTATCACTGTCAGTAAACAAAAGTATCTAAATTTCCTTCACAAGAAATCTGTTTCAAATAGGGATGAAATCAAACACCAGACTAATAATAATGTTACTGATGGCAACGAAGTAGATGAGGATGCAGACATGCAAATGTCCATCAGGCATAATGAAGGCCAGGAGGCTGCTGCAGATGCAAGCAGGGAAGTGTCTCCTGAACAGCACCATGAAGAAAGTGAGAAATGCAAGGGCACAGATACTTCTAGGGAAGGTAAAGAGAACTGCGGTGAAAAAGAAGAAAATATAACCCAGCCTGAAAATGGAAAAGTTAATGATAAATGTGAAGAAAAAGAGAGGAAGCAAGAAATCTTCAAGCAATCAAATGTGGATGAAGAAGAATGTTTAGAAGAGCCTGATACTGACAGAATGATCTTCAATCAGTCTGATTCAGGGAAACCTCCTAATCAAGCTAATGACTGTGAAGCAGACAAAATAAATATGAATAATGAAATGAATCCACACACTGCAGAGAATAAACAGGAAAATGACCGAAGCTGTACAGAAGGGGTTGAAACTACCCCAGAATTTTGTGAAATGCCCGAGGTTTGATGCTGTAGTGGTCCTCTAGCATTTCTTCAGTACAAATGATGTAGAAATAGAATAGTTTGATCTTGATAAAGCACTGCTTTCCTATCCATGGTCTGCAGGGATATTGAAGCACTTGCCAAGTGGTCCATAAAGCAAACTTTATACTTTTCATGATAGGCATGCATGTCAGTTCACAAGTGAGCTACTGTCAATTCTAAAATTTTGATCCAGAGAATTTACAAATAACCCCAAAGATACATGGAGCTAATTGATGTGCTTCATTCTTTAAGAGACTTATGATATGCTGTTATTTTCACTAAGAAAAAAAATGCTTTAATGAAGCAAATACTTGATTCTTCTAATTAGTGATGAAGTAATGAATTTTACAGTTAATTCCCAAATTACATAAGTAAAACCCACTGATTATTATATTATGAAAAGGTTTTACTCTTTACTAGTCAGGCATAATAATTTACTATATCGCTATGATTTGAATTGGCACTATAAAGTATGTGAAGCACTCTTTGTGTAGTAGAAATTACTAGCCTCCATGGATAAAGACTTTAGACTGTGTGAACTAACAGATTAAATGAGTTACATACTTCTCTTCCTGACTTGCTCTCTGATCCATTTGCCATATATGAAATTTCTTATGTTATATGTACTACTTAAAAAACTATCGGACATCTTAAAATTGGATGCTGTTCCCAGGTGCAGTGTCAGCGCTTACTACATTCAGTAGCTTTTTTATCTTTTAGTCTTTGAGATTTATTTCTACAGAAGAGTTTGAGAGTTAATTTTGGTTTGATGAAATTTTTACTGGTTTATACTGATTTTTAAACTTCCCTTAAAGGTTAAGCAAGCTAAAGTAATGTAAGAGAAGGTGTTAAAATCTGTTAAATTAGATCAAAACTGGTAATACTGTTTTGTTTCATTTCTGTGAAAAATACCAGTTCTCTGTTACACTTAATCAGCTACAACTGATAGTTGTATTGAATTAGTACATTACCACTTAATAATAACTTTTTCTCCTTTTTCTCAAGACATCAGGAATAGGATCAAGTGATCAGTATCGAAGAGAACAAGAAGTTTTAAAGGAAAATTTAAGATTGTCATCTGAAAACGTTGAGCTAAGATTCCAACTAGAGCAGGCCAATAAAGATTTGCCAAGACTAAAGGTAACGTCTTATTTTAGTCCCCTTTACCCTCACACAGGTCAGGGAATTGCTTAAAAATAAATGGATATTTTTTTCTGTACATACTGTAAATTTTCCCTGTTTTTACATTAGATGAGGAGGTTGAATAGCTGGTAGAAATAATGGAAAATTTCATTGAGATGGGAAATTCCTTTCTCCTAAATTTTTCCAAGTAAAACCCCTGTAATTTTGTTCACAAGTTGTTCATCTCAATTTGAGATCTAAGTTGCTTATTACTTTTTTTTTCACTTGTAGGACCAAGTAGATGACTTAGAAGAAATGTGTGAACTTCTCAAAAAAGAGAAAGCAGAAGCTGAACGAAAGCTGGGCAGCTTTAGAGGGGTGAGTATTCTAACAGCACTTTTCATCATAGTTAAATGAAAACAAAATACGAAAAAGAGCAAAGTATTATTGAAGCTAAATCATTTGGAATGAAGCAAAAGCAAACATGAATTTTTCTTTTTTATTTTATTGAGAAAATGTTATAATAAATTAATGACATTAACAGGACCATTAGAAGGACTAGAGCTACACTATTAAATATTTGCACTATCATGGCCTTATTTTGTCATTTGGTTTAGTTGCCTTCAGAAGTGTATTTGTGCAATTAATAGCAGTTACAGCCATAATAATGAAAATTATATTCATGTATCTCTGTAAATGATTTAATGCAGATGTAAAAAGGGCAATTTATTGTTAGTGAAGGTTTTTGTATGTTGTACTATGCAAGGTGACACAGCTAAATTTTACTCTAGCTACTGTCATCTACCATAATAGAACAATGTTTCAGAAGTTAAAGGGAAAACAGTACTCAGCAGTGCTGAGTATGTCTCTTGCTTGGTCACTTATCAAACTCTTTGTGTGACCTTCTAAAGAAAGCTGAATTAGTAAAAGCTCCTAAGTGCCTTTATAGCACTTTGTAGCTCAGTATACAAGGAGAATGAGTTCTGCTTCTGGGTACCTGGAAAAGATCATATATTTTTCATTCTTTCACTCATGCCTTGTGTGGACTCCATGTGTATCTGTCTCTCTTTATGCTGTGGTATTCTTGGACAAGGAAATTCAGTTTATAAAACTGGTTTCATGCAAAGGTTCTGAGGAGACAGCAAATTCTGCATCTTTCTCCATTCACAGGCAGCAAGATGTGACAGGTTTTTTTTTAACTCTGCTGTGTACCAACACAAACCTCCTAATGCCTCCAATTATTTTAGAGAAGAAAAATAAGTAGGTTTTACTTCTGAAATTTGGTTGCTATATATATTTATGTAAACTCCAGGGAGTAAAATCCTCCCCATTTTCCACTTACTTTGCTCCTTACTTCTGTACAAAGAAAAGGAGGTACCTTATGGTCCCAGAAGTAGAATCAGCAGCATCTTTAAATTATGATTGCTGAGGAAATTGCTACAAAGATGGGGAGAAAATAAATGGATTTGAAGACTCTCCAACAGATTTTCTAACTTGTTAATTAATGTGGTGAAAGAAGAAAAATAGAGAAATTACAGTATTTCCCCCCAACATACATTTATTTATTTTTCTGCAAGAAGGATATATCCCTTTAGAAAGGGAGATCTATTTACGCTTCAAAATATAGTTCTTCTGCCACTTTCATTCAGCAGAAGAAGGGTCCCTAAAAAACAGCCCTTTTTCCCTTGAGCTCCCAGCCATTTTCCCCCATGCCCCCAACAGTATTAGCATTTAAGCAATTGCATGGTCTGTTGTATTGGGGAATTTTTCTGAAAGAAAAGCTAAATAAATTAAGTAGTTCTTTGATTTATTTTCCTAATGTTTCAGTTTAGTTTATGAAGTGCAGCAGATTTTGCGACCTAACTGCAGCTCTTTTGGGTAACACAGAAAATGAAAGAGTTGATTTGTTGACTTGGGTGGTTAATATATCATTAGATGTTTTGGAGAGGTAACTATGCAGGAAATTCTAGGGTTCAAGTCATATCAAAATAAATAATTTTTTTTATAAATATGAATTGCAATGGGAAAATAAGCAATAAAGTAAGATTTGGAGTATTTCAGAACATTAAAATGAACTATTTGCTTACCTTTAGTTTTTTCCTTCCCCCTTTCTATAGGCTGGTAGAAGTGGAAAGACAGTCCCAGAATTGGAAAAAACAATTGGCTTGATGAAAAAGGTTGTAGAGAGAGTCCAAAGAGAAAATGAAGAACTGAAAAAAGCACCAGCTATGGTTTCTAATGAGAAGTTACTTGGTCTTGAGCAGGAAAATGAGAGGCTAAAGGTACAGATTTATCTCCAGTTAACTATATTTAGAGAACAGTTTATATGCAAGTTAGTAACAAAATGGAGTAGCAAGCCTCTTGATACTGATTGGCACAAGACTGGTTTGAAAATGCCAGGTATGATATAGAACAGAAAGGCAAAAGTTCATTTTAGCATAACATAGTGCATGATTTAAGGTACTTTATACTTTAAGGATATATTTAACTATGTGATGAAATGCTCACCGTGCTGAGCAGTTGTAACTATGCAGTGGTTTAAAAATGGAAATCCGAAATCTTCTATGAAGCAATGTAAATGTGTTTTAACAAACTATTTGATATTTAGTCTGAAATGGAAAAAATGAAACTTGATCTGGAGGGCCAGCTGAGTATGCGTTATGAATCGAAAACCAAAGGAATGGAAAAACTCATTACTGAAAATGAGAGACTGCGTAAAGAACTGAAAAAGGTATGATCATTGTAATGCATCCCTTATTTCCATTAGGTACTGGTTATGGTAAGTATATGGTTTTTAGTTTTTTTAGTGGTTAATATAGCACTGATACTGCTATGACAGATTTTTTTCACTATATGTGGACAGCAAATACCCAAGGACTACCAGAAGATTGAATTTGGAAATTGTAGTGCTAGCAATCTTGGATGCAGTTTTCCTCTAAATCAGCACTGATCCTATCTCACCATCATTTGAGATAATACTGTGCTTCATGTGAGGTTAAGTATTCCATAAAGCTTTGTTTTTTATTGAACAATAGGAAGCTGACAGTGGAGAGAAACTACGAATAGAGAAGAATAACTTGGAGATATTAAATGAGAAATTAAATGTACAGCTGGAGGAAACCATTAAGAAGCTAAATTTGGCTGAGACCCAGCTTGATGGAGCTGACAGCAGAAGCTGGAAGTCCATTGTAACAAGGTAGGAATTGAGAATGTAATAAAAAACCAGAAAAATGAAAGAATGCTTACATTATTACGAGAAATAAATAACCTGTGTCCTGCGTAAGGATGGGAGAGAGCAAATTTTTGGTAAGAAATACTTAGTCCCGGACTCCTGGATGACTTCAGGGTGAAATGAGATAATGAGTTGCAGAAGTACTCTTAAAATAGTGATAAACAGAGATGGAAGGTATCTACAAAATCAGAACCTGTGACAGTAAACTTATTAGGGCACAAGATCCACTTGACAGAAGAGAGCCTTGTCTGATTTCATCTTGGGTCAGATCACTGCTGATGGCCAAGATTTTACTCCCTTCCCAGTCTTGCACTCCCACAGGATCCCCTCGTGGGAGTCTGGTGCTACTCTGACATATTGCTGAGTCATTTCACTTCACTGAGACTTTCAAAAAGCCTTTTTGTGTTTTTTAACCCTCCCCCAAACTATCCAGTGAGGTTAAACATCTCTATGCAAGGCAAGATGACAACCGTAATTTGTCTAAGGAAGGAGGGCAAAACTGACTGCAGGACAGGACAGAAGTGGCTGATGGCCACAAGAGAAAGAGGATAGTAGCATGCAGCAAAGATAGTAGGCCTTTAACAGCTGGTGTATTGGCTCAGCAGTTTTCATATAATTATTCTTTCAGTTCTTGACTTCTTTTGAAAAACATTTCTACTTGGTTCTATTTAGTTGACAGAGATATATATCTAGTTGTGTATAGATACAAAATACAAGGTCACATTTAATTGTACTTGCCTATTTCAACTCATGTGACTAAAGCCTTCTATTTGCATTTACTTTAACACGAGTTTTAAGTGAGTTAGTAACATAAACACCTTACTAACCCAAAGGAGCTGCTTGGGTAACTTTAACATGCAATCCACCTCACCAGCACATCTACCAAAGCATGTATGTGGTAACAGAGTGTTTCATAGGGCAAAGGGGTGTCATCCCAGTGACCCTTCAGAAGACTCTTTGGCAGGTTAGCAAGGTGTTGGACATTGTATTGCTATCTGAATTTCAGATGGATTCAGATGGGAGACTGGGCTACATGATCTCCAGAGGTACCTTCCAATAGTTCAGATTCTACACAAACCTTTTTGTAGCCTTGTACAGCTCAAAGCAAAATGGAATACTTCTCAGACTGCTCTTCCTCCAGAGTAAACAATCTATTGCAGAATAGTTTTGGCTTTGGAGTTTTCATCTTCTGCATCTGTATTAACCCTTTTCTCAGTACATTGGTTTCCGTAAATTATTAAATCATTACAAAAATACTTTCAAAGGTACAACACTGAATTAAGATACATCTATTGTACATACTGCATCAGTAACATGCATCCTTTTAGCAGCAGGTGTTTGGGGTTTATATACAATAGCATAAAAAGATTCCCGTCCCCTTTTAATAAAGTGTAGACACAAAAAAAAACACACAGAAGTGTAATATCTAGAAAAGCCTTGTTTTGTAAAGATGTATTTATCACTATGCTTCCTTCAGCAAACTGTATTTATAAGGCCAGAGATTATTTTAAGGCTAATGCCCCAAACATATTTCAGGGTGTATTTTACAGCATTTATTCCCCTAAAGATATTTTAATCTCTATTTCTGCAAAAGTATTAACTAATGCTCTTATTTTTTTCTAAATAAAAATACTGCCAGAATGCAGGAAACTAAGTTGAAGGAAATGGAAATGGATATTGCTAAAAAAACCGAAAGCATTTCTAACCTTAAACGGCTGCTTCAGGAAGCAGTAGCACGTGAACACAACGCTGATAAAAATTTACAAGATCTTAAAAAACAAGTGAGTAAAATTTATCCAGATAACTCTGAAAACAGAATGCTTAATTTAGGTCTTTGTAATGTCTGTAGTGGCAGAAAACTTGTTTTTTCTCTAATCCTTTATTTTATAGGGTTTTTTTCAGTCATACTTGCTATATTTAGGTATTTTAGCCAATTAATGAGGTTTATGACATCAATATATATTCTTGACTTGCAGTCTGAAGAAAACTATTATTTTTCTACTGTGTTCTTCTGTATGGCTTTTTTACTATAGTTTCAGTGATCACATGAAAGCCTGTAGATAGATGCTTCACAAGGTCTTAAAATTTTTCCAGCTTGTTCTGCAGAGTGAGACTGCTGCAGAGACTTCCCTATTCCCTCCACTTTGGTTTTTTGGCAGGGTGGGCAGGGGAGTATTGAGTTTGCCATCCTAAATAGGATCCTCATTTATGTTTCCAGTCTGGCCTCTTACATGCAGTCTCCAGTAGTCTTACAAGTACTATTGTACATGTGGAAGAATTGATGGATTTTAAACTCAGGTAGCTTTGAAAAAATATATCACATTTTGGCTTTTAAGTACAGAGGTTCAATCCTAGAACCATGCCCCTACATTAGCTTCCATCTTCTCATTTATTTATATGTGATGGTTCTCTTCCCCAGACACCCTGTACTGGCCCGTCTCAGTATAAGTTATCAAATACAAACTTTCAATTTGGAAGGTCATAGATATATTATGTAAGCAAGTAGATGTGTTCAAATAGAACTTGGAATTGATTCCTGTAGAACAATTTTGTTAGTTTTTCCTTTTCTAACATCAGTGTTATTAACATGAAGTTTATACCAGCAGCAAATTTCACACAGAGAAAGAAATCTTTCATTATGTGATACTACTCTGGGAGCAACACACTTTCCAGTTGCTTTCATGTCAGAAGTAATGATGAAGGGATGAGATCAAAGTTAACTACATTTTGAAAAAGAGAGCCCAGTTGTTTAAAAAAACAATAAGCCAAATCCTTACCATGTTAGCTAGTAACAGAACAAAAACATATCTTTGCCTGTAGCCTCATGTGAGTTCATGAACTGTCACTGCATTCATTAACTGTATATAATAACTCTCATGTGATTAAACCACTCTTGTGCTCTTGCATCTTAACTCCCTCCCTCTCTGGTCAGGGACCTCTTCTAACTTAACTGCAGGTTAAGTGTAGCCTCAGTATATCCTCATTTGGGCTGTCATTGCAAGATCAGAGGGTTTTCATACTATCTCTCTAAATGAACTGGGACACCCAAGTATGCAAATAAGCACATCAGTAATATTAAATGTTTTAGGCATTTCAATTCCTTAAGCCTATATATATGTTGACATAATAATGCATCCAACTTTCCTTGTAAATCTAACTTCTAAATACTTTTTTCTTCACCCTTCATGAAATATGTAGCGATGATCTTTATTAACTTTGGAAAGGCTGTCAAGAATTAGCTTTGTGTGTGGAAACTGTACATGAATACCTTTTTTTTCTGATAGCCTAATATTTGCTTACAGCCTTAGTATTATTTTCATTCTTTTTTAAGTCTTGTATCCAAGAGAACTCTATCTGAACTGCATTGCCATGTGTACTTTTTTTAAAGAATAAAACTTTAATTTTCTTTTAAGATTGAGCATCTCAAACATCTTCCTGAAGGTGCAGGGACAGAGCAAAACCTCATGAAAGAGCTTCACCATTTAAGGTAATGTACTTCTAAATAACTAACTAAATACCTCAGCCAATATATGTGAAGTAAAAAGATCAAAAAAAGGCCACTGCAATTTTTAGTCAAATATTTAAAGATATTTTAATAATTTTAAAAAACTATTCTAAAATTGTTTTATATTCCAGATTAACTAATGATCGATTAGAGAAAGAAAAAGCAGAACTAGTGCACCAGATGGGGGATTATAAGCATGAAAGATACAACTCTACAAGTGAAGGTCCTACAGCTGGTAATAATTTTCAATTCCTAAAATAAAGATATTTTTGTACTTAGGGTCTAAAATTACTTTTATTTAATACGTGTGTGCAAAGTGATAATAAATCTATGGCATTATGTGAGATTAATGCCAAAGTAGTGTAATTTGGAGCAGATTAAGGTATTGGATTTTTGAGTACATATACAAGCTCTTTGTAAAGAATTTTTAGTACAAATCCCCCTAATCACTTATTTTGAGCAAGAGGCTGTAAACTTTGGATGATTTTTCCCTCACAAGGTGAATGGGAAAAATCTGCCCTGATTTGATTTATTAACCTCAAAAGACTGTAAGATGTCAGTCATTCACTGAAATCTGCTTTCCTACACCTTTTGCTTTGGGTTCCAAGCTGCTAGGGAATGAGTGTCTATTTCCAGTTACCAGCTCTGTGAACGATTGAAGACCTAACAGGCATTAGTCCCATGGGAAAAGCAGAGCACTATGGAGCAGCACACTGCCATATGACTGGAAGAAAAAAAACCAAAACTAGCCCTTGAAATTACGAATACATGCAACAACATCCTTATGATATTTCCAAACTTCCTTCATTTAATTCAGATGAAGTGTACCTGTTGTATTTCTCAAAGGTGTGCTAACACACTGGCCAGTGGGCTACTGCATTCAACCACAGGAACTAGACACCACTGCTTCAAAGCCCAAGTAACTTGAATGTTTAGTGATCCCAACTGGATTTATACACTTCAACTGCTTCAGCTTTCAGGAGATGGAGGATTATTGAAACAAGATTAGTTGTGCCCTGGGTTTTCACTACTTAAAATTTCCTAGAAAATCTTTATTTTTGCAGGACATAATGAAGGCGTAGAGAAGACTAAAACTGACAAGATAATGTCAGAAATGGCTGACCTCCAGTCACAGCTGGAAGCTTCAAAGCTTGAAAAACATCAATTACAGGTGAGCTGCAAGGATCATCCTAGGCAAGATAATAAGCAAAATTATGGTTAGCTAGAAAAAGCCATTTAATAGCTAAATTAATATTTAATGACAAAGTCAATTTCTAAACATTGTTTACATGCCTATTTTGTTTTTCATGGAGGTGCCATTCATGGGTAGAGTTCTATGCCTCTAGACAACATCGTTCTCTTACCATATAATGTCTCAAGAAAAAGGCAAAAAAAGCTGTTGTGTGGTATTAAAGTTCTGGATAAAAGTGGTACTCCTTCATTCTTTTCAATAGGAAGAGATAAAAGAGCTGAGAAGAGAACTAGAAACCTATAACCCTTCTTTTTTTGAAGAACTTGAGGATCTAAAATATAACTACAATGAAGAAGTAAAAAAAAATATTATCTTAGAAGAGAGACTGAAGCAGCTTTATGAAGAGTCTGGCATTCAGGATAGTCCAGGCAACATTTCTGTTGATTAGGCTTGTGTTCAGTATCCTCATCATTGATACAAAAAGTAAAATTGTCTGTGTTTATCTTGGAATTATACAAGTCTCTTAAAGTTATGTTAGTTTGCACACATCCAAGAGTGCAGAACTGGATTATTCAGCAGTTCATGGTCAGTATTTATATAGAACAGTCAAAATAAAAGTGAGTTTTACCACTCCCAGCTCCTGTGCCAGAATATATTTTAATTCAGAACAGTTAATTTGGGTAATGTGTCAGGTAAAGTTGAAACCTTGGGCTTATCCCAAAAGTTAATAAATTCTTAAACTGTCAGCATACTAAGTATGCCAAGTCCCAGACTAGTAAGAATATGTAATTTGCTCTTGTTATCTTGTGTGACCATGTTTAACTCTGAACTCAGGGTCAGTGTGCTGGATGTCTGTTCTTACATGCCTAGTTATTTTTATATGTTATAAAATCCAAGAACAAAGAACTGAAAATGAAATTACAGTGTTTCAGCCAAACCACTGGTATTTTTGTACATAATTCATTTCTCATTTTGTTTGTTTTATATAGCTGGATGTATACTTTTATAGTAGAGGTGAAATAAAGCCAACTCAAATGATCATTCAGTCTCATTTTATTATTTATATACCACATCTTACTTAATATGCCCTTGACAAACTTTCCTAATTGAGACACAGTTGTAAATGGGAATTAAGCCAAGTCATGTCTCCACTTACTAGGCTCTCCAAAATAAAACTAGTGTATTTTCTATTATTTACTCTTTTTGTCCCAAAATAGTGCAAGTGCCTGTAGGATATAGGTTAATTGGGTTTTTAAATAATAGCATAATGCTGCAGATAAACAGTTAAATGATACCAGGAAGTTTTCCCCCATAAGAAACTGTTACAACTTTTAAAAAAATTGTCAGATTTTAGGACTAGTTCTGGTCCCACCTGAAATATGTCCTTTTACTGTTAAGAAACTTGATGCTAAATCTCAAGCCTACATATAATAGCGTACATATATTACATTTGTAGAAGCACAACCTATGTAACCTTTCTAGTTGATTGTATTCATTAGTAAAGCTTTTAGTGACAACATACTTCCTACACTTAATGCTAACAGTTTCCAGGAATGGGTTCAAAAGGTAAGGATTTTTCAGAAAACAAACATGATGGAAGCTAGATCTCGGCTCTGGCTGGCAGATCTCTGTTATTTAAAATTAGTCACTTAGAACAAAATTAAAATGATACAGTACCTGGGCTGTTGCCTAAGCTAGAAGAGTATTCATGAAGAATTCTGTGGTAGAGACAAGTAAGAGGAATGCAGCACATACATTAATTTAAAAGAAAACAATTGTTTCAAGCATCAAACTTGATATCTTTGAGTCTGTCAAATCTTTGTCCATCCAGCTTTGAAAAATGGTGAAACAAACTCTTTGGTTCAAAGTCACAGTCATATTTAGTTCTATTAAAAGAAATTACAACAGGCTGAGAGTTCAGGTACGTCTCTGCAAGTGGCCAAGGTAAACCAAGATGATGGCGATGGAGCTAAAAGAAAAGGAAAGAAGATCGGTTCAGCCATTTTGATAAGAGTAACACAACAACTCCCAACTTGGGAGGTGTGTGGGGTGTTTGTGGATTCTAGGATACTCTGCATGTTATCTCTATACGATGAACAACAACGCATAAAAGGCAAACCAGAACCAAGGTCTCCTCCACAGTTTCAGAAATAATACAAACTTGCTAAAAAATCACATTCTTATTAATAATACCTATTCTATTACTCAACATTACAAGAACTTAATTTTTGAATACAAGAATTAAGTTTTAAAACTAATGATTCCTATACAGAGAGGCAAGAAAATATGTTCCCAATTGCTTTATTAGAATGTTGGGAATGAAAGAGTTCAACGTGTTGTCATTGTAGTGCTTCAGCGGCTTTACTAATTCTACTGTCATCTCATTTGTTGGAAAACATTTACTATTAAAGAATTTGGAAAAAAAGACAAAAAATCACTACAATACCCCACATTTTATGTATTATAGTGCTTTTGACATGTCCATCCATATACTTACCTTGATTAAACACCCATCATGGCAGTGCCACACAATTCCTTCAACTTTACCCTCAGTGCAGCTTTCAAACCAAGACAGTATGTCATTTTGCTTCAAAGCAGGTGGATTCTTTATTTCAAATGCTCCATGTGGTACCAGAAGATGTACAGGGTGCTTCTTGCTTCCTAATCCTGTGTTTAAGGAAACAAATACACTCCTCCTAGTTAATGTGTTTCCTCACCTTTTTTATTGCAGGTATCGTACAAGCATTCTGTAAAGGTAAACTTCTATTAGCTACTACAAGATTGTCCTATTTTTAACAGAACAATTAATTATATTTTTAAGTACCAAATGCAGCTGTCTCTCCTCACATTTTAATTTATATTTATTAAAATCTCCTCCTCCTTTGTATAAAATAAACATGACACAGAGATTTATACAGTTGTCTGCTTTTTTCTTGTGGTCACCTCCTCAGTCACCACAAAGCTAACCAGCTAGATTCTTCATGCTTCAGATCACTATCAATGGCACAAACACCTTAGTTCCTGAAAATCTGGCATATCTTCTCATGAATACTTAAAAATGAGCTGTTAACAACTGCGTTACTTTTTCATGTTAACATAAATCTTCATTTAAGAATACAGCTATTAAAACTTTGTGTTGCAATTCTTGTACATACTGAGAAAATGCTTAGGACCAGGTAGGACTATTTTTCCTATTCATCCTTGCAAGTTATCCTAATAGCAAAGCGCAGAAGTTTGAAGTCATTGTGCTCATACCTAATTGCTTTTTTCTTACAAGGCTTTTAAAGGAAGAACCCATACCCAAAATTTAGCCTAAATTGCATTACCGTAAAAAAACTCCTATTTCATAATTTAAAATTTGCAACTTGTGACTAACTTTAGGGGCTCCAAAAAAATGGTTGAATAAAATTTTCTACTTCAATTCATCAAAAGAGCAAGTAAAAATAGTGAAGAGAAGGCACCAAGAAACAATCTTTGAAAATTTTATTAGTATTTTAATAGTAATATTTAAAACAGCTTTTTCACTCAAAATATTTTTTGAAAGACTAAAGCAAAGCATTTTTATAGTAACTGAGACAGAACTATAATAGAACTATTAATAGACAGAACTAGTCCCATGACAACTTCAGCTTTCTAAGATGAGTACTTTTGGCTGAGAGTTCCTTCAGCCAGCCCTTTCTCTTCCGTTCTGAAAAGGTTGCTACTGGAAAACTTTTTAAAAAAATTTACATAAAGAAAATGCATTGATTTAACTCAAAAATACCATGAAATTAAAAAAGTATTTAAGAACAGACCATATAAACTTACCATATGGATTTGCATTGATATTAGTGCCAATAAGCTCCAATGTTTGTTCTAAGATTTCTGATAATGGCACGGGACTGATTTCCAGAAGCCCTGGGTCAGCATGGTGTTTCAATACCAGTGCTATTCCAGCCTCATAATTCACAACAGATGAGTGCCAGCAATACTGCTTACTGTGCTTCTCCACAGGCACCCAACCTATGAGAAAACACTGCATTTTACCTAAGTAAGTAAATACCTGATGTTATTAAATGCATACTAGAATGTTTTATGTGCATTAGAAAAACCCTACAGTTAAGTACAACAGAGAGACTAAAAACTGTTGTATCTCAGAAGAATGCAAATGTGACAATTATGCCTTCAGCTGAAGGCCTGTCAGTGTGTACAGCAAACTGCAATTATTTCCATGTGTCAGAAGAACAAAGCCTTTCTGGACAGTGAATGAATGACATTCCAATTTTTTTTTTCTGAATATGATAACTACTATTTTTAACTCTGGAACTAATTCTGATTCACTTCAGAAATTCACACACACCTTTCTCCAGTTTTACCTGTGCTGCATCATAGGTACCTGGCATATGTCCATTTTCATCAGGCAGAGGATTGCCATTAGAGAACTCTATGTCCTTTGCTGGAATCCAGCTATCTGGAACAGGCTTGAAATCCTCTTCAATATTCCAAACAAATTCTAGACATAAACACAACATTTAGTTTTCGGCAAACTGTTAACCAACTTTGCTTTAGTTGTCTTTCCATGCAATTATCAAAATAGTATTGATCTAAACCTTGTTTTACAGACAGCAGTCCCAGTTATTTTGTACAAACGCCATCATCTGTCACACTCGAGTGGTCTACCATTAGGATAGTTTAAAGAAGCATTCAGCCTTTAAGAAGTTTAAAGGTGCAAAATTTAAGATTAAAAAAATAGCTACCTATTCCAGTTTAAAGCTCTTCAATGTAAAGAGTGATATAAAAAAACTGGAGCAGGATCACTGGTATTTCCCATGTTAGTTTGGTCATTTTTCCAATCAGACAACTTACACTGTCAAAAAGAAGGAAAGAAATCTTCACTAACCTTTGCAGTCTTCCAATGAATACAAGAATCGTTTAAATCTTTTTTCACCTTGTTTGGAGGGTTTCCGATCCAACCTGGCCCATAGGTAGGGTTGTCCTAGGAGTTTCCAGAGATAAAACCAGGATTTTACTGAGGTAACCATACACTGCAGAGTACTGAAATCAACTACATAACGGGCAAGATAGGAATTCTCATTTGCCACTTGAGAAATTTTATAAGCAAAGCCACCCACTATTTAAAATCAAATAACACTATATGAATTTCCAAATTTAGATTCTATATACAGTCTTGCCTAGTGTAATACAGAGTTTCCTTACAATTTCATGTGAAGGCACGAACTGCAGTGAGCCAATGAACCTCACTCTTCTCATTTCCTCCCAACCTCTGTACTTCTATTAATCTTCCCCAAGGAAATTAGACACTCTATTATACACATGACCCAATTTGCAAGGAAGACTTACTAATAGGAAATTTAAAGACTGGAATAGTTCCTGAATGTTCATATTCACTTAAATCACACTTCATGTATTTCAGAGAATAAATTCTAGAACAACTTTAGAAACATGTTCTAAGTCTATGGTAACTATTACTTTGTGGTCAAGACACGTAATGACACTTAAACTCACAGCAGCTGTAAATAAATCATAAAATAAAAGTGAAAACTAAGTAAAACAAGACTTCTAGTCAGCATGAGAAAACTGCAAATGGATCTTCCTTATTACCTTTATATGTAGTTACATAACAGCAGGTTCCATCCACCTTTTCAGTAGGAACTGCGTTGTGCACATCTGCCTCTAATGCCTTTCCAGTTATAGTGTCAGTCGCCAAAACTTTAAATGGCTGAAAGGAAGACAAGTGGCTATGTTACTGCTTAGCTCTCATATAGATTCTTGTTCCTTACAGCTGGCTTTTTAGAATCCAACTTTTTAAGTATTACACATTATAGAGCTGATTTCTAATACTATTGCAATACACTCTTGTGTCTTCAAAACTTGAAATTTTGCAAAGAACAGAGACAGAAGAACCAGGGCAATCTGTTTGTAAGTTCTCTCCTTTTCCATTCTTGATTATTATACAGAGATGACTTTGCTTTCCACTTTAAACAGGGCATATATACTACAAGGGTTCCAGTCCAACACTGCAATATTTTGAGATCCTGCATTAGGGTGGCAATAGAAATTCCTCATGAGTAGCTCTCCCCAGCTTTCAGTTTGGAGCTGAAAGTGAGTAGCATCATGTTAGTGCAATACACAGACCAGGTATGCTTCTGCAAGGTGGCAAAAGCATCCTGGTATTAAACACTTAGTACCAGTGATGTCAGCTCAACACTTTTGTGCTTCAAAAGAGCAAAGAAATACATGATCTGTGGATATTAGCCAACCAGTACAAATTTCTTCGACACAAACATGCAATCAGCTGTGTTTGGATTCAAATCTTTTTCTCTATAATCATCATACTCTTCTCTCCCCATTCAACTTTGTCTTTTAATCTGGCCTGTCTCTTTCTGCTAGCAAAACACAGAGCAAGTCCTTGTCATTGAGAAGTCTTGAAACAGAATGTGGAATTCATAAAATGAGAACCTATGTTACGTTACATGACTGTTTGATATTATAGTTATAAGATCTGTAACCATAACAAACAGCATATATGAAAATTACATGAAAAAGAAAAATTTCAGGGTAGTGAGAAAATATTCCCATTGGTTTTACTACCATTACCATCCCCTTTCTTCTCTACCAGTCATAAGCACGTTCTATCCTTGCCTGAACTTCAAAAAAGAAAACAAAAACCAAATCAACGCAACAACAAAAAATACAAAAAAACCCCAAACCAAAATCAGCCGAAAACAGCATGTGCCAATTCCAGATCTAATACTCTGTTAGGTTTTTCTATGCGAAGAATCACCAGTGTAGGGATGGACTCTTACATGACCACTACTGAGACGGTTTAACCCTGAGCTAAACAATTATGTTACTGTTGTCTTGGCAACCATTTCAGCTCTTTCATCCAGAAGCCAATCACCAGTGGGGTAAGATCACCCAGAGCTGAACTCAAGTTCCCTACGCAGCTGCTACTAAAATCAGGTCACAAGCTGGAGGTCTGCAGCTAGACAGGTGAGTGCCGCCCCGATCGGTCCACATCTCACAGCCTCAAATGAATTCTTCTGTCATAAGCCTGATATTCCAAAAAGAAAACAACCACAAAGAAAACATAAAAAACTCAAAACCAAAAAGGAGACAAGCTCATTTTTCTTCGTACGAGGCTCACAAGTGGGGATGGTTTTAAACAGGCTCCCCGTGCGGTCAGACTGGAGTGGCCTTCACTTAGAAAAAAGCAAACACAGCAGCATGGTGAACACCTGTATGCACTTGCCAGGAAACCCGTGGAGCTGAGCTGACACGGCACTCACACGGGCCCTTCTTCCCTCCATTTCAAGGGGAGAATCCTATACAAACCTCTCCCGTGAGTTTGCCTTAAATCTACAGCCAAACTTCTCTCCACTCGGCTGTGGCCGGGGTCTCTGACACTCTGTTGCAACTCGCGGCCCAGCGATTTCCCCTGGGCTCGGGCCCAGCCCCACCTGCCCGCCCCTCATCCGCCCGTCCCGGTGCCGCCCCGGCCACCTGTCGCTCCCGCTTGGCCGAGGGCTCGTCCTTCACCTCGGTGACGAACAGACACGGCACCTTGNGGCGCTGCTGGTGCTGCTGCTGCGCGGGGCGGGGCCGCCATCAGGCCCAGTGGCGCCGTGGCTGCGCTCGGCCCGGCCTGATCGGGGCCCGGGTGCGGCTGCGCTTTTTCCAGCGCGGGCTCCTGCCGCAGTAGACGCCTGGGTAGATTCCTGGGTCTGTAGGTCCTGCCAGGAACCTCCTCCGGTGCCGGCTTCTCATGGGGTCACTGCCTATTTTGAGTGCATCCACCTGCTCTGGCGTGGGGCCCTCCGCAGGCTGGAGGTGCATCTCTGCTGCACCGTGGATCTTCATGGGCTGCAGGGGCCCAGCTGCCTCACCATGGTCTTCACCACGGGCTGCAGGAGACAGTCTCTGCCCCGGCGTCTGGAGCACCTTCTCCTTCTCCTCCTTCTTCCCTGACCTTGGTGTCCGAGGGCTCTTTCTCTCACACATATTCTCACTCCTCCCTCCGACTGTTGTTGGCCAGCAGGCCGTGGTATTTTTGTGGTATCAAAGATTTGTTTTTAAGACCACAGTTCCATCAGCAAGAAGTTGAGTATTACTCAAGCTTCACTAAATGAGTTTGTTCCGTTTCACACTGAAAGAGCACCAGAATGGGTGACTTTTTGAAACAATCTTATATTCTGTATTTTACTTGGATGTAATAGAGAGCAAGGAAGATGTTCAGCCTGGACAGGTTATGTAGCAGCATCACGCTGATGTCCCAAGCTGGAGGAGCAGTTGGCAACTGTTAAAATGTAACATTCCATCCTGGCTAACAACTGCTCTCAGTTCAGTTCAACAGTTCAACCACATGGAGAAGGTACTACATACTTCATTCAACAATTTTTTGTTTTAGCTACACTATCCACTGAGTTTTCTTTCATCCGAAAGTCTGGTATTTGGAAGAAAACTGCTTTCAGGATAAGATTATGATATGCCTGGCTGCTGATAGCTTTAATTCAAAGAAGTACTTACATTCCAGCTGGTAAAAATCCAGGGATGGGTTTAGGGCTCTTGGTTATTGCATCCATTTTTAAGGGTCAGGAAGTTAGGTGCTAATGCCTGGGAGATGGGCTTTGTGTCTGAGGGGGTGGCCCTATTGTACTGATTACAATCCAAAAGTTTTTGGAGATGCTGCTCCTAGACATAGCTGTTAATGTCTGGAACTGGGAGAAACCTGCCTCCAAATATTCCAATATTTTCAAGTATGGCCTTGTTTTTATTTTAAAAGTTACTCAGAAACTCCTTCAGAAAAAAACCCCAACCTGGCATTTACAGTTTTCAGAGGGGATGCCATTCATGTCCAGGATATAAACCTGAGTTTACATAATCAGGGTAAGGCTTGTGAGCACTTGCCTTTTTGGAGTTACAAGTCTATCATATGTGTGAGGAAGATACCTCAGGTTTTAAGGATAAGTGAATTGAATCATCAGAGATGATGCTAAAAACTGTGAACTTTGATAAGACAGAGATGTAGAACAATTATTTTATGTATGACTAACAGAAGTGACTCTTGTTGTGGAAGTACTATCTCTGCAATACTATGCAGACTTTTTAGCTGGTGTCCCATTGATCAATAGAGGGAGAGCAGCAGTATATGTATGAGTAAAGAAACAATAATTAAACAAATCCATGTAGACAGTCTATTATTCCCATTATGTTTTTGTCTGTCATCTTTAAAAACAGATGAAGCTGAAAGATAGTGCAAGCAGTATAACAGCAGCAGTCTCAACATCAAGTCCCAATTTTTTTTCGGTTTTTGTTGGGAATCCTGAGTTTTGTTTCTTATCCCATGTTTTCCCATAGATTCACATCCTTTAATAGTAAGGCAGTACTAGTGCGAGATTTACACTTGTACAGCACATTTCATTGGAGATTGGTCTGATTTTCCCATTGTAGAAAAAAGGAAACTCAGCCATATCAGTTATGTGACTTAAGAGATTTTTTTCTTTCCCAACAGCTCATGAAAAATCTGCAGTAAAATAGACTGTCTTATCCCTATTCTAATCTAGAAACGATTTTACATCACCAAACACCATTGACCTAACACAATAACTTTAGAGCTATCTAAAGCTTATGATAAACTTCAAGATAATTTGAAATGCTATAAACTATAAGAACGTGGTCCCACAAAATCATAGTCATATGTTTACAGCAGTGTGAACTGTCATATATTCAATCCTATGTTCACACAGCATGTACTAATCCATGTATTCCATTTTGATTGTTGTATTTCCAACATCTGAAAACTGTTTTCTCCTGCAGCAAAACTACAGCAAGTTCTCCTGTTTCTGGGAGACAGAGCCCGTAGGCTGTAGGAGGATAAGCTGTGACTTCTTTCACAGAAAACCCCGTAATATAAATGGACTTTATTTGCCACCTAGTAACAGTGAGTAAAAATATTTTCTCAACAATTTGTTCGTTAGTGTAATGAAATAGACAAAAGTGTCCTTCCAGTGCTTATGTAATATATAATAAGGTCAAGAAATGCACCATGGTGAATCAGTCAGGTATGATCTGCTATCCTGGTAAGTTCAAGGGAAAGAAAGGAATTTGAATAATGTTGCCACATGAATTATTTTAGCTGTCATATTATGAAATTTCATACCTATTAGTGATACAAAAGATGAAGTCACATTTAGGTTGCTGAGATCCATGGAATAAAATGTTGCCAAACTTGAATTTTTGATAGATTTAATCTCTCTAGTAGTTCAAATGGTTAGTATGCGGGTAATAATTTAATAGAAATAAAAAGTAGTGTGTGTGGTGACCGGAGGAGGAGGTTGGTAGGGACACCAATATCTGTTGATAGAGCACAACATGTATGGATGAGATGCCCCTTGTAGAGATAACATCAGATTACAGTGCTGTTTGTGCAGATAGATTTCCAGCTCATGGTTTTGGATAAAAATGTCAGGCTTGAACACTGGTTACATTTTACTGAAGTACCATAATAGTGTGTAAGGCAGCACTCTTATTTGTGGAAAACCCCACCACTACAAGTTGGATCTTTTTCCTCATCCATTAAGAGTAGCTCTTGATGGCCAGGAATCCAGTAGATAGTTGGAACCTGGGACCGGATAAGAGTCCAGGGCAAGGAAGCAAGACAAATGTCAGAAGCAGGAGTGAGGAGAGGAAGTCACCATGAAACCTGGTGCTCCTGAAATTGCCCCAGGATAACATGTCCTGTCATCTCTGGGCATGTGGAGTGTAACTAAGCACACAAGATCAAAGCAAGACCATGAGTGCTGTTTCTGCAAGTGCTCATACTGCCTTTGGCACAGCTCCCACTTAGACAGCATGGGCGTGCTTTTGGCTGTGGTGCAGGTCAGAGACTGTACCCAAGAGACACTGTGGGCAAGGCCATCCTGTGTAAGAGCAATGTCTGACAATCACAACTAGAAAACAGACCAACCAAACCTTTCAATTTTTACTGCAATAAGAACAGATTCAAAGTCTGTGTGCTCCACAATCGCATTTTGAATACTAAACCTGCATTTTTTTTTTTCTAATACTTCAAAATTTTGTTAATTTAAGTTTGATTTGGCTTATTCTACCTGGAGCTAAAAATAGCCTATTCTGAACAGTGAAAAAGGCTCTATCAAGTTAGAGTGTATCTTACACATCTCTTACACAAGATACAACAAATCTGATCTGCAATCATGTTATGAGAAAGAGTTTAACATGATATATGCTGATCATAGGCAAGCAAGAATTGCACAAGAATAAAAACAGCTGGAATAAAAGAAAAGTGCCCACACTTTCTTTTAGACTGGAAAATATATCAAACTTCAATATTTTTAATATTGATTATTAACACAAAGAATGCTATGGTTGCAAATCAGTCAGCTTGAACAATACAGATAGGCTCACCATTTTGCATCATTTTTCTTTTCAGTCCTTTGCATTTCCTGGCTCTTGGAATATGTGATCCCAGTACTAAAGCCATTTTGCTGAAAACATTACATATGGAGATAAATTCCTTAGGAAAATAATACATTTTATGGGGTTTTTTTCTGATAAAGTGTAAATTATTTTTGTGAACTTCACATTCCTTCACAAAATCTACATTTTGTACCTAGTAAAGAGGGTTGAGATTCAGTTTGATATAAAAAAAGTCTTCAAATTCAAAATGAGTGATACTGTGCTTAGCATTGCTAAATTATTCAAAATGGATGTTGCAGGGAGTGATACAGCATGTTTGCAACTTTTTAAAATAGTGCAGTGATGAAAATGTTCCTCTTTTCAGAAGTCTGTATTCAGCAGTGCCTGTGTCCGTTCAGAAGAGCTGGTACCTGTGTTTCTCATACTTTCTGGAGTTGGAAGGTGCTCTCTTGTCAGCCTCTGCACAATATAATGCCTACTCCTGATAATGATTTCAAAAGTACACGTGCTGGTGTCAACCTGGATGTGATACTTTAGTTTCCTCCTAACAAAGTAAATCTAATGTTCTCGCCTGCAGATGTACCATTGAAACAGGATGTCCAAGGAGGCATTCTGCATCCAGCCCATCGTCAAGACTCACTCAGAAATCAAGAGAATGTTTTAGTGCCAATTCACCCTCCACTGATTATAAACCTCAGTGATGAAGAGGATGATGAAGATGATGATGAAGAGGATGATGAAGAGGAAGACAACTGTAAACAGTTTTTTTGTTTTTTATAAGCAGGTTGAAAGGGTTTTGTCAGTTCTTGCAATGTACTTCACAACTGATTTGTTTTAATAACCATTACATTTTTTAAAAAGAGTTGTTGACAAGGTTTTGGAAATAGTTTTCAGCTAATCTTTAAAATGTTGGAACTAGTGGTCACCAAGTATTTTCTAACTCCTTTGATCCAACTGAGATGGCCATCAAGAACTCTTCAAAACTGTGGGATGAAATTGCAAGTTTAGGAGGTACTTTGTTTCTGGGAAACAAATTTTTGATCAAGGACTGTATGGACTTGTCAGTGAAGGTGAAGTCACAAGTTTTTTACAAAAGATAGTTGTGTGACTTTAACTTATGTAACTTTTTCAGTTGATTTACCAAACTCTGTAGGCAGCCTTATTTTTTAGAGAAAGTTATTATTTAATTTAGTAAAGAGAATGATGCAAAATTCTCCATCAGTTGAACTGAATGTTTTTATATTTATATATATATACACATATAAATGTTAATGCAGTTAAACCGTTGACTGTATCTCTCTTAGGGATAAGCCATTCATAGAGATTGAAAGAATTACACATTCCTGGAGAGTGAAAATGGAGAGAATGGCCTACTTTCAGGCATGCACTCAGCAAATTACTGAGTTGCCCCAAGCCACTTTTCACTTTCCCCCGCCCATCAAGTTGGCTGGTAGAGCAGTCTGTTAATGCTTTCTAACTTGGTTTCAGTCTGAGTATGCCACTTAAACAATATAGAAAGTAGGGCTTTGCTAATCTTCGTAGCCTTAACTGAGAGAGATACAGAGCGCTCACTTCACCAGCTGTGCCAGCAGACATTACAGGATAGTAACTTTGGGCAGAGGTTTTGTGACAAGCACTCCCTGGTGACATGTTGAATCTGATTTCCTTATGGGTATAAATGAAGGATTATTTTCAAAATTAATATTGGAGATGTTTTTGAATCCTTTTGAATAAACAAGCATTTGCTTCTTAAAATGTGTTTTAACTGCAATTCCATTGCACTTGAAAATACCTAATATTAAGTAATCATTTTTCAGTCCACAAGCACAGGTTGGAATCAGAAACAAAAATATCCAGTGACAGAAATGAAAGTCATTATCATATTTGATTATTAAGAATTATTGAAGGTCTTTCTATAGTTATCTTGTAATCTTTTACAAATATTTCCTACAGATGTTTCTAGCTGGATGCCTAAGACTGTTATTGATATTGAAGAGGAAAGAGCAATAAGGGATATATGCTATAAATCTGGTAAATATGAAATAAGTCACTCTTTCCTTAAAAGCCATGCTTCCAATACAGTAAACTTTAGGACTTTTTTTTTCTTTCTCGGGGTATGTGTAGGAGAGTATTATGGGATTCAGAACCCTTACAAACACCAATCAACAAAAACTGTGTCTTCACCATGGCAAGATGAGTTATTACCCTTGGAAGCTACTGAACAAAACTTGCAGAAAGGCAAGTATTTTGATTTCTTTGGACTGTATTTACCACTTCTAAAATTACTGTAATGGGGAGAAACTATTACATAGTTTGCCCCTCCCCACTTTTTAAATTTAGTGAAAATAAAATATTACAAAAACTATATTTGTATTTGTCAGTGTATTATAAAAACATTCTTTTTTGCCATATATATATAGTCACACTTGTTGTGATGACCTGCATCGTGGACAGAAAAGGTAGAAATGGGCTATTAATCTATGTGTCCTTTCCTTACATACACAACATAGGTATTTGTTACAATTTTGTGATAAAGATTTGTGTAGTCCAATTTTAGCCATCCTGAGGTTGGGAATGTAGTTTAAATTTCTCATCTAGGCTCTCTGGTGTAAATAGAGATAGACAAGAACTCCAATGATCTCCTATTTATTGAATCATCAGACAATGCCAAAGGGTGAGAGGAACCACTTTTCCAGAGGTGCTCCATGATCTCTGCTGGTTGTCTTGGGCGTCTTCATGTCAAAATGTAGTGATAAATCAAACCTTTCTATAACTAAATTTAGGTTATGTAAATACCTCCTTCAGTTGTTTTGTAAAAGAGAAAAACAAAAGACTTCCATTTTGTTTTGAATTCTGGACTATCCAGCATAATTAAGGTCAAAGGAATACAAGTTTATAAGCATTTACCTCAGTTCTTATGATTCTTTTTTCATTATTCTCTTCTAATTCCTAAATTTGACATGTTTGTTATTAAAATAGTTTTGCTAGACTATTTCTAACAAATACATGTATATATTTAGTCTATAGAGGAGGGAAATATATGAACACACCTTTTAAGAAGTGCCTTTATTTATCATTAGATACATTAAGAGAAAAGAATTGATATGTTTCCCCAAAACAGTTTTTCAGTTGAGTTTTCTGAGGCTTCAGGTACTATGATGACATGTATTCTGAAAATGCTATAAATTCAATCAGATAGGATTCATAAATATAATTCATGGATAGTGAGAAGCTCACAAATAAGCAGGTAATTTATAGATGGGTCTTTACTTTGAAGCCATAGTCTTCTTTAGTCTATGAATTATGGTATTTTCTTACAGAGCGTGAAAGTTAGAGATCAGTTACACTAGACAGGATCCAAATAACTAATAAAAGAGAAAGAAGGTTATGAAGTGAGAAGAGAAATTGCACTCAGCTAATTGATGGCTCGTAGGGGTGGGAGGAAGAGAATATCAGTGCCATTACCTATGCTTACACACAGCTAAACATTCGTTCTTTTGCCTTTCCAGGTGATGGTAACACAATTCCTACACGATTTACTAATACAAGAAAAGACAAAGAGAGTTCAGAAAGGAGAGTGTCAATAGACAGTATTCCCAGAACAGATCTTAAATCCTTTGACAATGGAGGTAATATACTGTAGCATCAGCTTCTCATTGCGGAACACCATATAGTAAATAAAATAACTGAATATGCATGCATTAAACTTCACCATTTTACTTTTGAGTTATTATATGTTCTTTATGTTCTAGACAATCTTTCTTATGCTGAACCATTAATTATAACAATCTAACTCATTGTTTATGATTATATATTATGCTTTTTTAGGATTGTACTGAAAAAATCCTTTATGCAGATTACAGTTGATTTTGGGAAAGAAAGGGTTCTGTGGAGTTATGAAAAAGCAAGTGTGGAGATGCAGACAAGTTGGTTAGAGCCTAGTGCTAGTAACGCCAAGGTTGTAGGTTTGATCCCTGTATGGACCATTCATTTAAGAGCTGGACTTGATGATCCTTGTGAGTCCCTTCCAACTCAGAATATTCTGTGACTGTCCGAAGTTAAAATGCTTTCAAAAACTGTTACTTTTGTGACACTATCCCTAGTTAAGATGAATAAGCTTTGTATTTTTTAGTTATCCTACAGAAAAATAACAATACTGCAGTCCTGCAGCTTGTGTAACAGGGTCAGATCCCTCTGCATAAACTTGCTTGACCTTAATGAAGACACACTGTTTTCACCAATTAAGTTCAGTATTGAATCATGTCATTTAAGCTGAAGAATGACCCATTCTCCTTGAATTTACTTAATACTTATTGGTATTCAATCCCTTTTTCTTCATAAATATTTATTAATGATAAAAATAGTATTAATTGTAGTATTCTTTTTTTCCCCCTTAGTTTGTCAATGCAAAATAGTGCAGTACCATGCTAGAGCTTCTTGCTTTAGCTTGGAGAAAACTGGTGTGGGTTCTCTAGCTCCAGAACTGTATTGCACAACAGAAATGCATCATACATTCTACATCTTTTCCTGTGATATTGATGTACAAAAGTATATTTCTTTTTAGATATTCTTTATGTCTGTATAAACAGTTACCACAATTCAATAATTAAATATCTGTTCACAATTATATGTATTCAAAGTTTTTAACAGACTATTTAATAGCTCTGTTTAATAGATGATTTTCTCTAATTTTTGTGGGCATGTTTGAGTCAACTATTTGGTTTCATTGTGCTCATTGTATTTTTTTTCCCACTTCAGCTAAAAAGATGTCATATAAAAAGCAGATTCTTTCCATTGTTCACCTTTCTCAGGGTGCTCTCGAGTACAGATAACTTTGCAAGACTCCTTTCCTACAGGAGGTGGTGGTTCTGTGATGCAGAGGAACACGTTTGTTGATGGGAACAGATTTGAGGCACAACCTTGGGAAAAAGAACCAATTACATTAAAGTATGCCAATGTGAAAGGTACTTCATTATTTTATGTATCCAAATTTTTAGATTAGATTACTTTTTTCCACTCTCTAAGTGTGGTGAACATTATATATTTTGTTTAAAACCAATCTGAAGTGAAATTTCCATTAACAGTGTGATTTCTTTCACTGCAAGATGACAGCAGTTGTTATGATTTAATTCTGCTGCTTTCTGTCAGTTTTCATCCTCTGATAGATTAAATGTGGGCATTATGAGTCCCTGGGTTACTAAAGTCTTTGATGCCCACATTAGATGACGTGGACCGCTGTGCACTTTCCACTTCTGCCAAGTAAAACAGATTTGATTGTAGGTGGCATCTCACAGAACATGGGACTTAATCAAAGCAGTAAAAAACTGTTAAAGAAAGAACATATCACTTTGTGATAAAGTGTGTTTATTAAAAACTAGTCACATACAGCAAATTAAAATACCTACACTGAAGTACCTTGATAAGTTTCATCCTTTTCACAAGTGAATTCCAGAATGTATTTGTCAATGTAGAAAATGTTATTATAAGTAGATTGTTATCCAGTTATTTCTTTGCAGTTTTAGAGTAAAATGGAAAAAAAGGACAGATTTTTGTCTTTAACCTATCCCATAAACTGAAGCAGAAGTAGAGAATTTCTGCTGCATTTTGCCTGAAATGAGAAGAACCAAACATGCTTATTTACGTTAGCAGGAGAAAAGGAAGGATGAAACCACATCTTCCTGAAGAATAGCAGGGGCCAGGAGAAGAGCACCATGGTTGCTTTACAATGCAACTTTCCCTGTGAAGTTCTCTTTGTAGTTTGAAGTGGGCTTACCTATGCAACCAATTTATCTTCATCACTTGTAGTATTTTATTATGCTTGGGTACTGCCCATGTCCAGGATGTATCCAGATGCTACAGGCAGAAGTCATTCACAGTTTAGCCAGGCATCCTTTGGAATGCATGGATTGATCTCCATGGGCTCAACCATGGATGTTCCAGAGGTCCACACCTATGCAGTGTAGAGAAAGAATGATCTAATTTTTGCATTTGGAGTTAATTTTTGAGTCAGCCTTCAAGATTTCTTCAGCTGGAGGAAATACAGACACTTTTGCTATCCTTCTGGGGAATGGTGCTTTTAGAATAATTAACATGTGAAACCATGTTCCACCCAAAGGGGCCTATATATGAAGTAGTAGATTATGTTTTTAAAACATCACAGCATTTTTGGATAAAAACATTTTTTTGTGCTTTCTAAAAAAGTGAATATGTATTATTTTAAACCCTCAGAAACAAACCACATTGAACTGGTAAAGAACCACCACTGTAAGGAAGTAAAGGAAAATAAAAGGATTTCTGAGGAACGAAGAAATTCAGCTAATGCAGTAACAGGCAAAGGTATTTTGAAAAAATCTTATTCATTTCTATTTACTAAACTGTGAGATGATTTTTCACTATCTAGTAAATTTCTGTTCTCATTGTCAAATATGGAAAGCCCATACTTGGATTGGACTACAAAAAACATTTTAAAAATCTTGTTGTCCAGCCTCCAGTTGCCTGCACCATGTGAAATTTTGAGTAATAGTACAACATTTTTGATTGTATTTTCACTTTTAGGAATTCCCGCTTTGGACCCTAAAGTAAAACCAAGTTACCAACAAAAGGGTCAAAGTAAGGATGATGAAACTGCTTCTTCCAGTCCATATGGGAGAGAAACTGGAAGATACACTCATTTAAATTCTCCAGAACCTCGACGATCAGCATATGTAGTCTACCGGACTGTCACTCAAAAATCAAAATTTAATGGACCTTCAGGTGGGTTCCTACTTACACAGAATTCTTAAAATGCCTGTCTGTATTGTGCTGCATTCAATTGAGTCCTGCAGGTGAGTAATAAGTTATTTATGCTTAAATAAAGGCATGAGTAAATTTGACCAAGCATAATTTTCACAAGTAGATTTCAGCTGTATCCATAGACAGAAACGTAAAGATTCATAAAGCTTTAAAATTTGTCAGACAGAATATTCATAAACAATAATTGAGCCAACTTTACTGCAGGAATTCATGCATGCAATGAAATGCTGATATGCACAAATATAGTGATCCCCACTTTTTACAGCATGTCTTATGTGACTTATTAAATAAACCTTGAAAACTCTACCTTTAAGCTCTTATTTTATTCAAACTACTTATAGTAGAAGTATTTTTTGCAGTAGAATTTCAATTGTGTCTCAAGAAACGTTTCTTGTTCAACCTCATTTTTCCCAGTAGAGTATGAAAGAATGACCTTGCTTTGCAGGATATATTTCCATAATTGGGATTTCACTGGATTTTTCATTGTTATGGATTTGTGTTTATTTTCATTCTTTAGGATTATTTTTTGGCTTGAATAAACAAGGCTTTGTTTATTCAAGTCTTATTTGCACTTCTGTTATCAATTTAAATGCAGTGTAAATCTTTGTGTTTAACATTAGTATTTTTTTTCACATTAATTTTGTTGGACAGAGGACAAATCTATTCTTTCTGCTGTTCATAAAGGATGATACTTTCCTTCATCTTACTCTGTCTTCTTGATGGTACATGCTATGTCATTAATTTGACAAGAAACCTACAGATGGGATTCTGAGTCTTGCATTTTACTTTCTGACAATCTGCTTCAGATTTATTACGTCTTTTGTTTTATTTTTATCTTGCTAACATATATAGCCTCACCCCATCTAGTACATCATTTGGGCTTTATTTGGATTTTCACTTTTTGTGTCCATGGTTTCTCTGGATAATTTTAATTTGTCACTTTGTCAACAGATTTAATGGTAAATAATTTAAATAATCTGGAGTTAAGAAAGTGATTTCATCTTGACAGTTTCAGTCATCTCTCTTAAGATGGGTTGATTCTCCATTTTGATGTGCCTCCCTGTCATAATTTCAAATTACAAGGACCTATTCCAGACAGAGCATCGCCTACTTTAATGTGAATAAAATTAAGTGAAACAAATTCCAATGTTGGTGCTTTGTCTTCAGGACAAATAGTTGCGTCTTTTTCTTTTTTCTTTGAATGTTAGCTTTCATTAAATGTGAACAAGCTGATATAGAGAGAACATTCTTTATGTGAAGAGTGCATTTTATTAAATTTCCAGGTTAAAAAGGGATAGAATGTTTTTGAAAAAAATGGGAATCAGCATTTTTGTCAAAAGAACAATCATAACATTTTTGCTACCTTTTTTACCAGCAGTACCTGAGTCTTATGGTCAGAAAGGCTCCAAGCAAAAGAATCAACCTGACACCAATAGGAGATTTTGGACACAAACAGAAAACTATGGTAATATTTACACATTACATATAAATTGAAAATTTTAGGATTATTATGAAATTAATAATTATGAATAATTGCATTAAGATGGAATTAACAGAAGAATATTAATAATAATAATTTTTAATCAAAGTTTTTCGAAAATGGTTTGTATATATGGCAGCATATTCTGAGGCACAATCAACTGTCTGGCACACAAGCGTGATATAGCCTTGTATATAGGGCTTTCACAAGCAGGGATAAAACAGAAGCTAATGATGCTTTTGGGAAGGTGTTCAGCACGAGAACATTCCCTTTGTTAAGGATGTCCATAGCAGAATCTCCTAATTTGGAAGATCCCACAAGCCTCAAGGAAATGCTACAATATTACAAATTATCTCTAAAGTTCGAGAGTCTGCCTTTACTGCTAGCTTGTGTTTCAGAGGTGATGTCTGACTCCGATGCATGCATTGAAACTTCAGCCAATGTAATATTTAATTCACATATCAGATTAAGGAAGTCTTTCCTGAAATTGTGGCTGAAATTAAGAATGTGTATGTTCTTCCTGCAGGCAAATATACTTCAGGATCTTCTAATTCACCAACTTGGAGGAAGAGAAATCCGCAAGCAAAACCATTCTCTAAATTTAAAACAACTACTCAGGTAACTAGTAGAAATGGTTACAATTCAGCCTTTTTAGGAGAATTGGCATGTCTCTGCTCACCTAGAAAACGTAAGAGTGCTTTTAAAACTTCCTCAGTCAAAACCTGCAAGATTCTGATCAATCCTGAGTAGCTGAAAGAGCAGTTAATAATTGTATGTTTGCAGACATGTACCTTTGCCTGCATAACTAACCCGCGACTTCTAATATTTTTACAATAATACATATATGAAAGCAATATGTGTACCTGCCTTTAAAGTAAGATGCTACAAAAGTCAGGTTTTGAATTCTAGCACCAGTAAAACACAACAGAAACCATTAGTTTGATCTGTTTGTTTCTCTACTGGATTGTTCATGAAGCTTCAGGAATGGCTGGACAGTAGCCAGCTGGGGTCTGAATTAATGAAAGGACTCAGGCTACAAAACATTTGCAAGATACCCTGAAAACCATTCATACATTTTACAGCTGTCTTGAAAGCTGAGATTAGAACATCTATCTCATACTTCATATTGAAATTTTACTTCTTAAAATTTTTCTGAAAGTGCATGTAGTTTTACTCTAAGAAATTATGCACAGAATTTTCTGTATATCTGTTTTGACAACAGAGCAAAGAAGACATGGAAGTGAATAGAAAAGGAGAAAAAGAAACATCTAAAGGGAAATAAGGAAATTATCAACTGGAATATCCAACGACAAAGAAACTGCACATTCCAAAAAGAAGGTGCAGGAAGGACCTACACTACAGTGTTTCAAAACTGGCTAAAATTCTTAAAAGTATGCTCTGCATGGTCACATATAAAGATCTATATTCACTAAGTTTAATCTACTATAAAAATTTGGCAGTTGAAGTTATTTTTACAGACTACGACTCTACACCACAAGACTGATAATAGTCCATAGTAATAGTCCATAGAGAAAAAAACCCTAAGTAGAGTCTTCCCCATTTTATTTGACAGATGTTTTAAGGCATAATTCCTAATATGAATAAATACTATTAGTTATATTAGCAGTTTCAGAAGACTTTTAATGTAAACAGCAATAGTGTAATACATTCTAGAATGTGGTTTTCTGGTGCAAAAGCTAGATTCCTAGATGGTTTAGCTGTTTTGCCAGATGTTTGGGGACTCAGTCTGAATTTGATCTTGAGATTTTGAAATTTTAGCAGAGCAGCAGGACTGTGATATGAACTAAGTGAACTTCACAAGAAAACTCACAATTCGCTGATATGTATTTACATTTTAAACTAAAATAGGAAGAGTTGTACAATGACTGAGAGGAAGACTGACAAGAAGGATACTTTGCTTTCTGGGGAAAAACCTCATACTGAAGTGTTACATATACATGACATCATATCTTTGTCTCAGATGTTTTTTCAGTTGTTTTGCATTTACCTGACCTTTGGTCATTCTTACAACACAATCAACTTTTGAAGAGAGCCCTTCAAACTTCTTACTGTAACACTAGGATCCGGTAATTATCTCAGTGACACCTGTAACTGTGAGTTTGAAAGCATTTTGCCACCTTGGAGTCTTCTGTGGCTGCTTATAACGTGAGGCTGGATCAGATGCATTCCAGGGTGCTTCTCGCTGAAAATATTCAATTGTTCTACGAGAAATATAGTCATACATTTCTCTGCCCTATTTTGTTGAGATTATCTCAATAGTGGTGTAATTTTTATTTTATTTTGAAATTTAATTTTTAATCATTTAGTTAGAAAATGCTGTACTGATTACAAATGTATGCAGTTATGCATCAATTTTCTTAGCCAAGAGAAGAATAGAGAAACCTGGAGGATTTGGTTTAGCTAAGTGAAAATGTACAAAACAAGAAGCATAATTTTAAAATCAAAGAGGTGTGTTGGAAATATTCCCCCACCTCTAATTAGACATTAGGCACATGATGCCTTGCAGCAACATTTCATATGTTGTCTGCCTGAAGCAATTTAAAATCTCATTTCAGAGGGCTGCTGTATCAAGACATTTTTTAATATCTTGATAAAGGCTTTTAATTCACTTTTTTTTTCCACAAAAAAATATAAATTTTACATTTACTATTTGTCCAATGTCTCCACAATTTAGAGTATTAAATTTTTTTTTTTTTTGCTGGCCAGCCTTCGCATACGAAGATCCGGGGGAGGCCTCTTTCTTTTCAGACCTCCCAGCCTGCGCACTGGATTTTTTAGGTGAGACACAGGGCGCGCAGATCTGAGCCCACCCTTTAATCCCGAGGTTCAATCTGCCGGGCCAAAGCGATTCTGGACAGTGGCAGCTGAGGTCCTCCTCAGGACGTAGGCAGATTGCCCCCTTGCAGGGCTAACGAGCTCTGCCTGCCCAGGGAGCAGCCTGTCCAGGATCGAACCCGGGCCTTGGCAATTGCTATGCCATGTGCTTAACCACTACACCACCAGGGCTCCCAGTATTAAATTTGATAAGACCATAAATGGTCATGGGCAAATGTTGTTATGCTGGTCTGATTTTAGCATTCTGTTAAAAAGGATTTCAATATTCAATTTGTGCAAGTGGTTGGTATTGTTTCTATATGGATGTGTAAGTGCAGGCTGTACTGTGCTGCGTGTGCTGCCTGCTGGCTTGTGCCACACAGATCCCTGACCACAGGAGATGATCAGCCAGTTCCTTGGAACAGTGGCAGCTCCTGCCTGGTACTGGTGATTACACTCCCTGCCTGGCCTCACCTTTATTTACACTGCAGCAAGTTCTCAGGTGGACATCCTTTCTATTTGACGGTAGAAATGAGGAATATAGTTGGCTTTGGGAAAATCCTGTAATCCTGTGACCAAAATGGGGTAACATTCCCATGGATGGAATCTGCAGGCTGTGCTGGGCTGTGGTCAGAGGCCCATTTGGATTGGGGCTTCCAGCATCTGAAGGATCATATGATTATCTATACCATTTTCCTTTTCCTTTAATGTGGTCTCAAAAAATCAGGCTCTTAATAGGCTCTTTTTAGAATCTGAGCCCTTTTCTGACTGGGATCATGAAGAACAAGGCACCTTTAACCCACCTCCCCTCCAAAATAAGCAACCCAACAAACCAAAGCCAAAACAAAATAATTTTCTAGCATCTTAAGATGTAAAAATCCCAGCAGATCATTGGGCTAAGCGTCAGGCTCAGCTCAAGGGAAAGACAAGGAAATGCAGGAGGAAAAGGACATGTCCATGAGAGTAATACTGGGCTGATCCTCAATTGTTGTGGAATCACAGCTTCAGTGCATAATCTCTTTTCACTGGAGCTTCCTGTAGAGAAATGACAAATACTGTTCTTTTAGTAATCACTTGCTCAACCCAGGAATTCACAGGTACCAAAAAAATACCTCAGCATTGCCCATTAAATATATGGCTCAACAAGACATTTACAGTTCCTGTAAGGTGTTAAGTGCTCTTGACAGAAATTGGAGAAGCATAAAGGGATCAAGTGCTTTGTGTGATCAAATCCTTAACTAAGATTTCTGTTTCACAGCTTCAAAGACACTAAGATCCTCTAAAATAATAAAAATACCTGTTTGTGTTCCAGCTCACAGACACTTTCCCTGTTATACTTTTTAATTTTTCCTAGTTTTCTCTGTCATTAAAACCCCACAGAGGGCCAAAGTAAACTGAGAATATTCAGGCTTCATGCAGTAAGGCCCTAAAGATTGATTGCATTTCTGTACTTTCACATAATCACTGCTTGACAGACCCCCCCACCCCAACTGATTTACACTTACAGTAGTTGAAAATAAGCCCTGAGATAATGAGCCAAAGATCAGAGGCAGAGGGCCACTGAAGCAGACTTGAACTTGCCCTGGTATTAAGTATGCATGGCCATAATCTGCTGCTGATTCGGAAGGCCTAGGGGAAATAAGTCATTTGTTGCTTTCACCCTATACATGTTAAAATATGCTAATGTTTTTCCAGATGGTTCTTCTCAAAGCACATCAGACATCTAATTTAGGTGAATCATATACCTTAGTAAACAGAGTAACAATGCTACCACCTGTATTTTGACAGAAGTTTACAAAGCTTCCAGTTCGAGATCCTGCATTCCTTAACAAATCTGTATGGCTAAATTAAAACTATTAACTCCCTGCATTTCAACAGCACGAATATTTTAAATAACCTGTTTATTAATTAAGGTAGGAAATTCCATCTCAAGTTAGCACCTGAACAAGAAAAACATTGGTTGTTTTAAAATAAAAATGGAGAAAAATGTCCCTGTAGACCTTGTTTAAAAAAACAAGGTTTTGACAGTTTTCCCTAATAAAGATATTTTTCTGATAAAACGTCCCTTGTATGACGATACAGTATGTAAATATATAAATTTATTAAAAAACCCCCACACCGAGTCTGTCAATTATTTACCTGTGTCTGGCGGCACCAGGGGGCGGTGCAGCCCCAGGAATGGGTTTGAACAAACCTCTGCAGGACCCTGCCCTCGGGTGCGCTTCGCCCTCGCTCTCCAGAGTGTTCTGCAGCGTTCTGCACAGGCTTCACATTCAGGGAAGAGGCCGCAACTGTCTTGTTATGGCCAGCTCGGGGGACAAGAACAACAACCTATATTCAAAATTTCTGGATAACGCTTTTTTCTCAAAAAACAGAGTGGTGATATAACCCTACTTCTCACTCATTCTACCGGCTTTCCAGAAGGCATTTTCTGTTATATCCTGTTCTGGACAGTTCTCACCACAGCTTCTTCTCAGGGAAACTGAGAAGTCTTTGGAAAGAGATGTTCCTAGACTGAGAGTCTCCTTTAATCTTTCCAGTCTGGAAACATTTTAAATATTTTTAAATGCCTTTGCTTTTCATGTTCTGGTTTTTTTTACATTATGAAAATAATCATAGAAACATGCTACTGTGATATGTAATATATGGAGCACCTGAGAGTACAACTATCATGCTTAAAATCCTGCTCCCTTTCTTTTTTTTTACTTCCTAAGAAAAAGGGAATTAGGCAAAACTAAATATTAAATTGACAGGGCCATCTGAGAAGGTAAGGTGAACATCCAAGACTCCTTAGTTGGTTTAAGAACATACACAAAAAACACTTCTGGGGGTTTTATGGCACATTTTGCTTACCCTGGGCAAAATTAATGTCTTCAAAAATTGGTATCCTTGTTGCTGTTCATCCATGGCCATGGAATCCTGAAGATTGTAAAAGACCACCAAGATCGAGTCCAAGGTTTATTAATGAATTTCCACTCTAAGGATAGAATGTGCTTCTTACGTCTTCACAACTCATTCTGCCCCCCAGGATGATCTTCAGGGCAGCTTTTGATGATTATAGTGCCTCACTGTAGACCAAACACAACATACTCTAACATGACCCACGGTAATCCTTATGACTTCCACACAATTACTGATATTCTTAAATTCAAGTGTATCTTTATTGACCACGACAGAGTGCCTTCCAAGATTTTCATTGCAATATGCATTGCAGCCTGCCAAATTGATATTGCTCTTGGAGATGGATGAGGATGGGAAATGCTGCAAGACTCTAACTTTGGAAAAAATTTGCAAGCTGAGAAAATATAGTAGAGAATTGTAGGAGGAAAAATAAGTTCTGGAAATGCAACAGTCGGTTGCAAGTTATATAAAGCATGATTTGCACCAGCTCTTTCAGTTGTCCAGTGCCAATCAAAACCTTTTTTCTCTTTGGCATTGAGAATACTTGGTGATGAAGGGAAAAGAGAAGTCTTAGATAGTTTGTGCTCATCAATACCAGACCATTAACATTCAGAAATTAAATATTTGTTTTGATGGATTATTAGTTTTATTCCATTATGTTTACATCTGTAGGTCTTTCTCATAGGCCAAAAAACGTCAGCAAGAATAGTGCCAGTACAGTTTGGATGAATGGACTGCTGAACTGCACACTGATACTGCCAGCTGACAAGAAAAGTGTTGTGTCTGGTAAAAAATAAAACTGAATAGTGTGCAGCTGTATTTTTATATCCTATATAAGGAATCAAAAAATATGATGATCAAAATATTTTGTAAATTACTTAAAACTGGATCCTTGGGAGAGGGAATTGTTTAACATTTTGTGAAATTACTATGTATTTCATAGTGAAAACGCCACGACAGTGGCACGGAGATTCCTGGTACACTAACAGTAAAATATCTTTCAGTTAAGGCAGTTGCAATGTTTCAAGTCTGGAAACTGGCAGATGTTTAGCATTTCTTAACTTCAGGCCATAGATACCTGCTGTTTGATTTAAGGTGCTAGAAAAACTACCAGCATGGCTTGAACTGAAGTTGCTGTAGAATAAATAGACACAATATATGAACTCTTTTGATTTACTATTGTTTTATTTGCCCTAGAGTGCACTGCACTATTTTAAAGTGACACACCTCAGGGTTTCACAGCAGACTCTTCTCCCTTATTCTAGCATGAGTGATCCAACATTTGGTTTGCTGGAAAAAGCTGTTTTAAAGCCATTATTTTAAAGTCCCTAGGATGGTACACACCATCTTTATTTAAAAGCCAAGGAATAGCAATGCCTAAGATTTATTTTAATAGGCTAGCAACCACTTTTTATTAGATTACATAACAGAAATAGATTTTTGCTTACTAGGTCATATCATTCTCTGAAGAATTTGAGATGTGCCTCTCAATAGAACTGGTCTTGAGAAAACCCCCTCTTTCCTGTGTAAAGTCCAGGCAGGTGGTAGCAAAGAGCTAATGTCCNATATATTTTTTTAAGTGTACACAGGAGCCACTGAAGTTTGTTGATAGAGCTTTAAACTATCTTGGAAGGGAGAAAGAAGAAGCCATGCTTCCCAGGGATGAGCAATGGGATGATGTGTTAAAACTTGAGGAACTTGAGGAAGCCACTTCTAATGGGATCCCTCAATTTGCTTCAGGAGGTGTTGGCTACAATGTACCACACCTGATATGTTTCTGCATTAATGCAGGTAGCATGAAGAAAAAAAACAGGATGAGCTCAAAGTTTTCGCCCAGTTCCAGAGGTTTGATATCATTGGCATAATTGAAACTTGGTGGGATGAGTCCTGTGACTGGAGTTCCCTATTGGAGGGTTAAAGGCTCTTCAGTAGGCACAGGCAGTGCAGAAGAGCCTGGGGGTGGCCTTGTGTATAATAGAAGGGATAGAATGTCTGGAGCTCACTGTTGGCAGTGGCACAGTTGAGAGCCTCTGGGTGAGAATCAAGGGACAAAAAAATAATGCAGATGTCACTGTGAGAGTTTGCTATATATCTTCTAGACAGGATGATGAAGTCAACCATTTATTCTTTGAGGAACTATGGGACACTTCCGAGGAAACTGCCCTTGTCCTTATGGAGGACTTCAACTTGCCAGAAATTAGCTGTGAGCATCACAGCTGGTACAACCCAGGCTAGATTCCTAAAACACCTGGATAACAACTTCATGGAACAGGTCCTAAGGGAGCTGACTCAGAAAGATGCCTTTCTTGATCTACTGCTTATCAACAGAATAGATCTCGTGAACAAAGTGGAGATTGGTGGCTGTCTTGGCCACAGCGACCACAGAGAGATTGAGTTTAAAATCTCTGTTGGTAGGAGGAAAAGTGCCAGCGAAACATCAGCTCTGGACTTGGACATGAGGAGAACTGATTTCAGGCTGTAATGTCCCCTGGTGAAATGTTTTTGCAGGTGCTGGGATCCATCAGTTCTGGTCATTTTTTAAACACCACCTCTTAAGAGCACAAGAGCAGGTAATTCCCAAATTTCACAAGTCAAGCATACGAGGCAGGAGGCAAACTTGGCTGAACAGATTTCATTTGGAAATAAAAGATGTACGCCTAGTGGAAGCCAGGTCAGGTGACATGGGAAGAATACAGAGATGCTGCTTGCCACTGTAGGGAAAAAATCATGTTATCAAAGTTCAGTTGGAGATGAAGCTCAACAGAACTCTGACGGACAATAAAAAGAGGTTTTTTTTCAAATACATTAGTGGCGAAAGGAAATGTAAAAATAACATAAGCCCATTACAGGATGAGGATGGTTGTCTCAAACAGGGACAGAGACAAGGCAGGGGGGTTTAATGCATTCGTTGCCTCTGTCTTCAACATGGATGGAGGACCAAGGGGGCCTCAGTGCTTTGAGCTAGAGGACCACGGCTGTGAGAATGATCAGCTCCCAGCTGACCATGAACTAGTCCGAGATCTACTTCTTTTCTATCCACAATTACATCTGTGCAGCACCTTTTTCTTTCTTCTTAAATATGTTTTCACAGAGGTGTTACCACCATTCCTGGGTGGCCCAAACTTGACCAGCAGCATATCCGTCTAGGAGCTGGTTGGGAGCTTCTCACAGAGGCCATCCCTGTATCCCCTTGCTACCAAAACCAGGCCATGCAAACCCAATACAAACATCCTCAGTGTGTCTGCAATTGCTTTAGAACTTGTTGATCAGTGATCATGTCCAGAGTATGCAATGTCCAACTTGTGGGGCAACATTTTCCTCAGGATAGTGCATGAATAGCAATGGATATGGGAGACCTCTGGAGGTGGAAGGGCACAGTGGAGGCCTTCTGACAAAAACTAGCCCCATGACTTTGTCATTGTTCAACCAAAATGCTCTCCAGGAGTGACTGTTCAGGATGGTGGCCCAGTGCTTGCACACTTTGATTCCTCTTGGATTATGGTCTAAGGTCTGTGTACCACCTCATGTCCTTTATGAACAGGAGCATGCTAAATTAAAATGAAGGCTATCGTGTGATCAGCTCGTACTAGTGACATCCTAAGTGATTCAATCCTTTCTACAAGCCCAGTGTTATTGGATCTAGAGGTCCCAGATCACTGAAAATGATGAGTTTTAAATTCTTGGTTGTTCCTACAGTGGCTTTGCCCTGGAGTTTTGAAGCTAAATTATCACTTGCTTTGTGTCTGAGGAGGTCTGTGACACACATTGCCACAGAAAACTGAGACCCCAGATAGCCCACTTGGAGGAAACAAATCAGTTTTCTAAAGGGAGAAAAGTCCTTGACAAGGAATAATCTTGGCTGTTATTCCTTTGAAATATTTTTTTGAAATGGTACATTCTGACAGAATACTTCTGCTTTGACAAATCTGTATTTTCTACTGTAACCAGGCTGCTAGAAAATTCCCAGCTCTCCCTAAGTTCAATTTAGTGAATGAATTATTCATGGCACCCTAAATAGTACCTCTCAAAGCTGAACTGTCCCAGTCATTTAATTCTCCACATAATCAATGTTTACCCAAGCATCTCTTCATCTTTGTTGCCTGTTTGTAAAATATTTGCAACATCCCTTTTTGACGAAGTGGTCAGCACAGAACAGTGGTTCAGAGGAAGCACTCTCATTGATTTATATGATGGTGTTCACTTTCAATACCGTTTTTAACATCACTCAGTTTGCATCCTAACGTTCATTCTTTTGATCAATGCCATGTATTGAGCAGAGACTGTTATTGACTTGTTCACAGAAGTATCCAAGTCCTTTTTTCCCCTCTGCAATTGCAGATAATTTAGAGTCCTGTAAGGTGCATTAGTAGATTAGATTATTCTTCCTAATGTCTATCATTAGCTTTTCTCTCTGAGCCCTGCAAGGCAGGCAGGCAGTGGTACTGCAATCAGTCTTCCCCCCAAGGAGCACAGCTTGAAATTTGGTCTGGGACTCTGAAAGCACACTGCACCAGACGCTGTCCAGCACGGGCGTGGAGAGATTGTCTTCCCCACAGAGACCTGTCCTCTTTACCATCAGTGTGACCCCCTTCTTGCTCTCACAATTACTCACTTCAGCTGCAGGTTATCAGAGGAGAAAATGCCAAGGGGAAGGTGATATGTCCTTAGTTCTCTCAAAGAATTGCCTCAGAAGCATAGGTTTTACTGCAGACTGTATGATGTATGAAGAATTTTTTTCCTAGAAAAAAAATTATCCTAAAAGTAATCAGATACATAGCTGGTCAGCACACTGATTTAGGGTGAGAACTGGCAAGATAACTACCTTAATTTTAATTGCTAATCTCAGTCCAATAAAATTGTCTGTGGCTTTTGCCTAAATATTCTATTTTTAAGGGAACTGAAGCCTTCCTGAAAAACTAACCTCACAGCTACTGTCAAAACTCTCAGTGTTTTGGGATTTTGTTATTCTTTAACATGTGCTTTTAATTGGTGTTCCAATTGGTGCTTTTAATTGATCTGCAAACTATCTTGTGAGTTGAGCACACCGTGCTGGGGGGCTGAGCACACTGAACAACCAACACAGGCTGTCTGGTACAGGCAAACACAACAAGCAAATAACACACAGGGGAAAAAAATGCAAAATGTACAGTAACATGGAGATTTAAAACTTTTTTTCCACCAAAAAGAAGAGAAAGATTAATACTAGGGTGGCCAGCATGGAAAGCTATTTAAATGAATAAATTATCTAGATGTCATGGATGAAGATTTTCTACCTTTAGTAGGAAATTGCTAAGAGATAAGTTTACCCTCTTGAGCTTTTGCAGTGTAATAGTTTGTTGCTTGTAAAACAAATAAAAAGGATTAAACTAGATCCATTTTTTTTCTGGCAGATTAAGCACCTGTCTTCTGTCAGGTTCCCTGCTCAATAATTCTTGCCAGCGCTTGCTCATAAAAGAAATTTGTCAGCTACTAAAGCATTGAAGTAGGAATGATACTTTGCATACATTTATAACTCAATAGTAACACAAGTTATATTTGCAATTTAACTTTCAGTTACTTCTTGGGGTACTATCCAGGAGAGAGCCTGCTCATCATAGCTTGCTCAGTCATGCCCTATAAGTGTGACTGAAAACAGGTGTCACAAGAAACTCTTCCTCCTGATTACATATTCTACTGATTACTCTCGAAAAAGGATATAAATACAGCATAACTCTTACCTCTGAATAATCTAATATTAATGGTCAACCATTTAAAAAAACCCCCCAAGTCTCCCTCCCTTCCCCACTCCCCATTTTATGAGCTGTTGGCACTAAAATATCAGCCAGGACTCCTGAATTATAAAAAATTTGATTTTATTTTTCTTTCCCAAGGAATGATCAATATTCAAAAATGGGAAGGAATTAAATTAACTTCTGTATTACTCCTGTCCAAAATCCACTCTTCTGGTTAATTTGTTGACAGCATCCAGAGCATAGAGTCAGGATTGCTGAGGTATAGCTTAGCAGAGTTTAAAAAATAAGCTTGTTAATGTAGCATGAGAACTGGCAGCATCCTGCTTAGCCTCTCTGTCATGTCGGGAGGAAATGCACATGACTTCCTTATTTTGCATAAGATTTTCTGTATTTAATGGAATTTGACTGTGGAAATGTGAAGCTGATAGGGTAAACGGTACCTTCCCCGTAAGGTGACACTTTGCTTTCTGGTTTCTCCTCTCTCACCTGACCCCAGGAATTCCTCTTAGAATTGTAGCACAGCTATACCACTCTCAGGGGCATCAGGGAGGACAGTTCTTTTTATCCAGTTCTTAAGAAAAGAGTTTTCTTTACAGTGTGAGCTATAAATTAGAGAAAACTCTAGGTAGGGCAAAAAGCTTCAGCAGCCTACAGTCACTCTCTGAGGCACTATCCAAGGATGGTGATGTGGAGGCATGCTACAGTTCTGCTCAGGCTGATTGGAAAGGAGTGAGGTCTCAGTGTAACCTCCCACAAACTATGAGGAGTGAGAAGTCATAAATATACAGCATCATTTCTGGAACAAAACCACAATGTAGTCCTGTTAACTAATGTATAAACAAGATAACCAAAATGCCAGGTGTGGGCCAGGTAGAGACCAAGCATGAAGCGCAGAATTGTATGGAAAGTGCTGGAGTTAAAATAGTTGAGGGAGACTCACCTTGAGGGAAAAAAGTCACAGGATAACTCAGATTGTATTGAGTTATGTACTACCTGACCCTTTGGCAATTTCTGCTTTACACAGACCCCAAGCATGAATAGGCATCTGAGATGTCATGTAGACGCAGTGGAAATACATTGGGGAAAGTCCTCAGGAGCAGCTGGATGGAAATCTGGTAAGGCATGAAATGTGAGGAAAGCAGCAGAGCTTCTGTACCTGTTACAGAAGCTGGAAGTATCTCCTCTTTCTCAGTACTTTGGGTTGCCTTTTGCATTCAGCTTTCTGATCAATTTGAGGTTTTAAGGAGCTTTTCCTGGAAATGCATTCTGAGATTGAGGATGTCCATGGGTTCTTTGAAAATAATAAGTACTTATTGTGGCTTAGGAATGGGTGACAGAATTAGACAAAGGAGTTTGGGTCTTTCTTCCCTTGTAGTTGGTTGCCTACTTTTTCATAGTATTTATAGGAACTTTGATATTTTGTCAGACTTTTTTTCCTCCTTTGTTCTACAAGTTTCTTGGCAGTCAAAACATTATTTTGCACAAGATGGCAGCAAAAATCAAAAAATATATGTGTTCATTTCTTTTGGGAGCTGGTTTCTTTCTGAAAGAAGATTAAAAACTAGAACAAATCATAGAGAGTTGCTATAAAATGAAACAGAATAAAATTATTTATTTATAATTTGTGGTTATTGCATGCAATCAAATCCTGCTATTATAATCACTTTAAGATGCTAAGTAGTGGTCAAAGTTTCACTCTCTCACTATCCTCTGCCCTTGGTACTCTTTACTGAAGTAGAGAGAGCATTATTGTACTCAACTTTTGGCAAATTTCTGCTCTCACAATCACATCAGAACTTAATACATGAGAAATAACCTTCATTTTGCCAAAAGAAAACTGTTCGACAATAATCTTTTGTGGCCAATCCTCTCTGGCCTTGCCTGATCTTCTCCTGCAAGACTCAGCTATATCTTTTATGAGTTTAAAATCTCAGGTCTCTCAAGGTTCTGCCACTTGGGGTCTCGCAGGCAATCATTGCAATTATATTACTTTCTGTCCAGCCAGCCTTTCCTCTATGAATGAATCACTCATGAGCAGAATGCTGTTATATAATGTCAGCTTGAGAGTTTAATAAGATTAAGACTCTAATCTTCATTGCATGGTATCCACAGTGGGCAAAGGAATGTGCTGGAAATAAAAGTGCTAGCATTAATGAATTATGGGGAAAGAAAAAAGTAGGATGCTTGTGTTTGACCTACTGCAAAATACAGATGGAGGAAAAATAGAAGTGTAAATTGGCCAGAGTGAAGAAAACCAAATCTATCTAGTGACCAGGTGATGAACAAAATACAGCCTCTGGTGAAACAGAGACAGCTGAGGCAAAGGGTTCAGTTCACTCTATACCAGATAGGGAGAGCCCACATATTCCTGTGAACAAGGATGTATCTCTACAAGAGTGACATTTTCTCACCAAGCAATAGGAGCTGTGGGGGGCCTCCAGCAGGAACTCCCCTGTCAAATGCTTCCTCTTAAATACATTGATGCAGTGAACATCTTAGTGTGCTCTTTTCTCTATCAGTATTGATGATTAATTAGGGTGGGCCACAGACTGTGGCTTTCCTGAATAATCGAAGTTAGAGCCACCCTGTACTTCTGCTGTAATATGACCAGAATTGATTTTTCTTTCTATCCAGCCGCTTTAGTTTAGCTCAATTTTCTCTTCTTCTTTTTCCTCCTAATAAATACACAGGATGAATCTATGCCAGATACTACAGTTAATTGCATTCACTTCTTAACTAAGCATTGCAGACTACAGCATGCCATGCTGGTCTAAATTAAACGTCCATTTGTTAACACCTTACAAACTTTTCACGAAGAAATGTAGATGAATTCTAAATATTAAGTGTAAATTGAAACTACTGGGATGCAGTGGTATGTGGTGAAGAAAAATGCTTTGGCCTTCTCCCCTTGCAAGCAAAGAAGTAATATATAATTGCATGCTTTTGTAACAAGATATGTTTTGATAGTAAAGAGGTTTTATGGCAGCTGAATAAAGTGACAAGTAGACTGAATTGTCCAGGTTAGAATAAATGTCCAGACTTCTGTATCTCTGAACCTTACTGCAGGATTATGCACTTGTTACCAGCCCCTTTCTGTTCCCCCAGCCATTTTAATCCTTTTGACTACTGCCTGTGGTACTGACTGGAGGTGTTTACGGGTTGGGATAGATATACTACACAGTTTCTGAGAGATTCTTTATTGCATGCTGAGTATGTCTGATGTTTCAGGTTTGCTAAGTATGCACAGATCAAAGGTGAACTTAGTGCTGAACTTACTACCATGTATGATTTATCTGAGGAATACCTTTCTTTTCAGAAGTCTCATAGTTTAAGCTGTTGGATGTTTTAAAAAAATGCAAGCATCACAAAACACCAGGAAAGTTATATCCTTGTGTTTTGTTTAACTTGGGATGGAGCATAGTATTTTAATGTCTTCTGAGGGATAGTTGATGATAATGCCTTTCGTTCTTCAGGATCTGTTTGTCATCTGGTTCAGGTGCAAATAAATCTGTTATTCATTCCTGCCATTACAGCTTCACAGGAATTTTTTCATATCTATATTATACAAGAAATTACATACTTGACAATGAACTGTTTATTTGCAATTTGTTCTCTGTCTTCTGCCAATGAGAGAGTAATGGGACTATTCATGCTTATTTTTCATAGAAACATGGAATTGTTGGGGTTGGGGAAATTGTTGGGGAAACATGAGTTGGAGATCTTAACGATTTTCTAGTTTCAGTTTTTAATAAAACAATAAAGTTTGGACAAGATTTTCTACTCTAATATTTGGGGATTTTTGTGATTTTCATTATGAAACAATGAAGAACTTATACAGCTGTTGAATCAGCAGGAAAACTCCTATTTTTGCATTCTGCTAAAAAACTTCATAGATACACTGCACTTGCAGGACAACAGTCAGAACAAGGTGTTAGGATCCAGAAATTCCTCTTCCCAAATTAAGGTACAAAGGAGACCATACACCAGTGAAAATAATGTGGATTTTATTGTATAGTAAATATGAGAGAAAGAGAAAAGAAAAGAAGTAGAAAATAGGTGGGAGGGACAGAAAGAGTGACAGGGAGAGAATAAGGAAAATATCACCACTTCGTGGACCCCAATGATGTTCCTTTGATCCTCTCCAGCTGCTCTCCTTGGTGGTGAAGGTCCCCCCAAAAGGCACAGAATCCCCTGGGTTTATGTCCCCTCCAGCCAGGTGCCAATGTCCAGGCCTGTCCCCCTGGGGAGGGGCAGTCTCTTACAGTAGACTCTGGGTCTGTTCCATCACGTGCAGCCCTGGGGTGCAAGGCCTAGCACTTTGGGGGGTCTTTGATGGATTGTGACTCCCCCTCAGGTGCCTCTCACGTGAGAGTCCTGTGGATGTGGCCTGTGGGGTTGGGGTGCCACAGCTGGGCTGGTTTGGGTAAGGAAGGATGAGTGTTCAGTGCCTCTGGGCAGAGGTTACACCATGCACCTGAAACCTCCTCCTGCCCCCTCAGCTGGGGAGAGTCTGTGTAAACCTGGCTTCTGTGAGCTGTGCTCTGCCCCCACCCCAAACCTGGCTCCTGTGAGCTGTGCTCTGCCCCCACCCCAAACCTGGCTCCTGTGAGCTGTGCTCTGCCCCCACCTCACACTCAGCCGGGGATGACTGAACAATGAGTTTCCCTTTATCTAATCAGCAGTTTGACTTTCAGTTCAAAGTCTCAGTCTTCAGGGAGGCTTCTTTGATTGTAGCTTCCTTATAATGAACAAAACTTTATATCAATTCTTGAGGCATAAACTATTTTCAGTCTCTAACACTGGGGAATCAGTAATATTCTCTAATTTAAATTCCTTTCTTATGCTTTTTTTAATAGTTAGAAGTGGCCAACATTGACTCTGTAGTTGAAACAATGGGTTTTCTTTAAGAATACGTGGTGAGGTTTATTGTGGGGTTTTTTCAGTCTCCTGGGGTGGAGTGGGGAAGGTTTTGTTTTTTGGAGTTGAACTTAGTTCTCTAGAGTTTTGTTAATTCGCTCACATAAAGTGGTACTTTGGAAATCATTAATATGTTTTCTTGTAAGATTCAAAAGCAAATTTTCTTTATTATAGCAACTGCTGGCTTCCTTGTTTGAAGTGCTATTATTGATACTAGAACTGTGTATGATCGATACTGTGACATTTCTATGGGTCTGCTTCTGGATCATTAAAGCTGGAAAAAGCTTTGTTGTTGACTGCAGTGAGCATTAAAAGATCCATGCTGGATCATGTTTATAATATTAATCTCCACCATAACAAGACTACTGCATAAGATCAAAAAGTATTTGATTCATTTTTGATAATTTTTATAGTTTTCAACTTCTTAGCTTGTTTCTACCTCCCACAATGTTTAAAGCCTTCACGATTTCTGCTGATCTGGATTTGTAAAGTAATTATTAAAAACCTTTGATATTTATAAGATATCTGAAACATTTCTACTAATTAATTATTGATTCCCCAACTGGTTCAATCCTGCCGATTTGTAATAAATATTTAAGATTTCTATGAAATAAAGAGGGTTGACTTGTTTTTGTTTGCAGGGGTTTGTTTGCTTGTTTGTTTGTTAATTTTACCTTCATAGTTTCGTAATTTGAAACAAGAAGTCTTCTAATACTACTCAAGACATTTTTATCTATGAGTATTTTAATGTGTACTATATATATTTGTCTTAGTGTTGATAGCAATCCTTGAAATTAGCAAAATCTATCAGTTGTTCTGTGTCCAAAAGAATCACAAAATCGCAGAATAAGCCAGGTTAGAAGGGACCCCTAAGGATTCTTGAGTCCACCTCTTGACCCTACACAGAGTTCCCAAGAGTCACACCATGTGCCTGAGAGCATTGTCCAAACACTTCTTGAGCTCTGTCAGGCTCATGCTGTGCCCACTGCCCTGGGGAGCTGTTCCAGTGCCCAGCCACCCTCTGGGTGAAAAACCTTTTCCTGATATCCAACCTAAACCTCCCCGACACAGCTTCAGGCCCTTCCCTCAGGTCCTGTCACTGGGCATCACAGAGAAGAGATGAGTGCCTGCTCTTCCCCGTCCCCTCACAGGGAAGTTGCAGACTGCAGTGAGGTCTACCCTCAGCCTCCTCCAGGCTGAACAGACCAAGTGACCTCAGCTGTCCCTCAAACGCCTTCCCCTCAAGGCCCCATTAAACCAGTCTGCACATATCAGTAACTTCACACACTCAAAATGGTCTTGGGGTAGATTATGGAGGCTGATGAGTACCTTTATACTGTGTGTTGGGAGACTTGGAATTTAAGAACTTTAGAAAGTAAATTAAAAAAAAAATCTGAGTTTAGTTGGAGCCCAGATCTAGAGCTGATGGGAAACAATAAATACATCTTAGTCTCTGTTTACTCTATGGAGTTTCAGTGCTGAAGTCAGACCTTTCTTCAGCAAAAGATATGATTCTGTTTAAATTTCAGAAATTAGAATCTTATCTAGAAAATAATCCACTAATATTTTTCAGCACTCTCTGAATGGACCAATAAGAGCTAATCAATCAATTTTCAAAGCCTGACTGATGTAGAAGGATAATGTAGTGACAGTGTGCTACTGCCTTCTTCTTAGATTATTTTCCAGCAGCTGAAAAAAAAAATATGGAAAATATGGCTTTGTAATCTCATATTTTTTTAAGTAATGCAGAGTTAACATGGCTTGTGAGAAAATAAGTTATAGGCAGGTCACTACCACACTCTGATGAGAGTCTCTTTTCCCTGACTTTGAATCCCTTTGGGATCATCTTTTGCCGGTCACAGAGAGGATCTGCAGTAATTGTTTATTGTGATTCAACAAGATAGAGAGCTAGACAGCTAAGATTAATTGGCTAGGAGGCTGAGTACTGACATACTCACCACATCCCATGAAGGGAGTCTGCCAACCCAATACTTGCCTCTCAAGTGGGGGAGGTATAGGCCTTTTTGTATAGGCTAATTTCTCACGCTGTTGAGTTGCTGCCTTACTCTCTGCTTTTATTTTTTTCTCCCCTTGAAGATGTTACCCTTTGATCTCAGTATTTTTTCTCGTAAATCGCTGAGTTCCTTGCTGTCCAATCTCTGCACTTCTGAAAATTCCTTCATAAGAATTTTTTTCTAGCTCACTTCTAAGTCACTTTTTGAATTCAAAGGTTTGAGGGTTTGAATTTGTAGGTGACTCATTTGCACTTTCAAAGCTTCTTGACAAAATCAAATACGTCAACCAGGAACGTTTTTTTTTGCCAAAATATGAAATATTTTTCCCCCTTTGATCCTACTGTATGGAACCACCTAAGCACTGTCTAGGCTGTTACTGGTGTGAGCTGAATCTTTTGGCATGTTGTCTTGACTTCTGGAAAATAATATACAGACATATTTTAAACTTGGATTAAAAAAATCCTCTTTATTTCATTCACTTAAGGCATTTTTCTGTGTAATTTTCTTCCATACCACCATCAAGCAAGATCCTGTATTTTTGTGGCATCTTATCACAAAGCTGTTCTTTGTCCTCTGCCACGTGGTCCTTGACAGACTGGGCAAGATGCAGCTTTTAGCATTGTGTCACTCTATTGTTATTAGTGCTTCTCTCTAAAAATCAAAGCTATCCTTTCTTTGAGGGAGAACTTAAATTTATGAAATTAATCTCGAAAAGGATGTCTAAATCATACCTCCTCAGTATGATAGGATATCAAATGTTACATTTAGCTAACATCAAACTCAAATGCTTACTAAGTCTTGAAGTCCTACACAGCTTGTGGTAGGATTTCACCTGTAATCCAGCTCACTAGGTCACTTCTGTTTGAGGTCTTTTACCATGCACAATGAAAACAGGAGAAACACAGCTAAAGAGCTTTATATCCTTTCATGTGAATATTTTTCCTCCTGAATCCTTGAGCCACTCACTATCTCTACAAGTAGACTCCTTTTTAAATGTTATTGTCTGAAGTGACTGTAGCTCACTAACTTTCTTTGTTCTAGCTGTACCAGCTGAAAGCCTGTGCAGAGAGACACGGTACCAGAGTCCACCTAGGAGAGCTGACTGTGTCAGTCAAGGTACAGAATCTGAGTAGAGTCTGATGTTGCAGAGACACAATGATATCCCACGTAAACTCAATTTTTTTTTTTTTTGTTAGGTTTTATAATGTTATTGCTGCCTCTTTTAGATGAAGATGTTTTGGTGAGTCGTGAGAAAATGACTTCTAAGATTGTTGAAACCCTTCTGAATAAATAGACTTTTACATAAAGCACATAACCTGCATCTAAGTTTTTGGACACAGGTCTCCAGTATTTCTCTGTATTCTAGCAAACATTATAGCACTGTGATAATTTATTCGATGATTCATGTTCTTTTTTAATAATAACTTTCTAGTTATTTACTGCTTTCTTGTGAAGTTACAGTGTGATTAACATTTATTTCTGAGATGGTGTTGAATACATTTGCTGTATAATTATTTGTATATACTCTCTTTTGATCCATACTTTCCATAAAGACATATCCATAATTAATGTCACAGGTCTTTATTTATTTCCAGAGATATAGAAAGTGTTAATTCCCATAGCTCATTTGGACCTGCAGGGGAATAACAATTTTTAGATCTAAATAAGCTATTCAGCATTCCCCTTTGGTATTATTAATTTTGTTTTTTTCAGAGCAACTGCTTGAATGTGTACCAAATGAACATATTTAGCACTAAAATTAACTACATTCGGATAACTCATCTGTTAAAAAAAAACCCTGAGAAGAACATGCACATAGATCTTTGCAACTCTGAATTTAAGCAAAAACAAGGGAAATACAATCACAGAGTACAATATTGTAATAAAACATCAGAACACGTAAAAACCTCAGTCAACAAGTTATTGGCTTCATATGGACTCATAATTAATTCATAGTCTGCCTCAAATGTGGCTGGGAGAAAGGACATAAACCAAGAATGTGGGATTTTGTTGTTTTCCCCTCTGTGACTTCTTTTCTGCCAGATTCCAAATGAAATGAAACCAAGGCTGGCATTACATACAATTTAATTCAGATGAAACTTCAGACACTAAAGTCATTAAGCATACATCGCCTAAATAAAAAATGAGATATTTGCAAGCTGCCTTGACATGATCTGCAAAGTCTAGTACATAAGAAAGCAGCCCAGTGAATTGTCAAATGCTACTGAAGTAAATAAAAAGAAAGCAAACCTCCTCAGCCCTTTTATTCCTCCTTTATTCTTACATTTACTGTGCAGATACTATACTCCAGATAAAATAGACAGTTATAAACCAGGTTGCCAAAGCAGAATGATTTCCTATATCACTAAGTCACTGCAATACGATTTGAAAACAATGAGAAGCAATAATTTGTTATATTAGAAGTGTTAATACAATTTCAATTTTTCATCCAGCAGAAGAAGAACCATTACTCTTGTCTCTTCCCTGTAGATGCTAGTGGTAATCGTAACTTCTTAGAGGTTGAGTCTCTTCATTATGTCCAAGGTGTCCAAACTATGATACTGAGAAAGTAACACTGACTGTTTTAGATGTCTTCCTGTTTAGGCATTAGTAATACTTTCTAATTGGCATCAGAGATCATGTTTAAAGCATATAAAGGGCAACTTACGGAACAAACAACTGCCAGTTCATTTCAATCCACTGTATTTCAGACTGAATATCTACTAAAAATGGCACTAGACATATACATAAATCAAAGGTCTGGAGAACTACTGATAGGACTGTGACTACTGTGACTATGACTCTGCTCATCATGTTGGAGTGAATTTCAACTGTTCTTACTCAGTTCTAATTTTGTGCTGAGATCTCGGAGTGTGGATGTGGGGCTAGTGATTGAAATTAACATCTAGTTATTATGTTTTAGCCTGAACTCCCCAAAACTCACTGCGGCTGTGCAAATTCCTAAAAATTAGTTAAACTGATACTGTAATGAGATCCACTGCAGTGGCTGAGGGTTGTTGCAATGACATCCACGATTCTGCCTGACTTTACTCATCCATAAGTAACCCACAAAGAATGTTAACAAAACAAATGGCTAGTGAACAGATCTTCTCTTAGGAGGTTTTCTCTGGCAGAAATGACTGAGTCATGATATCCCTTCTCTCTCGAAGAAGATGATGTGTGCCAGAAATCCTTTAGTGTGAATGAAATAAAATATAATATGAAAACAAAAAAAGAATAAAATGTCTTAAAATAGAAGACAAATCCAATTATTTGGGTTGATCTTTAGGGTGCCATTATTGTTAGGTGTAAGATGTTCGAATGCTGAGAAGATAAGCTACAGAATGACACCTTGAATAGCATAGAATACAAGAGATGCTGTACTATAAAATCTGGTTTTATTTTCAACTACTTGTATCTTTGTATTGGCCACTTAAAAACTAGACAAAAGCAGGCTTCTCAATACAGAAATGGTAAAAAGTCATTAAATGGAAATTCATTAAGCAAATCTTTAAAAAGAATTCATATTCTTGCTGTTAAACCTTTATAACTTTGATCTTCTACATTTAAAGAGAGAATCTTTTGTCTGTATTTTCTGTTTCATATGAGAAGTTCTGTGTACTATGCATAAAAAATGAGGAACTTGCATGTCAGACCAAGAATTAGAAAAAAATAGAAATGTAGAGTCATAGAATACTCTGAGTTGGAAGGGACCCATCAGGACCATCAAGTCAAGCTTCTGCCCAGGACACCCCAAGAATCACACTATGTGCCTGAGAGCATTGTTCAAACACTTCTGGAAATCCAATCTTCCTGTAATCCAGTCTAAATTGATTTGGCTTAAATTGAACTAAAATCTACTGATTTTAGTCTCAACTTGAAGCTTTTTTCCAGATGTTGGCATGTCCTTTTGTTCACTTATATGTGATATGTCTTTCATTTGTACCACATGAGTAAAAACCATAAATCCGAAATTGAAAACAGCAATGGCTAAAGAGGTAAAATAACAGAGAATTTTTGTATAAAGCTTAAGTTTAATGATAATGAGGAATCCTGAATTAAAGCCTAATCATGAAAAAAAAATTTAATCTTATGACAAAGGTTTGGTTATCCTTCTTTCTTTAATGATAAATGAGATGTACAAAGACTGTACTAAGATACAGTGTCTCTTCCCTGCAAAAGTTATGAACCTGACTGTATCTTCTCTCTTTTTCTCTCTTTTTTTTTTGTGAGTGAAGCAGTCCTGCCAACAAGAGGCAAATGAAAGAATCTTGTTTAAGTGGACAAATGGGATGGGATAGTAGATCTTTTTCCCTGGATATAGTACACTAGTTTTTTTGCTACTCAAAAACTCCATGTGAGTTATATGAAATCAAGTTTTTAAAGAAAGATATATCTGAAATATAAGGTATATATTATAGATATATTTAACTTCCATAGATCCATATCTTACTGTAAAAATGAGGACAAAAATCTTTGTGTTTGGTTTTGTGTTTGTTTTATAAATAAATAAGAAGGCTGCAGTTTTAGGTCTGAGACAGAATGATTAGGTTGCTGAATTTACTCACAAAGGCATTGTTTAATCCTACAGGTATTGCTAGCAGTATTCTTAGATCATTTTCAGTGTTAGAGAAATTATAGTTTATTTGTCTGCTATTTCTCTGATTTACATGAGTTCTTCTGGGAATGTTTTAGGGGGGAGAAAAAAAGTGATGCATAGACTTATCCTGCTTCAGAATTGGAAAGATAACACTGGAGAGAGGCAGAAAATTTCAAAATGTTAGAAGAGAAAGTTTTCATTCACACGCCAAAATATATATTGTGTGTAGACACAGAAAACCTTGGATATTGAAAATGTTTATCAAAGTCAATGAGAATAGCCAAATATTGTAACCCTAAGCATGTACATAAATCTTTGCAGGATCCAGGGCTTTGTTAATAAGTTTTGTTTCATGATGAAATAATGTATTTGAACAAAATAAACCACAAGGCTTTGATAATCAATCAATTTCAAAATTAGTTGAAAACAAAAGGAAGTAATCTATTTTTTAGTGTTTTAAAAACCTTAGACTTGGTTCATTTATTTTTCCTTGAAAATGTAGTATTTACTGGAAAAAATCACCTATTTTTCCTCACTTCCTGCTTCTGTATTTACCTAAGTTAGTGACAAATATGTTCTTAAGATGACAGTTCTTTCCTAGGGTACTTTTAAATGAAGGTTATGTGTTTCTCTTTTAACATCTATGAATAATATGATTTCAATTAGACTTTAAAGGTTTCAGGCAATGCCATAAATTCTAATACTACATACACATATGCAGGTTTAACTGTATCATTTTTAGTAGTTCTCAGTACTACAGTTAGGAAAACATGTAGGGATGGAGTTAAATGTCAGGAAATTAAGGACCTAGGGATCAATATTTTACCTTTACTCTCTTGTAGGAGATTATTTCCCTTTCAGTGGGGCAAGAGAATTCAATGGATGATTTAGTCAACAGAAGACGTTACATTAATTTTATAAAATGTGCCCTAGGAACATGTCAGGTGATTTCCAATTTAGGCAACTGTTGTCCTTTTGTCTTCATTTGCAACCCATCTGGGTGTTTGACAGGAACAGATTATAAGCAAGAAATTGGAAGCATGTTCTTCCTCTGTCTGACACATACACATCTTTTTAAAGGGCTGACTGCAGAATTTTCTCCTCTGGATATGAGTATGTTCTTTGGCCAACTTGATATTTCTAATGACCTTCTAATAAAACATGCCTGTGCAAGTTTTGTAATCTTCCATCTTTTGCATTTACAAAAACTTCTTTGAGAAAGCATCTTTTGCATTTACAAAAACTTCTTTGAGACAGCATCTTTTGTTAGGAGTTTTCATTTTCTACTCCCAGGTTGCACTCTTGAGAGCAGTTTTCTGTGATTCTACCTATTCTCCCACAATGTGCTTAAATCAAAGGGATCTTAGTTCACATTTGCTACTTCTTCCCCAAAATAATACTCCTCTATCTTTGCACATTCACTTTCTGCAGCTTAGATCCTGGCCTTTTCCATGCATGCACAGTGCCAGAAGGAAAAGTTGCTATAAGAAGACAATGTGTCACACAAGCATTCAGACATGTAGGTTGATGGACTTCCCATATTTGCTGATTAGAAAAGGCCTGTATCGGTGGGAGAAGGGAAGCCAGAAACTGATGGTTGGCACCTGGTTGACATAAACCCTGAAGAAAATGTCAACATTAATTTTAAGTTTGCATAGACAAACCTTGCTGAGTGAACCATGTTAGTCTGAAAGACATTTCAAAATGGGGCAGGCTGATTGTGGGCAGTGCTTAACTCAGCCCCTGAAGGAAGGTATAGAAGCTGAAATGTCAGCTTATCTTCAGGCTGTAGATTGCTTGTATCTCTGTTAGTTATGTTAACAGTTGAATGATAATTAATTTAAATGGCGAAGCTGGGATCAATTTTTGGCAGATGTTTAGGTAAAGTGACTGATAGCTGGAACTAGGCTCCCTGTCTCTGAGTTAATGAACCCTCTAAGGGGAAATTGTTAAACTTGTTCAGACAATGATAAAAAGCAGTCACTGAGTGATGACGAAACCATAACTAGTCAGGTAGTCTGCACAGTAGCTTTTCTCAGCAGGGACAGAAGGAAGAACTCCTTGAAGTACAGGAGAACTCAGGGATTATGTACCTCCTGGGAGCGCAGGATGATTCTTCGTTAGCAGTGCTCCACCTCGGAAAAGCAGCTGACAAGTTTGCTAGAGGCAAATATCTGAAGGCTTGCTGTGTGCCTGCCTCTCAAGGCTGTGCGAAAAAGGTGTGAACAGGCTTAGAAAGACCTTTATAAAGGGATGAAGCCTTACCATGCCCAGGTGAGAACAAAGATCAACAAAAGGGGCAGTTTGCATTGGAAGCATGTATTGGTGAAGGTCCAGAACAACTCAGATTAACCTGTCCTTCTTGTCTGGATATGATCAGATATGTCCCATGTATTAGCTGCTAACCTAGTCAGTGTAGAGCTGGGTAAGAGCATAACAATCCTAAGCATAGCTTCTAAAGAGAAATTAAGTTAATAAGAAGTTCCAAAACCTAACAAATTTTTAGCTCAGTAAGCAGTTAAAAGTCGCCCAGTAGAATGAATGCTGCTAGATTTATTGAACAAAGTGCAGTAAATAGTTTGCTGGACAGCCAAATGCTGTGTCAGTGACAAGGGCTTCAAGCAAGATGTTACAAAACAGAGATTAGACAAAATGTGGCAGCTGAGGTTCACTTTGGACTGCTTCAAGTAAGTAATATAAGGAATGCATACAGGTTGACACTATCAAATTTTGTATTTAGGTTTACAATTAAGGAAAAATATCTTAGAGTCATTTTTCACAGTTATCTGAAATCATTGTCTCAGAATGCAGCAGCAACCAATACGGTTGGGAAGATATTGAGTATCAAGGAAGACATGAAGATCAAGACAGAACTGAAATTCTGTAAGGGGTCAAGGACATTTAGAAAAAGGCAACAAGGAAAGACAGGGACCTCTCAGTTTAGAGAAGGCTTAGGAGGAAGTTGAATTTCAAGATGTTATTCAAGACCCACAATACAAGAATTAGAGGGCATTTGAACTAGAAAAGATTGATTTGAACAAGTAGAAGAAAGCAATTCTTTATACATGAGGCAGTGAGCTTCTGAATGTCACTACCACAGAAGGCTGTAGAAGCAGAGGGTATCATCAGTTTTAAAAAAATTAAGCAGATTTATAGAAAATAATTATTCTATTGGAAAATAAGAGATTAGATAAGGGCACACCCTCTTGTATTAAAAATATAGTACTTGCAGATTCTGGGAAAGTAGAGGGGAAGCAGACATTAGAAAGTTTTCAGGCTCCACCCCTGAAATCTCCTGTTGCTGTTGTCTGAGACAGAATACTGTGCTAGTTGCACAAATTCCCTGAACCTGGAGAGTACTTATCATGTTCTGATATGGGTGAACTTAGCTGGACTTTCTGGAATAACAATAAATACAGATGACTATTCATGAGAGAAAAGTGAAGTTCTATTATCTGTTGGAAGGCATTTTAGGGCATGACCTGATCCATGTGTGAATGAATGATCCAGAATATGTCCTCAGTGCTGAAAATAAGTCTTACCAGAATGCCTTCTTGATGTGTGGTCTTCAAAAATCATGGTATCCTAGTTTGGGATCATGAAAATCAGCTTTATCTTGTATGCTTTCTGTATTGAAATGATAAGACTGTACCACGAAGACAATACAGAGGGTGTATAAGAAATACGTCACTGAAACAGAGAAAAGATATCTAGATACGGACAAATAAAGATGAAAAGATGACAATAACAAAACACTTTTTAGCAAAAAGATAGACAGATACCCTGTGGGCACATTTGAAATTTCTGTACTATGTCAGTAAATTTTCTAAGTTTTTTAATCTGTTTTATAATTTTAATTTCCTGTGATTTTCCACACTTGCACATCATAATAGGTAAAAATATTACTTCCCTTTTCTATTGCCATTGTGAAAGGATATCCCTCTGATTCAAATAGTCTGGGAAAGAGTTAATTCTAATAATTTAATGGTACCACAAGAATTTTTCAGGTCACTTTGAGAGTAATACTCTTTTCAGCACTACAATAGTGATACAATAAAAACAGTTTAATTGCCACAGATGAGGCAATGCAGTGTCTTTACATATATAAATGATAGCAAAATCTTCACACAAATATTTGTATTTTTTACATTTATGGCCATCCTTCTCTGGCTGAGCGTATCTTAGTTATTTCATCCATGCATAGAAATTACTGCCTTACAGCTGTCTAAACACTGAAAATCAGGTTGACTAATTGACTAATCTCTTCCTATGTTTGTTTATGTTAATAGGTTTACTCACTTATGCTCTCCTAATGTGGGCTGGAAAAAACTGACGTTGTGATTTTCAGCAGTCTTGAGTGGAGTTAGTTTTTCTAGAAAAGTCCTAGAAAAAGTTGCAAGACAGTACACCAGAGATTCAGAGGGCAGATCACTCTGTGCTATTTTATTCCTACTTTAAAATTCTTCATGGTAATGGTGAGAGATAGTTTTGATAGAATTATTGTAAAAAGAATCAATTTCTGTACATTAAAAAAAAAATTTGCTAGCTTGACTGAGACATGTCAAAATGTGCAGTTCTGTGGAGAGAGAAACTTACAATACAGCAATAGCGTTGCACAACATTTCTGTATCCTGACAGAAAGATGAACAAGCAATTCCTATCTGCTATCTATAATGAGTTCAGTGAACTTTCTCTGTAGCTGATAATGAGATCCAGCTGATAAGAGTTGTTAGTCAAAATGATTTGGTGACTGAGGTACGTGAGGTCGTTGAGGATAGTAGCATCAGTGGTCCTTCTTTCTTGTGAGGGGAAGGTTGAATGGTTTTGTGGCTGCTGGGAGGTGGTTACTGACTCCTGGGGAAGCATCTGACTCCTGGAGGTGGACCCCAGGAGGCACTAGTACGAGATCAAAAGACAGAGATATATTTGGATTTAAGACTGTAAACTTACCTTGTCTTTTCTGTTCCTAAGCGTGATAAAACTGTGTTGTAGTCCCCTGGAAAAATCAGCTTTTTTTGTTTGTTTCTCCAGTTCTCTAGAGAGGAGCTGTTCTGGCTGTTACCAGCCTTGAAGACTCTGTTCAGAATCTGCATGGCCAGTGGAGATGGCATGAAGATACTTCTTGCTGCTGGATATATCCAGGGGATGAAAAAAACAAAAACCAAGCAAAAAACCTCCAGACCAACCCAACCTAAAAAACCTAGTTAAAGCTGCCATTTGTGAATTAGTGCTGTGATTATAAGGCCAGAGCATAAGGCTTCTGAGTATTAAAATATTAATAATCAAAATGTCAGTGTCCTTGGCATCCAGAATGTGCCATCAAATAAAGTGCAGGACAAAACTTTGTGCCAAGGATTCTGTGAGGAGCAAGTAAAACATCCTTGTATGGTGTGTCTCTGGGAACACTGGGATTTTGCTCTGTCAGATAAAGGCTTAGCCAGACTGCTTGCCTGTTTTTCTTCATATGGACCTTGGACAGAAACAAGGAAGGGAAAATGATTTGACAGATAAATCTTCTCAACTGATCCGGGAGAAAGCCTTAAGGAAGACAACTAAGAAAGCTTATTGGAAAGCTGCTTGTAGAATTTGAATAGATGAAGCATACGATAAAACCTCCAGAGAGGCATTTACTGCTCATATAAAAGTTTTGACTTTTGAAATAAGGAAATATTTTTAAATATCTCTCTTTCTTAATTTTAGGAAACTTTTGCAAATGAAAATCTCCTCCTGACCTTTGTACCTATTACGAACATTATGTTGCATGACTTGGGATGAAAGAGAAAACTGTTTTTTCAGACGATCTCCTCGCGGTATTTGAGCACAGCTTTGACATAATTGGCAATCTGCCTCTGCATGGTCCCTTCCTGATGGAGACAAGGGAAAAGAAATGGTGACATGACTGAACAGCAATCATTCTGCTGTGGAAGACTGCTCAGATGAGGTGGGTGCAGGCGACTGGCTCACGTAGCTCAGGGAAGAAAGCAAGGAGTGACCACAGCTATTTCAAAGAAAGCTGATTTTAGCTTTCCTCAGCACTAAGAGGATTGGAGGGTGGACTTTGGTTTAGATCATCTGGCTCTACCTGTTGAGTGGATCTACTGGTTGTGTAATAGATTATTTCATTTTATTTACTTCCCAAGTTAATGAAGAATGTGAGTGTTTTCCTGAGTTAGCCTGATTAACATGGAGGAAGGATGTAAGTTGCTCAATAGAGTATAAAAACTGACAGGCAACAGAATGAACTTAGAAACAGGTTTGAGCTGGATTCAGTATAAATATTCCCTCCTGGTGCCTGAGGATACCCAGTGCCATCATAACAAACATTTAAGGACCAGTAATAGAAATCACATTTGCATTGTGATCTTGCTGTATGTTGAATTGCTATGTTCTGCTTGTATTGTGATTTCACTGCTCTGTCATATCCCTCTGCTAAATCAAAATCCAGTGTAGCATGGAATATCTTCAAATAAGTAAGTTTAGCATTAAACATTAAACCCTTCTCATGTGAAATGTCTAAAAGAAGCTGCTCAGAGAGTAATGAATTCTGACAGGGCATACAGGATAAAAAGGGATTTTATTTTCAAAGTCTATTTTTCAGCTCCTGTAGACACATGTCAGACAGGAGAGGGAAGGGAGGGGAAGTCAGGGAAATTGCCAGTGTGTTATGTCCAGCTGTTATTTCTCGATGTCACTTTGTGTTGAAGTTAGTCTTATGCAAAGAATGTTCTTTATTCAAGAAAAAGAATAGTTCTCTGAAAATAAAATGGGTTTCTGATAACTGATGATCAGATACTTTATATAAAAACATGTTTAGTTTGCCACTAGGTGCCCCCACAACCATAGGAATGTTAATTGTAAAAAACATACAATAAAATATTTTGAAGAGAGTGGAGGTAGTTAGAAGTCTTTCTGAGAAATATTATTTATGCTTTACCCTATATCAAATATCTTATAATATTATAAAAGTTTTGGGTTTTACATGCTATATAGCTCTAAAGTGCTTTTTAAATGTAGTTAAACTAAGTGTTCCTTCCCTACCCACCATTCTGCATCTGGAAATAGTCCATTTTCACCATATTTCTATATTTTTTTTCTCAAATGAAAATGGAGTAGTGTGTAAATGGTTTGCAATTAATTTTGTATGTCAGCCATAACTCTGCATGGGCTCAATTAACAAAAAGAATTATTCTTCTAAGATGGAAATTTCTATCTGAATATTTATTCAAGGTCATATGTGTAATTTTTTGGCCAGGACAGGATAGCTGAAGACCAGGAATATGAAAGTTTTGGCTTCTATGCAGTTAGCTGTACTTGTGACAGCTTAGAAGGGTTCAACTCACTACTGACTGTGTTTAGATCTCTAAATAAAATTGCATGTTTACTCACTAGAAATGCTTGTTACATTTTATATTTTGCAAAGTGGTGGACTATGTTATAGTGTAGCAGAAAAAGGATTTAGATAGGGAAAAATTATTTGGATTTGTCCCTGTGTTAACACTTTTTCATGCCTCATTAGCTGGAGATTCATATGTATATATAATCAATATTTTGTCATCATATTTTCTTAATAAAGGAGGGAATAATAAAATTTCACAGGACCATGAGATAGGAGATTTCAGGAGAAGGATAGAAACATTTGCTTTTGGGCAAGCATCACTTGTAGACTTCAGCTGTGAAGGCTAGAAATCATAGTAACTGCAAAATAAACATTTCTATTTCCAGAGACAGTGAATAGACACTTATTCCATGTAGCCCATCAATCAAGAGCACTGCTTAAGAAAACAACTCCTTAACTGTTCTTTGTGTTTGACAATGCGAATGGTTAAGATGGTTGCTGCACTTTGATTTGCGTACCTTAGATTTTAACTTCATGGTAGTTTATAAAAAAACCAACTCTCACTTGGAGCTCTATACAAGCATTGTATGTCAGCTAGGGAGTTAATTGGACAACAGAACACCTGGAATAATGCATCTGTAATACTTTCTTGTGTTAGTAGTATATTTCTTTCCATAATGAAGTGGTTTTGACACTCTACAAATTGTACTTTGATCTTTCTTTCTGTCTCCAACTACAGTAAGCAGCTCCATCCTTCTTCCATCACCTTGAGATCCTGCTGTAACCATCCCTGTTGGTCCCCTCTGAGGTGGGGGAATTGTATCAGGTGATGGGCTGTGGTGGTGGCAGGAGGAAAGGCTGTGGCTGGCACCAGTGCCAAGGAGAGAGGTGAACTGCAGAAGATGGTATTGCGGTGATGTCGTGGGGCTTGCAGGTTCAGTAATACAGCTTTTTCAGTGGCTGAACTGTTCCTGGCTTCTCACTGGCTTCAAGGAATGCAAAATGTTCATGGGGTGAGAAGTCCAGCATGGCTGGCTGTATGAAAAAGGCAGAGTCAGCCTGGATGCAGCGTTATGCCACTGCCTTTGATCTGCTCAGGGATGAGCTTGTTCTGGGTGTCTGTCTATAAGGCACAGGGGAAATAGCAAGTGGGCTGCTAGAGTTGAGCTTAACCTCCTCCCTAATAAAGGCAGATTTGTATTGAAACCTCTCAGTTCAGTTTTCTGTTCAACTCTTTTATTATTTCTACTTTGGAATGAATGTTTTTTTAAGTAGAAAGTTAAAATTATTAACCTAGTTCCAAGGACAGAAATTGTGAATGCCCTACCCCTTGAATTGTTAAGGGTGGATGGAGCTATGAGCAGCATGGTCTATTGAAATGTGTCCCTGCTCATGGCAGGGGGGTTGGAACTAGATGGTCTTTAGGGTCTCTTCCAGCTCAGGCCATTCTATAATTCTATGACATTTGATGCTCTTTTTCTCCTTCAAGAAACATTTCTCTAGGCTTTCTCCTTACCATTCAGTGTTGCTTCTCCTTTTGCAATCTCTGGAAAATTGGAAGGAAATTTTAGAAAATAAGATTTAAAACAGTAGTTATTCAGTTGAAAATGTCCAGAATATGAATTTGAAGTTCATAAAAGTTAAAACTAATATAATTTTCCCAAACATACTTGTACCTCCTGTACATTCTTTGAAGATGTTATATTCATTTCATTGGGGGGGAGAGGTGGGCAGGAAAGCAGCTTCTTTTGTTAAGACTGTGACAGAAATATTAGAGATTACAATTCAGAAAATTATTCCTCTTTCAGATGTTTCAGAGATACAGATTATCTTATTACATGTATTTCATGAATCCTGTTCTTCAACTCATAATATAAGAAAGAAGTGAAAATACCAGGGGAAAGGCAAAGTCTGCCTTGTCATGCATATATTTAACCTTTATATTAATGGTGTAAAAAGGTAGAAGGTAGATATTGTTGCCTTTGTGTTTATATTGAATGATATGGAAATTCCACAAGTGAAATGTTTAACGTCTGGTTAGTTAGTTCACAATGTAACAATAAACACTGCAAATAATTACTGATGTTTCAAAAACGTATGTAAATTAATTGATATTAGCAGATCCGAGAGGAAAAAAAGACAGTTGGATAGCTAAAACAGACAGATGATCATCTGCTCTGTCATTACACTTTGAATTTTATGTCTAATATTTCTTCTTATGCAACTCTAGTTGTGGTTTTCTTTTGTGACATTTTCTTACTGTGAGGAAGAAGGAAGGTTTTGTGATGAGAAGATTGATAGGACAACTCTGTGAAATTTGTCATTCATATCCTAAAATCACATCTGTTATGTATTTATAAAGAATTAATGAACTAAGCGTTACCAGTTCAATTTATCATGCTGCTTAGAAATGGACTGAGTGTGTTCAGAAATTGCTTGAAATATTTCATCCAGCTATGTTGCAACTACAGTCAAATGTAATGAAATCTGTTTTTACCTAAAGGCTGAAGATGGCTCGTTCACTTGCTATGATATCTAAAATTCCCCCCTTTAGATTGATTACAGAGAGGCGTTGTAGGTCAAGAATACCCAACTCCAGAATCTTTGAAAATGTAGCTATTCCTTTTTCTTTATTTCCCAGGTCTCCCACACCTAGCTCTGTACGAAGAAAGGCATTGGTCCTGCCTCTGTACTTGTCTCTCTTTCCTACCATGAAATTGTTTGAACTGGGAATTGCTAAAAGCATGAAACATAGTTTTTAAAATGTTTTTCCTGGAAATTTAATAAAGCAATCCTGTCTTTAAGGCTGTATTGCAATGACAATTTCTATATAAATTGTATAAATCTGTGCCCAGTAGAGAGGGAAGTTAAAGTGAAGTAAACATGAAAATGAGGAAGTTAAAGTGAAGTAAACATGAAAATGAAGAAGAGGTGATCTGCTCTGTAACTCAATATGGCTTTTCTAGTAAAACAGTCTGCATTTTCCCTGAAACGTTTATTGGCCACTTTTGCTGGGGTACTAAAATTAAACAATAATGTCTTGGTGTGTATGAACCCATTTGACAATATCAATATGGGTGGATATTATATGTCATGATGTTTCGCACTGAGGAAATGTCAGTATATATTAAGCAGAATAAAATCATTGCTTTATTAGCTGTAACAATATTTATTTATATAAAATTCATTCAATTTTCCTAAATTGTATAGATAATGGCAAAAGAGAAAAATTTCAAGTCCTCATCCTGCAAGAGCCCTTTTGGACAAAAGTGTCCTCCCCTGAATTCTATTGTATTTCAGGTCTTAGTTCAATTACTGATCTCCCTGAATAAGATTGAAATGCTGAATATTTTAGCACTGAAAGTCTTTTTTTTATTGCCTTTGCTTGCTTCATTTTTTCAGGCTTTGTTCTTTAAGTCACTGCTGACTTGCATGTTAGGACTTCTAAAGAAAGCTGCATCTTACCTTGGGAACACAGGTGACTTAAATTTTCCTCCTAACGCTGCAGTGAAATAAATTACCTTTTACTAAGTATTTCTTGTTTTGATTTCTTTGAAACATGATGGGAAAGTTGAGAATACAGTTTCTTTTGTAATGGGTCTGACCAATACACTTAATCAGCAGAGAAAATAGATGGAGTGGAAAGGAGTCAGAGTCCATCAGATTGTGTTGTACTAAGTGTCACTAGAGAGAATATATGTTGAGAGCCTGGCTGCAGTCTCCTGTGAGCTGTTCCTCTTTGCCCAACATCCTGTAATTTAGACCTGAGGAGCTAAATCAATTTTTTGCTTGTAGAAGGTCTGCTGATTGCACAAAACAGCAACATCAGTACAAAGTGAATTTTCTCTGCACTCATCAGACTGTCACTGGACTGTTGTACTGCAGGATTTTGCATGTTTGAGATTAGAAAAGGAAGGGTAAAGAAGCAGGTGATTTTTTTTCAGCTCCTTCAGCTGACTCAGAACCTGCAACTAAGAGGAGCCCAGAGGACGAGTGCCAGCCCTTCCAGGACTTTGCACACAGACTCTTCTCCTGGCTCTGCCTTGCAGCTGGCTGACTCATAGTCCTCCTTACACAGAGCACCTGCAGGCCTGAGTGGCTGCTCTGAGACTATTCATCCAACTGGGAAAACTACACTACAGAGTCATAAGCAGTGCAGAAACTATGTGGTGATGAAATAAGCGTTTAGTATCCTCCTCTGGTCATAATATTTGCCCTGCGAGGGGAGAAGAATAGATAATTGTTTTCTATTTCAGTTCTTGATTATTTCCATTCTTATTTCAATTTAGAGTTTGCACTGTTATTATACCTTTTTCTGATTTCTGAGTGTTTCTGCCAGCCTGATTTGAATTTCATGGGTGGGCCTTTTATTGGATCATTCATTAAGCGAAGATAAACCGATAACTATGGTTTCTGTGGAGCTGCAACTTAAAAATCTAGCTTCCATATCTAAACAGAAACATCTCATTCTTAAAAGTGACTAGCGTCTGTTATGTTTGTTATTGTTCATAAGAGATAAGAAATGAGAAAACAAATACAGCTTTTTTTTTCCCTTCTTAGTGTATGAGAGGCACATTGCCTCAGGAACCAGTATACCTCCTGGTGTCCTCATATTCATACAGTATCTTGAAGGATTTAGGAAAATGAATAGTTTGAATCATTCGTTGAAGGGTAAACAGTAATATTGTAAATGGCGTATTTATAGGAAACCACCTGAATATTTTTATTCTCCTATGAATTACTACTGTTCTGTCTAGGATTGGCTTTAATCAATAAGTCATTATATATATAATGAAAAATGCTTTTATAAGAGTTTGAAGCAACTCTGATTAATTAGCACATTCCTCTTCATGGTATGCTATGATTCTTGTATTATCTTGAGTCTGTCTAATGATAACGAAAAGACTTATTCAATACTGGATCTAACTATTACTTTTTCTACATTTAAAAATTTATCTGTGGTGGTGTCTTTAAATGTCAGAGGAAAATAACGATTAAAGAAAACCTTCTGGTATGTATTTGTTTGAACTTCCTCAAATGGCAATCCTCATGTTCAAAGGCAAGTTCAAAGATGAAACTAAGGTTTCAGGTCTTGAAGATCTACTAGCAGAGTGCATTTTCTAGCGTGGCTTCAGACAGAAAGTATACTACAGTGTATACCCTGCAAGGCCTTTCTGAAACGCAAACTGATATATTGTGAGTAGTGATGATTGGGAGGTCTTCAAAAGCTCACTCCTTATCTGAGCTAAAACACTAAAATTTGGGCACATGTCATCTGAAAAAGGCATCAGAGATAAAGAGCTATTCTTCAGTTCTTTGTATCATCCAATTAAATCTCAAACTTTTGGCCAAAATATTTCTTCTAGAAGGGTGAAATACAAAAAAGGTTAATAGAGGGAAACATAGGGTGACACTTGATTACTTAATGAATGTGCAGAAGACGAGATCTTTGGAACATATCCAGTCTTTGGAGCAGAGCTGTAGTCTAGGAAAAGCAAAATAGATATAGCAATTCTTATGGCTGAGGAATTTGAAAACCAGAGAAGTGATATTGACATGTTACGGGAGAAAACCTGACTGCTGGTAATGCTGACCCAGGTCAGGGGAAGTCTTAGAACTTGAGCTTAATAGAGTTGCAGTCTGGGCAGCTTGTTGAGACAGTGATCTTTAGCTGCCCTTCACAGCCCTGCAACCTCTGTGACTGCAGTTTAGTCCTCACCAAGCCCTTTGCCTAACCCAAAAGGAACATGCGCTCTTCTGCACTATGTAGGCTCTCAAGAAAAGGCAGGATGGTTGCAAACATGTCATGCTGTTTGTCCGTCCCAGTATTATACTCTACAAGCAAATCCCTTTCCCAGAGCAGAGGTTTAGTTTGGGAGTACTAAACAGTCACTGTGGCTTTCTGCTTAAGTAATGTCTAGGCTCTGACTGGAGCTTGTCAGGTTTTGTGGCTTCTAAACTCCAGTGGTGGAAATACACATTTGTCTCTTTCTCTCCTAATATGATTGTTGCAGTTCCTGCTATTTTGCTTTATGGGAACATGCAGGTCTATGCTTCATCCTGTAAACTCACTTTACCCTTCCAAATAAATACCTTACATTCTTTTCCAAATTATCAATTTTTAGATCTTTGTCTGTTTTATAAATCCTATGTGGAAGTTCCAGCTGGCTATACAAGTGTTTAAAAACAAATTTTCATCATATTGAACTTACACATTCATGCCTTTGGTACATGAGGTTATTTCTGGACCAGTGATAGCTGGTGGTATCATTTTCTGCTCCTTCCCTAGAACAATTAAGTTCCAGAACCTTACAAGTCAGATCCAGAGTCAAGGTGTCTGCACAGTTACAGCTGAAAACTCAGCTCAGTATCAGAGGCACAGAACAAGTTAAACACATGCTGAGCCCTGTATGTGACATATTGCATTCATTTGCCTATCATATATTTGATAATTTTTTGTAACTGTTCACTGACATTTTTTTAACATTTCTTTTGCTGCACTATATCTTTTTTGCTGTTTTATCTTCTCATTTTGCTTCATTTTGTACGTAAATGTGTTGCAATATGACAAGATCTGTTATACAAAAATCTGGGGTTTTGGCAAGTAATAAACCAGTCATGGGTACATTGCTTTAAGATTCATATGGATTTTTTAAAGGAAGCTAAAGAAAAGGTATTGAAAGGAAATACACCAAAAAGTCTTAGTTCATGTGTCTCATATCCTCACTGTACAAAACTGCTGAATGAAAGAAACATTTATTAAGGAGCTGCCACTTCTCATTTCATTATGTAGGTTTACAAAAATTCTTGACGGTGTCCTTCAGACTATTAGAATTAGTCTTCATTTTCTGTGGGACATTTCAAATTAGATTTATTTGTTTAACACTTACTTGTTCCAGTGCTTAATGTCCACTTAGATTAATCTTCTGTAAACTGGAAAGTTTCTTGCTAGAGGCCAATTCCATCCTGGGCTGCATCCAAAGCAGTGTGGCCAGCAGGGCGAGAGAGGGGATTGAGCCCCTCTGCTCTGCTCTCTAGAGATCCAACCTGGAGTGCTGTATCCAGCTCTGGGGTCAACAACACAGGAGAGATGTGGACCTGCCTGAATGAGTCCAAGGAGGACTAGTAAGGTGACAACAGGGCTGGAGCACCTCTCCTACGAAGACAGGCTGCGAGAGTTGAGGTTGTTCGTCCCGGAGATGAGAAAGTTTAAGGAAGACCTTATAGCATCTTCCAATACCTAAAGGAGGCTAGAAGAGAGCTGGAGAGGAACTTTTCACAACAGCATGAAGTGACAGGATGAGGGGGAATGGCCTTCAGCTGAAAGAGAGTAGGTTTAAAGTGGATATTGGGAAGAAATTCTTTACTGTGAAGGTGGTGAGGTACTGGAATAGGTTGCCCAGGGAGGTTTTTGGACTCCCTGTTGATGCCTTGAAGTGGCTACCTGAAAACAGAGGCTACACAAGATTAAGAGAATAAAGGTGATATTTATTTGAAAGGTCTTCAGAGTACACCTTGGGAGTCAAAAGCCTCTACGGGGCTCCACCCAAGATGGACCCTGGGTCACGGGTTCTTCTCATTTTTATAAATTTGGTTCATTTGGTCCATCAGGGTTAATTTTCCAATTATAATTCCAGGTAATGATATAATTACCCCAAGTGTTCCCCCCCTTGTCAGAGGCTTTAGTTTACATATTTTGGGGCTTGGAACAACAAATGGTCCTTGAGTCCAGGCCCAGAGAGGGTTTGTTATATCTTACCAGCATGAGAGAACAGTAGCTAACAGGCTATATTAAGTTTCATAGTTACATACTAAGCAGTGCAGGACCTGAAAAATATAAAAGTTAAAACCTAAGGCACCACTGTCCCTGGAGGTGTTCAGAGCTAGGCTGGATGGAGGTCTGAGCAACATGGCCTAGTGGAAGATGCCCATGATAGGGGGACCTAGAGGATCTTTAAAGTTCCTTCCAAGCCAAATCTTTCTCTGATTCTCTGAAATCAGCTTGTCAGTGCATCCAGTTTGACTGGAAAATAGAACTCTCAAGAGACACCGCAGGAGTCAGCCTGGAAGGAATGTGGAAGCACGGACAGGTTATAGGATATATTTGTATTTTCAAAGGATTGCTTTGTGCTTTTGGGCGGTGACTAAAAAATGCACATGGACATTTTTAAACCCTTTGACAATTACATGGGGTTCTTGGCTGTCCAGTAGGCTAAAGTTGTTTTCTATGCTCAGTGAGAAGGAAAACTATCACTTGTGAGAGGTTCTGAAGTGATGTTGAATCTTAAGGACAAGTCATGTTGTCATTGTTTTGACTCTTCTTTGGCATTCTGCTTACCTTGTCTGAACATTATTGATCTTTAATAGTAGCTAAGAGAGAAAAGATGAACAGTATGAAATGAGTACTCATAACTGACTTTCCATTTATATACCAATATACAGACCAAATAACAGAGTGCTGAAGAACAGAAAATTAACGTGGATTCATAGAAAACTATGGGATGTGACTGGTTTTTAGACTGCTTTAAAAAAAAAAAAAAAATGCTGCATCCAGAGAATGGAAAGCTGTAGAAAGGCTTCGGTTTGCTTTTCTATAGACTAATTTTATTATTTAAAAAAGGCCTAAATATAGTTCATCACCTATAGTTACAGCTGTAATTTTTAATTCTGTTGGCCCTTTATAGGATAATTCAAAACTCCAGCTGTTCTTGGGGTTACAAACACAGCTCACATAGTCAACAGACGCAGTTAGTCTTGTTAACTCTAAGTACTGAATAGAACATACTTTTGGTCTCTTTATGTGTATGTATCACGTCTTTAAAAAAACCCACTCTATTAAAATTCTGCTAAATAATATTTTGTAATACAAAGCCATTACTGCTCATAAGATTCTGTTTGTCAAAGTGCTCAATTGCACAAAGGCTTTCAAAACCAATACATTAAGTTTGAGGTGGGTGTATTTCAGGTAGTTTTACAGATTTGGCTCATGCCATTGTCTTTGGATAAAACCTCACCATACACTTCCAGAAGCAAGTTCTGGTGTACAGAACTCTTGCAGGGCTCAACTGAGACCCTCAGCTGAGATGATGGTGCCCCTGGGCAAACTTAAACTCACTGAATAGAGGGAGAAGACTGAGGAAAAAACTGCCTGAATGCAGTTTCGGTGTTTCCCTTTGGTATTTAACTTAAAATATTGGTCCCAAAGCAAATTTTTTAATATTCCATTTCAACATCAGACTGATGAGAATTTCAGTTTAATCATTAGCTAGCAGATAATTTGCTAAGGTTAAGTTCTTGAATGTATTTGTTTTGCAAAAGGAGCATTTTAGATGAACAATTATATAAATAATATAAAACCAAATTTCAGTTCTGTGGCAAAAAATATGATATTGATTTTTCTTCAAATTTTCTCTTCTGTACAGGAATATTTTCTGAGAATATAACATCTCCAACTAATGTTTCTTATCATCATGTGCCTGTCTTAAAAAACAGTATGTCTTTTCAAATCTATCCTTTTTCCACAGCCTATACTGAGATTTGTTCAATTTCTGACAGGCAGTGCTGGAAGATGTTCATTATCTGCTGCCCAGAGGTTGCCTGACTGAACCAGTAAGAAAAGGTTTCTCATAATTTGATCACTCCCTCAGCTGGGCAGAAATCTTGGACAGTAGCTCCTGGCTCTTGTTTTCACTAACATTGCAGGGAAATCTATTATCCCTGTATGGAGCAGAACAGTGAGGTGAAAAGACTAAATTCAAGTCCCATTTTTGATCTTCTGAGAAAAAACAATCTTCATTTTAGAGATACTGTTATTGTAAGATACCTAATAAAAAGAAGAGTCTTTATTCTAAAGTGGGTAGGTGGGTTTTTTTGGTTCGGTTTTGTTTAACTTTTACTGTCTATTCTGGCATAAGCCCATCATCAGAAATGGAGGTTCTTTTTCCTCTTTCTTTAATGCTGTGTTTGATTTGGTAAACGGTACTTCTGAATATTAGCATTGTTGTTTAAACTCAGTGTGTCATGAATTGCATCAGAGTGTTTCTGAACTGAAAGAACTTTGAAATGTGAGCTCTGGATAAAAGTCTTTCTATATGAATGTACAAAAGGCAGATAGGCATGCACCCATTATTTTATCTGAAAAGATATTGAAAGAGCTCTGCAGCAAAGGATGAAATCAACAGCTAAATATATATATATATTTTTTTTTTTTTTTTCACTTAACTGTTCAGAACTATCTTCTAGGAGTAGTAGGCAAAATAGCTGATAGGGTATTTTTTAGGAAAATAACCAGATGTGTTGCTGATGCTTATCTGTAAATTCTGTTTAAATAAAAGAGCCAAAGGGGGAAAGTAAAATTTATTTACAATTTTCATAAAGCTGATTCCTGTGACTACTGTTTCACTAAGGAAAAGCATCATTTTATCAACGAGGCAATATCAAAAAGCACTAAAAAAATTACTTGGAAAAGGGAAGGAATAAATTAATCTGGTTGAAAGCAGTTTTGTGTCAGTTCTGGAGGTTCAGAAAGCAAATCAATGAATAAGACCTCAGCTATGGTCCATTAACTTAGGTCTATTAAGGGAAAAACTGAACAAGATCAGGTGCTGAGATATCGAACTTCAGTCTTGATTTTTAATATATGATACTAGGGAAAGTTAAATGTGTAACTACCTGTTGTTAAGAAGTTAATATAAAATACAGGCTTACTAATTGAAGCACTGGAAAAGATACGTTCACTTGATTGACTGAAGTGTGATCCAAAAGATTTGGAACATGTAGGAAGCGAATAATTATGAACAACAGATAGCAAAAAAAAAACCAAACCAAAAAAACCCCCAAGGATCTTCTACTGCTTCATGAGCAGAAAGAGAATAAATGAAAATGTGGGTTTGTGACGAAATGGATCAGTCACTCATGTAGAGGGTGCAGTTAAGGCAGAGACATCTGTGCCTCTGATCTTATACACACTATAAGATCCCACAAATTTTTATGCCTAGTCACAAACAGATGAACAACAGTCAGTGGAAGCTGATCAAGCCAGAGACCCTTGTTACTTTTAGAATGATGTACAGATTGAGGGAATTCCCAATGAATGCAAAAAGGCAAATGTTTCACTCATTTTCCAAGAAGGAAAATAATGATAGAGGGGACTACCAGCCAAACCGTTTTGGCTTTGGTCCAAGAAGGGGTTTCAAAAATTATTTAAGAGAAGTTTAAAGTTCTTTGTAAGAAGATCATTCTTTTTTTGTAAGAAAAAGGGCTATGTGGGTGTATTTTCTGTTAGCATAATGTTAATGCAGTTTCTTTACATCTTTAAATAAGCCTTGATGCCTTTTATTTTAACACCCTATATTGAAATATTTAAGAATAGTGGATTTCTGATAAAAGTAGCTTTGATGCAACCATTTGCTTTAAAAAGTTGTGTCAGCTTGGAGTTTTCCACGCTTGCATCTCCGTAAACTGAATGTCAGGCTATTTGTAGAATATACCATACACCATTTTCTTCTTTGATGTGTGTGGAAAATATAATATGCAAGAAGAAAGTTGAAGAAAAATTGCTTTCATTTTTGCCAGTGAATAGAGAAGATACTTAGAGTAGAGTAGAATCATAGAGTAGAATCTGTGGAACCTGTTAATTTTATCACTTCAAAGTCACTCACATTCTTGTGAAATAGGATCACATATCGCACAAATTGTGAAATGCAGTGCATTACATCCATTTAGAGCAGCCAATGTGTATTTCACACATAAATGTTTAATCAACTATTATGTCTTTCCAGGAGTTTAGAGATTAGAATATGGACAAATATTGATAAACTAAGGAAAGGAAAGCTCCATCTCAGTATGAAGTGGGGGAACTTTGAATTCAAAATTCCCTTAGACTCCTTCTGGAACTGGTCTCCCACTTGTAGGAATTTTGAGAGAAAAGTCATGTACAGTAATTTAGCCTGGTTCTATTTGAGAAAAATTAGAGATCTGCACTAGAAGTTTCTTTCAATAGACCTCAGTTGTCAGGCATTAAAGATTATATTTTCTGAAAAATATAGTTAATAGAAAAATAGAGCTGTAATAGTTAGTATAAAACTGATAAAAATTTATATGTTTTTAGTAAGCCTTTTAGTTAGCCTTTTCAGCTGTGATCTTCCTTCATATCAATTGACTGGCTGACTGACCCTCTTTTTTTAATGTATAAATTAATAAATGAATAGATATTGAGGCAAGACAACAGGAATGACTCGTGTTTGTAGAACAGCAAATGTAACTTGGGTATTATATCTCCTAATAGTATCTCATTTTTTTCCCCTCATAAACCATATTTTACCTTATTGTTATTTTTTTCTTTGAGAATTACTGTTTTTCACGTAATCCAGGGGATTGGGTTACGTTTGTTTCTAACCCCCATTGATGTTTTTACCTTCAATTTAAATTAGTTGCAATAAACCAAGTAACACAATGTGACTATTAATGTTGGATGAGATGAGCAAGCTTCCATAGGGACTTCAAAAAGGTGGTGTGGGGGTGTGATTTAACAGATATGTTGACAGATTGTTTTTTTCACATCCATTCAGATAGCTGCTATCTTCAGAAACCTTAGCTAGCTGGCATTTGCATATATTATGAAACTACTGTTTGTTTCCCTTCCTTCACTTCATTCAATCAGGTGTTTAACCAATCAGGCTGTTTGTGCATTTCCATGCCATATGTAACAAGAAAGAAAAAGCAAAAGGACAACTTCTGTTGTAGCAGTCTCAAGAAAGAATGCGTTTCTGAAACGATCAGATTTTAGAAATTAAATAGGACAGCTAGATATGCTTAACAGACTGATACCAGTAATATAACATAACACTGCAGCTGCATGGAAGTCGTTTCCAGAAATGAGAAAAACAAGTAAGTGGGAATAGGCCAGCATGGATTTACCAGGAATAAATCAAACCTGACCAACTTGATTGCTTTCTCTGAAGAGATTGCTAGGTCTGTGGACCTAGAGTGAACAGTGTATGCAAGAGAGCATCAATTTTTTCGAAGATATGCAAAAATCAGTGTTTTATCAGTCTCAATATAAATTTCTAAATCCATATTGTTTATCTCTCTTCTCCCCTGCATTCCAGTTACTCTTAAAATTTCTGGTTTTCACTGCTTTCTTAGTACAAAACAGCATGTGTATTTACACACGAGTATAAATTCACATGACAGTGAATAATGAGTGATTGTATTTTCTGTGCAGTTTATTGTGCTTTTTGTAATGTCAGTCATTATTCTATCTGACATGGATAGCATTTTCAGATTGATGTGTTTAAAATTAATGAGGCATTTCTTTCCTCAGAGAAGAAGTTAATAAAGAACATTTTTCCCTGTGAATTAGCTCAATGAATTAATACAAATCAGCTCAATTTTGAGAGTTTTGTGATTTTCTTCTTTCTAGCAATCCATCTTAATGGTTAGAGGCTGAAGGAAGTACAGTGACAGGAATAAAAAATTTCAATTTAAAAATTATTAGAAAAGTAAAAACCAAAATATGATGTAATTCTTCAAGGATGAAAATGGAAGAGTTTGAGGATATGCATCAGCTCTTCAGTGTAGGAAAAAAAATAATTTATTTTTATTATCTTCGTATGTATGGCAGTTGCTGATTAGAGAGAATCATAGATGAAACGAGAACCTACAGATTCTGGAATTGCTTGAGACGAAACTTGGCATTCACCTTGAACTCTAAATGCTGCACTTTTCAAATGCAGCTCTTGTTAAATGGATCACATGAGAAGGGAAGAAAAATTTGAGGCAGAAAGACCTTAAATGTGAAATTCATTGTTTGTAATTTTATCAGCTTACTGTTCATTATAGTAAATTTTTTTATATAAAATGGTCAAAGTCTTCAAATCCTCTCTCTAAATATCAGTCTGGGAACTGAAATGCACCCTATGATCCCTCAATCAGCTCTATGTATGTAACAGATACACTAAAATATTGTAACTTTGAAAAGTCTTTGTAAACAATATTTTGATGCAATGACACTTATTGTTTATATGCATGAACTAAAGGGTTCATTTTTCTAAGAAAATTAGTCTCTGAACATTATTTACTTCATTATATTTGCATTCTTGAAAATCTATGACTTTCCGTCTTTTGTTTTTAATTGATGACCCTTTCAAGAATCTCTTATTTTACCGTCCTAGTTTCTTGAGTTCAGTAAAGTGGGGCTGTTTACACCAGCTTAATCTGTGGGTGTTATTCGGTATTTTGGGGATATTCTATTCAACTGTATGACAATCCATGGCACTAGTTTTGAGCATAGCCTTTTCACTCTTAAAAAGTGCCTGCAAAATTATTTCCAGGAAATAAAACAAGCTCAGACTGGCCATGTGTGCAGCAGCTTGCTCCTGCCTGCAAGCGCTCCGTGGGCTCATTAGCTTGGAGACAGCAGCACAGCCTCAGCTGCAGCTGGAGGTCTCTGGCTAGGAGCTGGCTTAGGGCAATAGTGGGCCCAACAGGTTTTGTTTAACCTCATACATATTCTTATGCACACCATTTCTGCAAAAATATTTGGTTAAGAAGAGCTCCTGTCTTGTAAAATATTTCATTTGCTGTGCACATTCATTTGTGTAGCTATACACTTTGCAAGCATGTATTGGACTGCTCTCACCTAGTGTTTGTTTGAGTGTTTCAGGCAATAATGCTACTCTTCTGAAGTGAAAGGGTGAACTGTTTAGCCAACAGTATATTTGCACTTTAAATTAAGTGCACATGTAAGGCTGTGGTGTAGAATGATGTTCCAGCAGAGATGTATAGGATGTGGTTTGAATGTTTGACACACATGGGTAACTTGGTCTTGCTGGTGATAACACAAGCTAAATTACTTCAGTTCTCATCTTCTTCCATCACCTTCCAAAGTGTCCAGAAATACTGGCAAGTTATTTCACAGTTTATTGGGAAGGAACTGGAACAAATCATGCAAAAAGAAGTCATAGGATTTACTTCTAGAAGAGTCTGCAACAACAAGGAGCAGTATCTCTGAGGAAATGTTTGCTCTTAGCTATGGCTTTTCATTCTGAAGGCCTACACTAAGTAACCTAAGCACTCTAATCCTCTGAGTTGACTTTGAAATGAAATGACATCCAAAAAGATTACATGCTTAACTTCCACCAGGTGTCTGTCTGAATTTCTTTGTAAACTTCAGAAAGAGAATTGTTGGAAAGCATTTGTATAACATTGTATTCTTTTAGCTCTTCCCTTAAATTACTTAGGGTTTTTTAAACTTTATGCTACCTAGAATCTACATACCATCTCCTTTTTTTCATCTTTCTCATTCTTTAAAACCTGCCATTCCTTTCTAAATGTCATCTTATACAGCTGCCAGCTATACATGTCTATGTGCAGAAGAACTCCTATAACTGTTGCCTATTAAATTTACAATGAATTTAGACAACCCTGTCATTGGAACAACATCTGGGCTACTACATTCCTATTTAGTTCTGCCAAACAGTTTAGAGCAACAGTGGGAGTAGAGAACACTTCTGCTAGATATGCAGTAATTTATCTTTGTTGCTCTGCATGTGTAATTATGCAAATATCACCTTTGGAAACTTATTTCATTGATCATGGAAGAGAATATAGGTGATATGATGTTCTCACTAAAACATAAAAAAGACGGTGGAAGCAAGGGTAGCATTTATGATTTTAGTGTTCCTACATATTTTTAATCTTCCTTGGAATACACCAAATTAGCAAAGCATAACAGAACCAGCTGGAAGCATCTTATAGTTTTCTTATAAGCATCATAATGAATTTTTTTGTGTTTTAATATTCTTTAGGTGTTTTGACTTCAAATTAAGACCAGCTTGAGAAATGGGGCTGTCTCCTCCAGATCTGAAATTCGTCCTGTTTACAATCTCCTAATGCTTCTCAATAAGAGAATTAATTTAATATAGCATTAAAAATTTCGTCTCCTGTAAATTAATCAATCTGTAACAGAAATTAAAATATTTAGGATTACTGCTTTCATCTAGGAGAGGTATTTAGATCAGTGATTTTTCGAGTGACCTAAAACTTTCATTCCTGATGCCTATCTGATATCTGAGACTTTTACATGTCCAGCTGGGTTAAGTGATATCCAACTCTTCAACTACATTTTGCCTACCTTTCCTTCTGCTGCTGATGCCCACACACCTTTCATTTTGCTACTGATGTGGAAGCCTTTCCTTTCGCTTTTCTTCTTTTCTCTTCCTAATTTCAGTTTCAGCTGACCTTTGGCTTTCCTGGCTCAGTTCCTACATGTGCAGACAATGCCTTTGTGCTGCTGCTTTCTCCTTAAGTCACATGTGATTTTCTCTGTCTGGGTGCAGACAGGCACTTTGTGTTCACCCATGCTGGCCTTGTGACGTGCTTGCTTGTCTTCCTGCAAGGAAAGGACAGTTCCTCTGCTCTGAGGAGACTGTAAAAATCAGGCAGGTCTCCTGCACACCTTTGCCTCCTCAGGCAGTTTCCCATGGGTTGCTGAAAAACAGGTACCCAAAGAGGCTAAAGATTGGTTATCTGAAGTCCAGGATTGTAATCCTTCTCTCAATATTGCTCCCTCACCTTAAACTCCAGTCTCAGAATCATTACTGCAGGTTGTGTTCTAAGGATATTATGGTTGGAAATATCCATGAGGTTAGCTGTTGCTGAGAGCTACAGATGTGGAAGTATTAGAGACAGTGTAAACTAGTTTACTAGGGAAACATTTCTTACTAAAATATTATGAAAGGTGGTGTTCAGATGCACAAGAAGGAAAGCTGTAATGATTGTCTCAGTCTACTTATTATATCAGCTTAATATATAATGCTAATTTTACTCTCCTGAAATTGTATGAACAAGCCAAATAACTATGAACTGGCTTTAAATAATGGCAAAATGGTCTCTGCATCCAGAAGTGAAAAAGCAAGTAGTTCACAGGTTGAACAACTTAAGGTTAAATCGTTTTAAGGGTGTCAGATAACAGGCTAAGAGCTTCTGAATAAGAATGTTACAAAGATACAGTCTTTCACACGCCAGAATACTAATTTTAGTGCTGACTTTTAGAAATTATTGCCTAGAATAACATAGGATAGTTGATCCTGGTTTGGGTTGTAAAGATTAAATACTCATTTTTTTAAAAAATATTTTTCTGAATGATGACTCAGTTTTCCCATCTCACCATTCCTTTACTACCATTCAATGATATGATTGGTTCTTCCTTGCTTTATCCACTCTTTCTGATCTGCAGTGTATTAATGCAGTTATAATGATTACTGGTTTTCAATGTGTACATTCAAAACACTCTCCTCAGATTCACATGTGATTTGTGCCATTTCCCTCTTTTGCTCTTATACTTACTTTTTCTTCAATTTGTAGTTCCTGATTTGCATTCATTAAACTATCATTTCTGCCTCTCGTTGTAAGCTTTTAATTTGGCTGCATTTTTAATCCAGTGTGATTTTTGTAATTTTTTTTTGTTTTCCTAATCCAGTGTGATCTCTTCTTTTGAATATCTTGTAAAAAAATCTAAAGTGATTTCTATGAATCAGTGCATTTGTTTCCTTTATTTTTGGATGATGCTTAATGAATAATGAAAGCATTAATTCTTTATGCACCATGTCCTCTTCAGTAAGAGACTTTGGTTTGTTTGGATTTTTTGATGAAGTTGAATTTGAGATGATTTGTTTCTGAAATATCACAAATTTTCCTAAGGGAGGTGTTTTCTCCATTCCCTGTGAAAAAAGAGAAAACAGATTTTGATATTTTACCTCTTGCTGAATGTCAGATGTGAGAACAATACAATGAATGCTTCACCTATAGAAAAGTTCAGTCAGAAATGACATCATTGCATATGTTAGAGGTCTCTTCATGGGGCATAATCCTGTAGAAGCCCTGGATTTTGTTCTGTCACTCCAAGATTCACTTGTCAGTGCTGTGATAATTTTCTCTTCTTAGTAAGGAAAGGTCTGTAATGTAGAATGCCACATCCAGCAAAAGAATGATGAGAAAACCTATCTGTCAGATTTAGTTGAATTTTATTCCATAACTAACCTTAACATTGACTAACAAGAGGTAGCAAATCAGTATTTATCATAGTGAAGTTACTTGTGACAGCACTTTTTACGCTTTACAGAGAAATGGTAAAGCACAGTGAATTTCTTGACTTCCACCCTGCCCTGCAGCTGCAGAGGACAGCAACAATTCTGAATTGCACTAAACTTGTGACAGCACTCCAATGTAAAATGGCATTTGTGGTGAGGGAATCAGCTGGCCAGATTTGACCCCTGCAGAGCTGATGAGTTAGGTCAAGTGAAGTTTAAATTCACTCTGAATGTTATGGCAGGATAAAGTTTTCTTCCCTGCCATATTTCAGATTCTGACTGCTCAGGCCTGGAGTTTTGATTCAAGCACAGATGCAGGCTGACAATTGCTGCCTGTAGGAAACCTGCTTTTAGGAGGAAGTCTATTGTGTCTTCCGTGGGAACTAGCTATCCTTTGGATAAATTAACAGAATTGGTTTCATACTGCTAGTTGAGGCCTAAATGCTTTCTGAGTTTTCCAAAGAAGATTCATATTTATAAGCAAACGATAACATTTTTCATGTATATTTTTTCCATTCCCCTCTCCCATTTTTATTGTCTGATAAAATGTGCAGTTTGTCAATAAAATAGATAGATAATTTTATGTGCAGGTTTGTGTAATTTATACTAAATGTGGAAAATTAATATTACGAAATCAAAACACATTTGAATGTTCATTATCTCTTCCCTATCTTTGGAATTTTAATGCCGTTCATTTTGCCCTCAAACCTCACGATTAACACTTCAATACTCCTTTTCATAACCCAAAGGATTACTGTTACTGTGTACTTACTTACTTCAATATCAAATCTTAAAAGAAAGAAAAAATTTTCTTTTTATTTTTGATATTTGCATACTATTTTCAGTGGTTTCCCTAGTCAACAATAGGACACAAACTTAGGTGAAATTATACTGAATAAACCTTGCTTCTACAAAAAACCATATGAAATAATAACAATAATTATTAATTATGGTCTTTGCATGTAAAATTACCTTAAGAAAAAAGATTTAAAATATGCTTTTCATTTTTTCCTCACTGTGTGGAGAGAGATGTACCCCTTCTATGTGTTATTTAAGCATGTGTTTCACTTTGTCACATAGTATGTTTTATTTTTGTACCTACCTATTTAAGAAGTTTCGTAACATATTAAAGGAAAAAGGCCTTTTTTATGTAATCTTTGACTTTTTTGTTTTATTCCTCGTGTTCTCTCCTTTCTATTGTGTCATCTCCTTTGCATAGGAAGTAACACAGATGTGAGTTAGATTTATTATTTTAATCATTATTCTGTGAGATTTAAGAAGAATGCTTTGAGAGGAAGCTTTCTTCCTTCCCCCCATCCCAACCATACACTTGAAGAAGGTATGGGGTTTTTTATTTATTTGTACCAATGCAATTATTTAGAAAGACTTTTAACTACCATCAAGTAGCCTAAAGACAACAATGTAGTTGTAGTGCAGACATCTACATTGGATGAAGTATCATAACTTTTTCATCTGGCTATGAAATTACTTAGGTTTGTTTTAAAATTGACTTTGAAAAGAGTTATGAGGTAGAAATCCACCATGAATTTCAAAAGCAAAGTCTGATCTGCTGAAAACATAACCAATTTTTATACTCTGTTATTAATTCTTGATGCAAATATGCCTAAAGTAAGGGTTAAAATGAAAAACTTCTGTTTGATTTTGTTAATATTTTCAATATAGCTTCATAAGTAAAGGTGTTGTGTTATTTTTTTATAGGAAAATTAATACACACCTTATTTTCTAGAAGAGGATTAAGAATATGATACAGGAGAAAAAAGGTGAACATTTTGCTCACTGGCAGAGCATGGGAAACTGAAAAGTCCTTGACTTAAGGTGAGCACTGGTGAGTAACAACTCAAGATCAATGTGTCATCAGCATTATTCTTATGCCAAATTCACCCACAGCACTGTACTAGCCACTGGGAAGGGTATTAACTCTATGCCAGCTGAAACCATGACAGCAGTTCTGCTGCCTCAGCTAGCTTTTATGTTAAATTCCAACCTCATAAATTGTGACAACTGTGTGGCTAGGTATCATCGCCACAGAATGAGGGAGAATTACAACAGCATTCACTGATGAACTTTCTTAAATTAAATGCAAATATGCAAATCCATTAGGCTAGTTTCTTGCTCTACAGCACAGTAATAGTGCTCGAAAGATATGGAAACGGAATTAAATTTGCACTATTTACTCTGCTATGACACTTCTGCCAGAACATATCTGTGAAAGACAGGTGGTTTCACCACCCGAAATAGACTCCTACCTCTTAGTCTCATAAAAATTTGCGAAGGTGGATACCTGTGCTGTATAATTCTGGGTACTTTCAGTTGTGGTCTTTGGGGAACATTTTGCTCCATCCATTGGCAAACTTACCATCATGAAATCTGTGCAAACAGAATACTTGACAAAAAGCCACACATATTTCTGCATCTAGCCATAGTGAGTATCAAGAAAAAACCACATTTTGAGTGGGACTTTTCATGCGCTGTGGATCTATTAGACATGAATTCTGGCTTTTTCCACCTGGTTGCGGAAGAGGTTCAACTGCAACATATAATTTGGTGCTGGGAACCTCAGATATTATCAGCAGGTCTGCAGAAATAGCTGAGCTGTGGGCTATGGGGAGTGACAGAACTCACTCTTATGTGACTGCTTCCCAATTTGATGATTGAGCTCTGCTCATATTGAGGTGGAAAGATGTTACAAGGGCCCAGTTTACCACAAACCTACTTAGATTTTTGTCTTGTGGATGAAAAAATCACTCTCTGGATTTCCAAGTGGAGCTGTGCTTATATTGATATTGACTCCTACTGTGAAAATGCAGAAAGAAAAAACTAATCTTTATTTTGTATTATCAAGTGGATTAAGAAATGCAAACCTTGAGTCTTTATTAATATGTTTGCTAGTTCATTATGAAGAATATGCTAAAAATATAGCCTAGGTGTTAGAACTACAAATGTTTATGGTATTAATTAATAATATCAAGTTGTTAATCATAATTTTAAATGTTAGGCCATTTTTAATTGCATTGGAGAACACTGACAGTTTTCCCAATTGTAGGTTGTTCTGAAGAACTGACAGATTTGTGATCATTCTTGTTTCTAAATATTGAAGACAATTGTGAACCTGTACCAGAAATATGCTAGGGAAACAACCTCAGGCAATATTTCCTGTTTAACATTTAAAAGTAATTAGAACAGTGGAAACTCATTATGTATCTTAATACTTATATGTTTCTGCTAGGAATACAAACAGGTGTAAATTGATCTTGAAATTTTGCATGTTTTTAACATTAAAATGGAGGTGCACGCTGCATGATACTATTATATCTGATATTTCAGAACGCTGAGCTGACAGCAGCTGTCAGAAAAGGCTGCCATGTGATGTACACAATACCTGCTAGCAGGATAACATGGAAATGCAGCTCAGCAGTGTACTCAAAACTTGTGCTGAACTTCAAATCTCACTGAAATTAAAAGGCTTTAGAAATGAGTTTAACCTGAAGCGAATAGGTTTTTGACTATATTGATTCATCACCTACATAGGTGTTATTTCACTAAGTGAAAAAAATTTGCTCAGAAAACTGATTCTGTAAGTATTTCTGTAAACTCAGGCTCCAAACTTTCCTGGGTGGGAGATAAGGTTGATATCAATGACACTCCTTCCTGTTGACTGTAGCAAATAATAATGGAATTTTGAGAATAGTCATGATTTTAGAAATTTGAGGCTGAGATTCTATAAGATCTGAAACAAGAGTGTGTAATCCACCTTTTCCCTTCTGCAAGCATATCAGTGTTATCTGATGCTGCTGATTTAACAGTCCTTGCTATTAAGTGCTACCACTGGAACAGTTTTTCCTGTAGGATATCTAGAATACGCATATTCATGTTTTTCTTTTGCTCAACAATTTTTCATCTAAAATACATAAAATTTCAAGTGCAGTTTTTCAGTCACACTAGGTATGGCTTAGAAAAATCTTTCAAACTCTGGAATGGAAGTATGTATTTATTAACATACAAATTGCTCCAAAAATATTGAAGATGCCAGTGAGATGGAGACCACTGCTTGTATTATATCATTGAATAATGTCTCTCAATTTGGAAATGGAAACAATAATTTAAATTATTATCCTGACAGCATGGCAAATGAAGATTCAAAGAATTAAATCTCAAAGCAATTTCATAGTAATTTCTGCTAATGTTACTCGCATTAATACTAGTATTAGGAAACACATATTACCATGTGTAAGGAGATGGCTGTTTACATTTTACTTGTTATAAGCATTAAACCTTAAACAAGAAGTTTTACGGTTGTTTTTTCATCATCTGTCTTAAAGGTTATAATTTGCTCATTCTCTCTTGTTGTAGTTTGCTGTTCTTAGGGATTCATCTTCAAATTATCTCAACAGTTTTCTTAGATGAATACCTAAATCCGCTTATATATAAATACAATTGAAATTTATAATTGACTTTTGAATCTCTTTGCATTCATTAATTCTGAACATTGTTTAAGCAATGATGTGATTTGCATTTTAATAAAAGAAGCTTTCAGGGTTCGGTATCTCTGTACACATATTTTGGAGGGTGTTTTTTTATGATATAAATTTTATTTCAGAAGTAAAAACTGTCATGTTATTGGTATTTCTGTGTAAGGGATTAATTTTCAAGAGGAGCAGTTGGATTCAATAGAAAGCCACAGTTATAAAGGCAGAGATGGAAAACCATCACTATGGTGATGGGGGTGAGTTTTCATATGTCTCATTTTCAATGTATCTTGCACTGGCATGGGTTTGAATGCAGGTAGCTGGAGCAATCAAGTATTTGATACTAATGACCTTCCACTTAATTACATGGCTCCTGAGCCATCCACTGGAAGAAGGGAGACCATGCTGCACCCATCCCCGCCTTGTCAAATGAGACTGAGAATGTTTGGGTAAAATACTGATGAATTGAGACTACCTATCATTTTACGCTGAGGGGAACTATCTAGGGGAGGAATTAATGCAGAAAATTCTTTTAAACTGTCACAGAAACATCCTATAGACAGAATGAAGTCAGTCTGTACTGATAGATCTTGACTTATCACCTCATTCCAGCTGAAGTCTTTCAAATTCAAAGCTTTTGAAAAAAACATCACGAGTTATCTGTGCTATGGCTAGGATGTGCTTTATCTAGTAATTATTTTTGATATTCCTACTAACAGAAAAAAATCATGATTGAAATCAATTTGATCAGAATATGCTTCATGTACATTCAGAACTTAAAATGCACAGTCAGGTTTTGGAATTAGCTACAAAGTTGGGACTCTTGGAAATAAATTCTAATCTGTGTGAAGTATAAGATCCTCCAAGGTTGCACATAAATACCTGCCATTTTTGTACTTATTTGGTATAACATTTCATAATACTGGAGAAATACTGAAAGTTATGACGATTCTCAGGTCAGGATAATTGGCCTGTCACGCGTTCTTATCTTGGCATTCACCCTTATGCAACACGCCAGTGTAACAGGGCGTGATGTGCTGTCAAGATGATTTGACAAGCCTGGGAAATTTCAAAGACAGTATTTTGCTGCCTGAGATTTTTTGTTTATTAGTAAACTCTGAAGGAATTTTTAAAGTATGCTCATTACTCTGTTTGCATAGACCATTTGGGTTAGTGAGCCCAGTGACATTACAATGTTTGTTTAGAGCAGCTTGGAGCTGGTAGCATACAGGGAACTACCGGGAGCAAATAGCACAGGATCCATGACTGGTTTCTCTTTACTTCCTTGACTCTGTATTTTTGATTTGCAAAATAATGCCTCATGGACTTGATCTTTACCAGGTCATCTGTTACAGTAATACACTAAAAATAATAATTATGGAGAATTTGTTTCAGTTTGAAACTTGAATTTTTTTCAAACTTTGGAAAAGAACTGGGAGACAGCTCCTCTGTCTTCCTCGTGATAAATCACAAATTTGAAAGTATAAATACTTTTCTTAGCTGCTGTATGTCCTTCCTACAAGATTAAATGACAGTGACATATACAAGTAAATATACTCCTTTACCCCTTGACAGACAGAACTAAAAAAAAAATCCCACTAGACTTGTATTTAATTATAGATCATGATGGAAGGATAATGCAAGTTCCCATATTATTAGCCAAACAAAAATGCATTATACAGTTCCCACAATTTGTGCTGAAGCAACCTGTATGTTAGTGTTGGATGGAGAGTTAGTACAAATAGGGAATTACGGCAATGTAGCTATACCTAATCTCAGCTATTCCTAACCTATTGATGCAGTAGGGTAGTAGTAGGGTTCCTTATATGGACTGGGAATCTCCTAGATGACCATAACATCGTGTTTGTCATGTGTGAAGGAGTCTGATGCTGTCTTGAAGCATCAGATCTATTCTGTATCCACTAGGTTGGAAAAGACCTCTGAGATCGTTGAGCCCAACCTGTGACCAAACACCTCTTTGTCAACTAAAACATGGCACTGAGTGCCACATCCATTGGCAGCCCATTCCAATGCCCATCATCATTTCTGTGAAGAACTTCTTCCTAATGTCCAACCCAAACCTCCCCTGGTGCAGCTCAAGTCTGTGTCCTCTTGTCCTGTCGCTGGTTGCCTGGAAGAAGAGACTGACGCCCACCTAGCTATAGACTCCTCTCCGGGAGTTGCGGAGTGATAAAGTCTTCCTTGAGCCTCTTTCCTCCAGGCTAAACATCCCCAGATCATAGCACTTTTGTTCCAGACCCTCCAGTATGGTTACAACAGGCAGACACAACTAGTCTAATGTCTCAGTAGTTGATCTGGGTGGGCATTATGCAGAACCATGGAATATCTCAAGTTGGAAGGGACCCATAAGAATCACCATAAGTCTAACTTCTGCTTCTCACACAGCTACCTAAAATTGAATCACGTCTAAAAACATTGTGCAGATGCTCCTGGGTCAGTAACAGTATGAGTGCTGTGGCCACTTTCCTGGGAGGCCTGTTCTAGTGATGGACCTCCCTGTTGGTGAGGAACTTCTTGTTAATGTGAAATCTGAACGTTCCCTGATACAGCATCATTTGAAGCAACACTGTCTACCCATTTAGGTGCTGGTAAGTAAGAAAGTGCAGGGATATTTTTTAACCTTTATTGTTGGCTGGATATGAGCTGAAATGAGCTGATCTCCGTACTGCAGTTATGACAGAGCTGCTCTGAGTATGGCTTTGTCAGAAGTTCTGCCTCCCCGTGAAGTTTTCCCTGGACTGTTCAGACCAGCAGAGGTCTGCATGTGTCAGAAAATGATTGTCCAAGAATCTAAATTACGATTTTCACAAAATTCTCATCTCTAAACACCTTTAGCTTTGCTGTCACATTGGTGATAGATTGTAATTGGCAAGGTAGGATTAGGAATTTGTGTGTTGCTAGATCTGGATAATTGCATGCTGTGTTTTGAACTCATTTTAAATTTACTTCATGCCAGCATAACCGTGCAAAATGCAACAGAGTAGAACCAAACTGTCCTAGCTAATACCAGATCTCTAGATATGTATATGTTTTAATGCATGTTCTATGATTGCATCAATAGTTATTGTATTTTTGTTTACCAGTTATATAAATTTTTATAATCTGTTGCCCTTGCTTTCATAGGACTCTAAAGTAAGAGAGAGAGGTACCTGTTAATAGAAAAAAAAAGCTTATTTGTAATAAAAAAATGTACTACTTTAAAAATTCAGATAATTGTTCATTTTTCTAGTGGCTTTGTTGCTCAATCGGAAAAAATCTCTGAAGCCCTCTGAACTTTTATTTTCTCCTAGGAGGTTTTTATTTCTAATACAATATAGTATCTGTCAATACAGAATCAGATGAATTACTATGTTTTTAGCAAGTGAGACTGAAAGAAGGTCAACAAATAACCGAAATATTTTAGATTTTTAAATGTTAGATATGTGTTAGATATTTTCTCATATTGTTACTTTCCATTACCTTTTGTATCTCTTATAAATAGATGTTTTCTTTAGTAACACTAGATATCAACTAATTCTGATATTATAAATCTCCATAGGTAATGGTGATAGTCACGTTCACTGTGGTACACAAATACATCAGGATATGTTAGTTTTAATACTGATCAAAAATCCTCTGGAATTATCACAAGGTTAGTTATTTTTCCTAAATCCTCTTAGTTTCAGTGGAGATTTTATTCAGGCCTAATGATCTCAGCTGCTTTGGTCATTTCAGTTGTTGCATGGAGTGGGAAAGATTATAACCCTTATTCCCAATTTTTAATTCTGTTTGAATTCTTTTTTTTTAATCAGTCTTTTTTAAAAATTTGTATCCATCATGAATGAAAACTGGAAAAGATAATGGAAATTTCTGATTACTTGATTTTATTTGTCAAAAATAAATGAAAAGCCAAAGAATTCTGCTCTGCTGATAAATACCTTTGATCTCAGTAGTAGCTCAAGTTAATTAGGAAAATATGTTTCCAGAAAAATTAGTTTTCTTTTTTCCTTTGCATTGTCTGGTTGTACTCTGGAAAAAGCATATTACATTATTAAATTTTGAATTTGGTCCCACTGCTCTAGGTGATACTATATCTATCACTTCATTAATTTTACTGTAAATTTCATTTTTGAGGTCAAGGGAGTCTTATATTATTGTTTGATTGTCTCTTTTTATGAATTAATTTTGGTAGGAATCTATTCTAATAACTTTTGCTATTGCTTGTGTGAGTATTTTGCAGACTGAATTAATTAAGAAAATTGGCCTGTAATTACTGCCGTTACCCATATCCTACCAGGTTTCAAAATTACAGAAATAATTACAGTCCTGAGAGAGTCAGGCAACTTTTCAAATGCTGCATTATACATGCTATACTAAATGCCATGGAAGACTTGACTAAAATATTAATGCATCTCAGCTGGAAATCCTAATGTGTCTTTCGGCTAAGAGCTTTGCTTATAGATAGAATTATTTTGCTTGAATTTTCAGACAAGTCTGCAGTTCTGAAGGTCTGTTGGTTTGTTTTTTGCTGTGAAATTGAACCAGTTGATACCCACTTAATACTGTTTTTCATAGTAAATATCTAATATCAATTTCATTTGTGTTTTAGTCTGTAGAAGCTTCAAATAGTGGAAGGAAACATCTGTGAAGGAATTTAAGTCAGTGAGAAGAGGAGAAAAGAGCCACTTCTTAGGAAATGGCATTTTACAGAACAATAATTCCTTCAGCAATGATGTACCTCTTAAGTGTTTTTTAACAGCCTATACTCTACTATATGTACTATCTTTTTTCATATTTTTTGTCTTTCATTATAATGTCTATATTAAAGAAAGCAAATAACATCTGACAAAATTTTATAAAGACTCCTGAGCTACCTTTAGACATGCTATTACTGTTTTTGAGCCTTTGGATGCTAATGGTGACTTCTGTGTGGTGCAATCAACTTGTACTGCATTGATGGTGGAGTTTCAGGCCCCACAGTACCAGGCTGCTTAGGGTAGGGGCTACGTGAAGCAGAAGTTTGGCTTCTCTCCTGCTTCTGGAGGAAGTAAAGTGGAGAGGGAGAGTGAAAAGAAAGCAGCCACAGAAAGTACATATCCAGCTCCAAGGCAGTATGGTAATCCAGGTTTTTAGACTTCTGCCTTTTTGTGGTTTCCAAAGTCAGACATCATATAAGGCCTATAAATTCCTCTGCTGCAAGGATTTTTTTGTCAGTAAAACCCAAAGGTGATTCTGGCACTCAGTTCCTAATAAAGCCCTTTTACCTGAGTGATAGAAAAACTAGATAATAGCCATGATCAGTGTAGAGCTCTTGCATCTTATGGGAAGTCTCCTAGTATAATTTTTCTCCCCATGCCTTGCATTGTCGGTCTTCATATGCTACTTTAAATCTGTGTTTCATATTTACCCATTCCATTTTCTGAGACTTTGCAATAGACTCTCTTTGCCACCTGGCTCCTGACGAGTGCAGTCACCCACAGCCTGTCTGACAGCCTGGTGTCTCAATGCATTTCAGGGGGAAAAAGAGTAGACAAGCTGAAAACAATTTTTACCCTACTACCTTATGGCAACTTCATATGTCAGTGGTTCAGAAAGGAGATGATGGAGGATTTAGTGACAGTTGCAGTGGGCAAGGGTCAAACTCTGCAGCGTAAAAACAAGCTGGATCTTCTCTGTGTCTGTGACTCAGTCCTATCTCACAAATAACTGAGGTTACTGCTGAACATTGACAACATGTAGCAAGCAGTCAGAATTTCCTATTCCCTGTGAACATCTATTTTTTGGATTCACTCGAGGCAAGGGTCAAGTATCTCTCCAGACAGTAAAGGTGAACAACAACAAAGGAAAGAAACATGAGACAAGTGAATAAAAACCTAAAAACTGAGAGGAATCAAAGCAGGGAATATATAGAGAGATCCCAATTCAGAAACTCTTTTCCTTAATTTACTCAATACAGCAAAGAGAAAGACATGATATACAATTTATGCCTTATGCTCATAGATAGACTTACAAGAAGAATGACTCTTCGACCTAAGTAATTTTACATTATTTATTTTTGTGATTTGACCAAAGACAAATCTCATTTTTTCCTCTAAGAAATAATGACATAAGAAACTTTTTTGCCCATGCATGTGATGTGTTCTAGAATTGTGAGTAATCATTGTTCTTTCTGCTAATAAAAAGCATACATATTTGATATGAGCCAATTTCCAGACATGATATAGTTTTATTGTGTACTGACTCTAAGAACTTGGCATTCTTCTGATGTAATCTTAATGAAATGGGTCCTCTTTTATTATAATCTGTATTGAAATTTTGAATATTACATTTGGATTAAATTTACACATTGCTGAAAACCCAGGGCCCTATTTTCAGGTACTTAAAAATGTTTAGGACACCAGAAACACCATCAGCTTTTTTTTCCTAGAGAGACTGAAACTGTATCGTTTCAGTAAACCAATCGGCTTGGTATTGGACACACTTGGATGTGTCTACCATGTTGGATTCTTCCAACTCTTTTAAAAATTTCTCCACCTAGTTTTGGTCCCACTTAGGTATAGAAATGAAGCTGCTCAGATCTAGAAAATTATGAGTTATTAAAAAAATCCACCTTATTCCAAGGTCAGATAAGAAAGAATGCACATCTTCTTTGGCCTTTTCAGATGCTTTCACTGGATAGTTTCAAAGGAGTTTCTTTGGTTTCAAAATCATTTTACCAGGAGACTTCATGGAGAATCGCTTTACAGAAACTTCATGTTCTGTGAGAATGCAATAAAATTGCTACATAACACTTCTGAACGGTAACACCTCATCTTTCAGAAAATCGTCCCATCATAAAGTCGCATATCTATTTGCTATGAATGGATGATGTAGGTTTAAATCAGCTCTTGCCTATTGCCCAGGCCTCTGGCCGCAGGTAGTAGCTGTGTGGAGGTGGCCAGCACCCCAAAATCCACCTCTGATTTACAAGTTCCTTAATAATGGCTGTTCGGTCTATTATAATGGATTATTTATTAATAGACTCAAAACTAACAGACATAAGACTTAAAACAGACTATTACTACACAGGGATAAGACAAAAGGGAATACTAGTATATACACGTGGAGTTAAAGGTACCATAAAATTACAGCTAGCTAAGAAATAGTGCAACTCAGGATCCAGTATTTCTTACCACCAATTCCTCAAGGGGGTAGGCATCGAAATCCTTTCTCTCAATTCCTGGGGAATTAACCTGAAGATGTGTCCAGCACCAAGGAGAAATCTCCTCACAGTCCTCAAAGAGGGTGTAAGGGACTTCTGCTCTATGATAATTTGTGTGGGCTTTTATAGACATAAAAACCATGTCTCTTGGTCATGTATTTTTCCTTTATCTCTTCCCACATCTATACCAAGGTGTGTACTGTGCTGCCCTGATTTTTCAGCCTTCTGATGTTTGCATTTTTTGTAATAGAATTTCTTACACATTTTATGTAAGCAAAGCAATGTTTCTCTAACTGTTCCTTTTGTTTTCATTCCTCTCCTGAGGATGAGACAATTGATGGACCTCTAGTTTGACCAGTGGGGTTGGAGACAAGGCAACCTCATCCTCCAATCCATGGTCATTGTCAGGAATCTATATATATCGAAGTAAAATTAAACTGTGGGCTTTTTCTGCTTGAGAAACTTGCTGTGTGTGTGATGTTCATTTCAGGTCCTATAGTGACATGTACTGGGTCTTCACCCTAGTCTCTCAGAACCTCGAGGTGACTTCCTGCAGGGCTATCTGGTTCCTGCAGGGCTTATCTGTTTCCTCTCTGGGCCAGTAATGTGGCCTGAGTTATCTCTTCCAAATGCCCCAGCCATGAGAGAGAGGGGACATCCTGCCACACTATTCTCATCCACTTTTTTATTTCCCAATTTGTCACATTTTTATGGTATTTTATGTTTCTGATTGCTTTTTAAATTTCTTTATCAATGCTTATTAAGAAGTGGCAGATCTCTCCCCCCTCCGCTTTTGTTTTACCTCAAGCATTTTAAAATTTTTCAGTGTGCCCCACAATTTTTTTTTGTGCGTGGGAGTTTTACTACCCACACTGAACAGTTTCACCATACTCATACATTTACATTCCTGTCAGGAGACACTGACGTAAGAGAGCTCTAAGGTATTAATGACAGAGTTTGCATTATAAAAAGGGAGTTGCAATATATAAGCAATGGAAGTCATCATACTGCATGAAATATGCTGGATTTGAAGTATGTAAATGTTAAATGAAGTATTTTTAATCACTGAAAAGAAAAGCAAGCAGGATCTCTTAAACCTCAGACATTAAGTACTAAGAAATTTAATCAGGGTGGAAAAAGACCCCACATGTTTGCAGTTCCTGTTTTGTCTAGCTAATGACTTGAGTAACCTAAATAATGCTGGCATTATCAAAATGGGTTAGCAAATATTTATGCTAGCCCGACTGTTCAGCCTGTCTGCACTGATGAATATAAACATCTTGTGGGAAAAGGCTAAATTTGCAAAGGTTTCAACCTGCATTGCATAACAAGACATAACTGTTTAATATTTCTGATTGCCTAAAATGAATTCTAATGACCACATTTTTATAACCTAGATCATTAGGGGGACAAAATATTCCTCCAGTAGGTGTTTGTGGGAAAGATTCTTAGCAAGTGAATTGCTAAACCTTTGAGAGCTTCTTCATGCATTCATTTACGTGCCTTTGTAATAAAACAATCACAGGTCGTTAGAAAATAAACACAAAACTTAGAATTCAACCAAATTAAGGAATATTTTCTGCCCGCGCTTACTATTTGAGTAAAGCGTCACTTTCCATGGAATGAGAAAACTGTATCTAGAACAGACTGAATTCAAAATTGAGAAAGAAGTGCATCTTTCAGATATCAGCTTCCCACAGAAATATCACTCAGGTGGTGTTTATGGACCCCGATGAGAGTAAACTATAGCCTGTTGGATGGGGCAGCCACTAAAATTTGGGAAGTTGTATGGTGGAAAGCTATTTTCTGCACAAGGATTTGTGCACTTGATTCAAAGCTGGATTATGAACAAAGTTATTCACTGTCTGAAGTGAATGGTCTACACAGCAGGTTAAAGAATTAATATCTGTTGAACCAGAGATAAACAATTTATATGAAAAAGAACAATTCTACAAACTCAAAATTAAGGTTTGAAACTTTAATATTTTACTATATATTGTCTTACACTCCAAAACAAAATCTTCACTCAGTGATAATGCAGCTCTTGTATTTTCTCCCTAAAGCATTCCCAACACTGACACGAACAATGTAGTGATGAGGTGTTTTGCACCATTTATAAAGCATCATAAATTAGTGAATCCATCAGCTTTGTTCTGTTCAGTAGGTCAGTCCCACCACATACACACAGTAGGACTCTCAGTGCTCATATGCTTGGGTTATATCTACAGAACCTCTGCAATATAATGCATTAAATAGCTTTTCTTTCCTATATACATCTGTGTTTTCATAATAGCCAGATATCATGATTACTGGATACTTTGCATTACGCCTTCTAAATTTTTCTCTTCTATGGATTCCTGTGTATTTGTGGAATTTCTAGTATAGTGAAACAAAACAAAACAAAGTATAGGTCCGGGGCTTCTATGTTCTTCAATATTATGGAATATACAGACACAGGGATCTCTGCAAGGTGAGTGAGACAGTGACCAAGAGCTAGGATGGCTGTTAACAAAAGAGATAATACTGCTCGAGGTAAGGCAGACAAAAACTGAGAAACTTAAAGGACACTAAGAAGAAGTGTTAGAAAGGAAATGTGTCAAAATACTGAGCCGAAAGGCTAGATTGAGAGACTGCCCAACAAGTAGGCTAAAGATCACTGTATTATAAGACAGAGAAAAAGGAAAAAAGGGAAAGACTAAGGCCAGTTTGGGAATAGTAAAAAAAAGATAGGAGGCTGGAGTAAGGTAACCTTAGGCCAGTCAGACTAAAAAAAAAAATCACAGAGAGAGGTCCTGGAGTGTGTCTGCCGTTGAATGACACTTTTCATGATTGTAGCCGCTTGGGTTGTGTCATGTACCTGATGGAACAAAACTGTGAGTGTGGCCAAAACATCAATCTCAAACTTTCATGCAGACCCAACAAGTAAAATGTCTTGGATCTTAAAGATATGGGACTGAACTCTGCAACACCGAGATGTACAGCACAGATCAAGGCATCTCCTAGAAGGATGGTTACTTAACCTTGTGTTTTTATTTTCATCATTTTCATCACTAAGATGTTTTTTCTCACTATGTTTTAAATAAATACAGTATTTACACTTATATTCCTTTCATTTTTAATTTAAAAATCTATTCCTAATCTTATCTTTTCCATGATCAAATTTTGGTTAGGCTGTGTCTCAAATTTCTTTTCAAGATGAATGAATCCAAAATCAGCTGAAACAAGAGGGGCTAAAATGGTGTAATTTTTTTTTAGGTTACTCTAATGTATATCAATATTCTTACTTTAAGGGGTCAGATGTAAGCAGCTGTAATTTTTTCTTTCTATCAAAAATGAGTGTGCCTACTGTGACTGTTCAGAAGATCCCATGCTGAGCATCAGAAAGCACTGTGTGTATCTACATAGATTTTTGTAGTCTATGGGAATGTTACTTGTCTGCTTTAAAAATAAGCATGACATATCTAATAATTAATCCCCAAAAGTAAGTTAAGGACTATTTTTCAGCCATTCTTTCATCTCTTGAAAACCCAACTTCGTTCAATGATGGGAAATTGGAAGGTATGAATAATGCAGAATGATTCTATATTTCTTTTTAACACTACACTGAAATCTTGATCTGTGCCTTATTTTTTTTTCTTTTTTTGTGGAGGTAGGGAGCCAAGAGGAAAGAATACTTGGAGGAAGAAAGGAAATGAGTTACTTTTCACTTGTAGACATCTAGAGAAACCTTGGACTAAGAAATACATATTAACTGTAGAAACGGCAGGTGATGACAGCATGAGTCCATTTTTCCCCTTCAATGAGTAAGATCCTTAGAAAAGTTTTGCTTGAGGATATTAATAAATCTATTCTATGCAAAAATCTGTCATGATACAATATTTTACCTCACCAAGGAAAAGATTTCTTTTTTCCTTCACTCATTCATTACTTATCTAAGCTTTAACCTTTCCAGCATCCCCTGAGTTAGCTTACATTACAGGCTTTTCTACAATGATTTATGTATCGCATGATGAAATATTCATAATAAGCTACCTTTTTTCTAAAATAACCCCCTAAGTCATTTTGATTTGCCCTTTTAAAAATATTTTTTAGACTAGTCGATGCCATTTTATTCCCTGATTAGAGAAAAACACTTTTGCAGTGTATAATCTTATTAATGCCTTTTTTATAAGCAAGTTGAACCTGGCTAACAACTCTGCATAAGTAAAAAGTGGGTAAGCTTAGCAATAATGTAATATATTTTTCATTATCACATGAGTTAACCTTATTAGTATCAAGAAATAATAGCATCTTTGTAGCCATAACCCACAAGCTTTCTGAACTGAGACACATATGGCCAAGAATCTGGTGGTAGATTGTGCCTGGGGGCTGAAGGACTTCAGCTGCAGTGGTCCTGGGAGGTCCAGGTCTCCTTTCTGCCAGCCAGTGTATGATTTCATCTCTGCTTCTGCCTGCTTTCAAACTGTGAGCATATTTTCTATATTTTTCCAGAAAAATCTCGTACTCAAATTGAAGTGAAATGGGAAATCAGTCATTTTAAATACAGAACATCTATCTAGCACACTAGTTTGCTTTCAGGGACATACTGCTACGGTGTTAAAGCTGATCAGAAAGGTTCAGTTAAAATATTTTGCTGCAGACAGATTCTTGGCCAGAAATAAAATTGATTTTGGTGAGTTCACTGAGAAAAATATAAGAAATGTGCTGAATAAAAATAGCTTATAACATATTTTTATTCATTTTTGCAGTCTTTAATTATGGCACTGACAATGAACATATGAATTGTAATTTCCATTAGAAATGATGTTTGCTTTTATTTCATTCATTTACAGAATGCTTTTCTAATGTACCCCTCAGAAGATATTGAAAACTTTGAAATGTTGAAATTTCCTATGAAACTGATATCTTCAATTTTTTTAATATATAATCAGTAATAAAAAGACCAGTTGAATTTAAGACAAAGATAAGATACTAAAACAAAAAATCACATGTGTGGTATCTGACAATGTCTAATGAAACAATACAAGGAAGAAACTACTGGAATAATTAGACAAATTATTTCAGCATGCCAGTTACTACACATAAGGACTTAAAAGCAGAGGTAAACCATAATGAGCTAATTATTATTGAATTAATATTTAGCTTTAATAAATTATTATTTCTAATATTTTGAGGTTCTAATTTTTTAATCAATATTCTATCGACCGAAACAAAATATTTCCCTAATGAGAGGTGGTGTTTCTTGTGTCTCTAAGTCACCAGAAGAAATTCCTAGAAATAAAATGGGAGATGAGTTCATCTGGAGAAAATTTTCACGAAAAAATTGTAAAGGAACTGATAGACTACAACTTTCCAAAACTGTAGTGTCTAACAAAGATTGCTGTAAATATAGAATAAAACATTTGGAGTACATAGAAATATTTATATTTAACTAGAAAAAACATGTAAATGAGACAAGTAGACCTATCCAAATTATTTTTTATTTCCAACTTTTGTTTTAAGTAATTATGTCAACATTGTCTTGATTAAAGGGGAACACCAGTGTATAAACATAGCCTGTGCCTCCAGAGTTAAGAACCAGACTATAAACACAAACTCAGCTCATCATCATTCTCCTGAGAGGGAAAGAGAAACATAAAAAAGTTAATATGATTTTGCATCACACTAACATCCAGAATCAGATGAGAATATAACTTTTGTATTCTGCTAATGCATTTTGCTTGAAGCATGATCTTCTACTTTCCTTTTTCACATACACACTAGAATCTTCACATTCTCAATTTTTTTTAACCTTTGTACTTGAATAAGCCTTCAGAAACTTCTTCAGATGCTGTAAGAAAGAGCTGTAACTTTTTTTTTTACCATCTAGTCTTTTGGGAGAAGTATTTCAATACATCTTTCAGGAAACATACTAATTTCTGTTGTACCAGGAATCCCATCAATTGTATTTATAATGCCTTGTAAAATAGGTTCTAAAATATGGTAATTCCTATTGCAATAGGTCTATTAAGTTTTTACAACTAAATAACTATTTGCATGAATTCATCATTGCATAAGGCAAGTTAATCATTCAGACCTATTGCTAGAAAAGTTCTGATCCTCTTCTGTTTGAGTCAAAAAAATTCTGCTTCAGGATGAGAACACAACAAATCATAAAACACATTTTACATATTTGAAACTGTGCTGAACTGACTGTAGAATCTTTAGAACATAAGGAAATGTTTTCCAAAATGTGGTCACACATTCAGTGTAGTTATTACTCATCCTTAGCCTGACAGCTATAGCATAGGTTTTTCTCCAATGGTTGATTTTATAGAGAAGATTTGTTCAGTAGAAGATTTTTGTATGGAAGGAAGCTTTAAACCAAAAAATTACTGTTTCTTTGGAGTTTGTTTTGGATATTTATTTTAATGTTTCTGTTGAAAATGTCTTTGGTTTTGTTGCTTGGACTATAGCTTTCGCCTCTGTGCTAGACTGCTTGAAATACAACCTTTAGAAATGCATTTGAAAATGAAGTTATTCTTTGTGTACATTTTCATGTTCCTTGACATGTAAAGCTGTCAATCATTTTAATATGAATTACAATTTTCTGTGTAAGAGCATAGTTTTGGTTAGGAATGAGCAGAGAAATTTGTGAATCTACAGATAAAAGAAGTTTCAGCTTAGACAAAAAAAAAAAAAAAGGTTTATTTCAAGAAAATATTATTTTCCTAAGTGAAATTCTAGTAAAGAATAAAATATCTATATTTAGTGATCAAAATATGAGCAGTAAGTGCAAGAGAACTATTCAGATTATACTACAGGTCACTCATGGCAGAATTCAGTTGCTTTAACATCAGTTCCAAATGCTGTTTTAAATGTTCTTGAGTGCTGATACCTCCCATTTCAGCAGTCTTTACCAAGGCTGTAGGTTTCTTGAAGATCAAAGCAGTTGTACCTAGCAGTATCTTTCAGAAAGTTGTTTTGCCAACTTGTCAGTAGAGGCAGCCTTTAGTTGCCTAAATCGAAGTATCAGGTGCTACTTGAAAGAGACTTAATAGGCATGACTGCAGGATGTGACATGGACAGGACTGTTGAGTTCTCACAGATTTCTAATTATGGATAGAGATTAAATCCTCTGTTATATTTAGACAAGTTTTTTTTCTCTCTTTTGGAATGATTTTCTTTGGGAAATAGTCTGCTAACTTGAGTTTAGCCTAAGTATAAATATTTATTCTTAGTTTTCAGTATATCCTTTGCTTTTTGGTTTTCAGTAAAGGAATGAATTTGTTTATTCTTGTTTCTAACTACCTGTTTCTATTTCTCCATAAATCCATACCTAGGAATCTGTCATGATGCAGAACTACAGCGTCCATTTGTCCTCCATGTTTGTGTAGTAGGTGTTATGATGACTTGCCAGCCCTTGGAGGTCTTCACTTGGTCCATGTTGATCTCTTTTTCTTTCTCAGTCTAGGATCTGCTTCTATGTTTTCTAGAATACACTTATAACTTTGCTCTTTTTCCCACTGGTCTGCATCCACAATGAGCATCTGAACTCACCATGTATATTGCCACCTACATTGTCAGTAGCTATTTCTTTTTATTTTTCCTTTTAATTAATCTAAAGATCAGTTTGTTTCAGCTTAAGGTTTCTAAGTAAATAGCTGATCATGGGTGAGCATTTACAGCCACGATGTCTCCAGTGCCACCCTGTGTCTCAAGTCATTATCCTGTGCAAGTTCACCTCTGTGCAGCATCCTGTGTCTCCCTCAAGTCTCAGCTGTGATACCAGGCCTATATTTCTCAATAGGTTATGTTAGTCATAAAACCATTGCGGTATTGCCATATAAAGATAAGATAGCCAAAGCCATCTGGCCAATTATTAAAAAAAAAATCTGCTAAAAATCCAACCTGCTAAATCAGGCATTTCAGCTAAAGTTTAGAGAGAGGAAGTCTGTCAAACTTCAGTCCTGAGGGTATAAAGCTTTCAACCTCTTTAACAGTGTCAATAGTGTATTATGGGGCTGCAAGTTTATGATATGTAAATAATGAATACTGGTGAAAGATGACTTTTTACAAACCTTGCCTTTCTACCTATTCTACGGGCAAATGCAATAGGAGTAACATCCAGCTGACTCAACAGAAGTCGTTCTGGTTAGTACACTGGATAATGCAAGAGGCTGAGAACACCAGATAGTATTTACTAAAGAAGGATGACATACTTTTGCTGGGAAAACAACACCATCTGCTTTAAACTTGTTCAAAAAATTCTGACCCAACATTTCATGCTCCAGAAGAAATGAGTAGGAGAAAGGTTCCAGCGCATTTGTGACAAGCAAGGTGACTTATAGAGGACTTTTCTTTACAGCAGCACTTTAACTTCTGTTTCACTTCTTTGTGTTCCTTCTCTGTAAGCTGCTAGAGTTACCTGTTCTTCAGGAGTAATTCAGCAGTTACTTTAGTCTGCCTTATATGTCTTTGCCTTTTAGGAAACAATTATGATTTTCATTGTTCAATTGCAATGCTGTCAAAGAGTATTCTAAAGTGCTGAAAAAGTGTTCCTTTATTCCTCACTAAATAGAGGAATCTAATTGAATTATATCTTTTGCAGAAGAGTACTGTGTTAGAAGATATTCCTTGTTGCCTTAGAACTCAAAAATGAATATGACCAATGTAGCAATTGAGACCCAGGGACACAGGCCGGCAGGGAACCTGAATCATTTATTCAAAGAAACGAGCTGGTTTTATACATTCCTTCAAAGCCCAGTATTTCCTCACATGGTAATTCTCACTAAGCAACCTATCCCACGTTGCCACATCAGCAACATGCTTTCTAAATGTCCTTCTGTGGGGTGATGGTGCACTGTTCACCTGCCCAACTCTCCCAGCAGGTTCCTCTCCATAGGGCTCTGCTGTGTGACATCTCCTCCCAGGGTAGGGCAGGGACAAGCCCCTCTGTGCCACCATGTGCTCCTTTGTGCTGCCATGTGCTTCTTACCCCTCCCCACAGACCAAGAATGGTTTTCAGGCAAAAATTATATAAGTTTTGAATGGAAATCATAATTATCCCCTAAAATACTTACTGGCCTTTTGTTAACCCCAAGACTATAATCTAGGGGATAACAAGGCATTCACAGTTAGATATTCCCATTTATTTACCAATAGTTTTGTGTTTCTGTTCCATGACTTTGGTTTCTTTGGGAAGGTTTCTTGACAAGTACAGTTATAACATTCTGAGAATGAGCATAATCACTTCTTAATACATTTGTTATTACAATGAGTTTCCTACTTCAAATCAACTTTGAATTTTAACCTTTACTTCATATGTACTTTAAACACTTTGGCTGTTTAGCGTACACATGAAGGTTGTCTCCCATTCCCTGTACACCCTGGCACATGCACAGATGTTCAGATTTTTGAACTCAAATTCCATGATTTAGGTGCAAAAGAAAAAAAGACAGGAATGAGCTCTCATCTTTTGCCATTTTCTTGAATGAGGTGCTCACACTGCTGTCCAATATTTCCAGTCTGAATACTTAAATAACCCTAATAAACATCTCTGTATATAAATAAAGTAGAAACCTACACTGACACAAAGAAAAGAAAGCATGGTTTCTACAAGATATAATTCCTAGAAAATTAAATGTAAAACATACTGAAAACAGATTTTACCAAAACCAGATCCTTCTGAGCCACAGGATAATCTCCAGGGGTTTTGTAGAGTTAAGTTTTCAGGATTAGCAGTCAAGAAACAAAACTTTTCTCCAAGATAATTAATTGTAAATGTATATTAGTTTTTTTTCCCCCCACTGGAACATCATTTAGAAACCCAGAAAAATATCCTAGCAAAGCTTTCAAATTCAAAGAAAACTGGTAACGTGGTAATCTGACCAGTGATTTTTAATTCCTATTGACATGTTTAAACTATCAGGCTCTAACAGATTTTAAAGCCTTGAAAATAGAATGCCATACAAGGGATATTAGGAAGCACTTGATGCTTCTGTGAAGCCATGTACTTCACATACATAAACATGATGGACATCATGTGAATATCACTATCAGGCAGTTTTATTGCCCTCATTTTAAACAAGAGCAGATTTTGTTAAGATGCCTTTAATTTTTATTTAATTAATGCCTTGGTTTTAAATATTGGAATAATTCTAAAGCTACTATGCAGCAGCTTACTCCAGGCTAATTTTTTTTCATGTCTGCATTCTTGGGGAATGTCAGATTTGTTTACTCAGAGCAGATAAATCTGCCATGTGGTAAATTATAAGAAGGAGATGGTCAAGTATGTTATGTTTCTAACCCTCTGAGTTCTGTCAAAATTATTGTAAAAATGTGTGATAGGTTTTGAAAGGATAAGAATAAAGTGTTGTTTTATTCTGTAGAACACTTATGAATTCCATATAGAATACTATTAGTCTAGAAATTGGATGCGCCAGTGTACTGTAGAGAAATGAGTTTTTGAATATAATGTTCTGCATAAAATGGAGAATGCTATTTATCATATTATTTGGCATTTAAATAGAGCATTTCTGAGACTCTAAGCATTTTATTAACATTTATTAAGTGAGGCACATGACACATTCTTTGAAGTAAGCAATTCTCCCATTAAATTAAGAAAAAAAGACAACAGCATAGAGTTGGTGGTTAGTCAGAACCATCCTCATCTGCCTTTCCTAGGCTTCTTGCTTTTATGAGACCACAGTCTTTCATTCCTTGAAAATGAATATCATACCTGTTGTGGTAGAGACAGACACTCAACACCACTTACTGTAATTTAAAGTTATGAGAAGCAAAAGTTTATTATTCTCTGTGATTGAAACACGAACTCCACTGGGTGCATGCAAAGCCATTTTTACTGTACAAAGCACATCTTATATCCTCTTCCAAACTAGCAGTTCAACAGCCACAAACTTCAGCTTCTAGGGTTACATCTTTTGCGTCTCCAAAGGCTACAGATTACAGTCTCCTTGCCTAATCTTCTGTTAACCAGCCTACTTTTTGTCTCTCCTCCTGCTCTCTATTTTGTCTCCTGCCCTTTGTTTCATCTACTGCCAGACTTGGTATGCCTGTGCCCCACGCCAACAAAAGCCATCAGATGTGGCAACACTCCAAATCCCCACAATCTCTGTTATTCTTCTTATACCTCTTCACAATTCCTGTGGTGTACTATGATTTGCTGCTTAGCAAACAACGACAGGGCTGTCTAAATAACAATGACCATTCAAACAGCAATACAATTAGCTATACAAGCAATTAGTTACATATTATATGCAAGTCCCTTCTTGTACACTCTTAATATTCCATAACAAGAGCATGTCCTTGTGGGCAGAACACCTTCTTTCATTGATTATCCTTTTGGCTATCACTGTGGCTTTCACTGTGACTGCAGTTTCTCATGGGTAGATTTTGACTGTTTTTAAGACAAACTCTGTTTGTTTTCAGACCACCTGTCAGCCCTATCAAATCCCACAGGTCCCCCTTTTTGTTTTTGAATTAAAAAGGCAGCATTTATTGATTTCTGCAGGGGCATTTGCAGAAAAGAAAATAAACCAGCAACAATAATAGTAATACAGCAAATACCTCCCATTTTTAGCAAATCTTTGAGTTATTTTGTGATACTCTAGTCACTAAACAATATATCAAGCCAACTATAACCTTTTCTCAGCCTCTGCACTCCATTCTGCAGTTTTTGAATATTCGCGAAAACTGCCTTTGAATGATCTGACAAATTCATACAGCATATAATTTCAAAATGCTCACAACCATGTCCATGTGCTAAAAGCAAAAAAACCAATGGCTGCACTATTTTGCAAAGTAGCATGCCGTAGAGAGCGAATGTCTGTTAATAATCCTGCTAAAGCTTCTGAAGCCTCATTAGTGTTTTTAGCAAGCCAGCATCCCAGCTTATCAAGAGTAGCCAGTGCTTTTCCTGCAGCAACACCAGGAGCAAATATTGAAGCAAACACTGTCGATCTCTTTCCCCAAAATTCCATGTCATCTTTCCATTCTTGGTCAAAGGAATAGAGAGCCTCTCACCTGTGGCGCAAAGAGCGAATCACCCTTCGCCCGCGGTGCAAAGAACGAGCAACGTTTGCTGCCATAGGAAGGTTTGGAGCAAACATTGTCACGCTTTTGATTGTGCATGGCCCACCCATCCTACTGGCTGGGAGTCTCTGCAAATCAAGAACGATCCCAGGGGTAATTGTCTTGGCACTTGGTTATTAGCAAAAGCAACATCCGAACTATCATTACACCAAAGCGAAGGATTTGAGTACCCTGGCTGGATAGGTGACACTTCGTTTGATGACCCACAGAACCATGCCCTCGAAATGTTAAAATTGAAATTGAAAATGTTAAATTCAACTTAGGGCAAGTTGAAGCCCTAAGAGATCCTAAAACATCAACTTCTTGGGGCTCGAGCAGCTTAAACGTTGAAATGTTAAAAGACGTTTGAACTTGTTTCATTAAGTAAAACATTAGGATGTATTAGTTTATGTCAGTTGTTTGTTGTTATGTTATTGCTGTCCTAAAATATGGAACAAAATTCTGTGTTAACTCTTGATAGGCTGGTGGGTGATGATCTTTTAAACTTAGATTACTACTACTACTAACAAGCCATTTAACAATAGTCTTTTATTTAAAGATATTTCTTAGCATAAGAAATATAACATCCCATTGTATTTATACATACTTTCATTTAGAAAATACATATTTAGTTAAGTATATTCTTTGCTATAATTTTTTAATGACTCCTAGATGTTGCAGATAGAGGTTTTCATAAATTAGAGGTAATTATCCTATTGATATGTTGGATATAAAGGATTTGTTATGACAGAACTTTGAAATTAGAAAGGAGACGGTTCATTGTGACAGCTTAAGACTGAATCTATCTTTGACCACTTAAATACTTGTAATTGACCAGGTGGCAGTGGGCCCTGTTATATTTTTTATGAAATACAGATTTGCTAACAGAAATGTGTTAATAACACAAAGCTATTTGCTGCTGTCATAAATCATGTCATATCCCAAACTGTTTTGGAATGACATTACATTTGGAAGATTAGTAACTAGCTGAATCTCTAGTTTGCCCTGAAGATCTTACTAGTAATGACAGCTTAAGAGCCTTCAGGAGAGAAATAAAATGAAGCCACTAAATTTTATATAGTGGTGAGGAACAAATCCAGATGAACTTGTAAAAATGTCTCATAAATTTGGTGCTCGCACAGAAAATATATTTTTCAATTGACTGCTAAAAAAGAAGAAAATATTAAAGAAGTTTGAACTGGTATTTAAAGTGTTCAATAAGAACAGGATTTCTTGTGCTAAGTAAGTATTGTGGGTTTGATGTCTGTATGAGCCATTCACTTAAGACTTGGACTAGATAATCCTCATGTGTCCCTTCCAACTTAGAATATTCCATGCTTCTGTGATTTAGATGCACAGGATTATAGACTAGAGTACAGAAATAAATCAAACCATGTGCTTCTGTTTTCAAAAGGTTTTACAGAGCCCTAGACATTATGGAATGTTTCTGCACAGAAATGTTATGTAAGTGAGAACTGAGAAACAGGTGGGCTTTGCTTGAGAACATCTGTAAGAGAGATTCTGAACAGGAACAACTTAATTATCTCCCTTACTCTTTTTCATTCATAGTCCCATGTAAGGTAGAACACCGTGCATTGAATTTTGCCTTGTGAGTATTGAGATATGATGGTCTGTGAGACAGGATAAGCTACAACATTAGAACAAGGTCCGTTTGCCTTCTTCTAATGGAAATATGCTTCAGGCAATCCTCAAAGTACACATGAATAGTTCAGGTTCTCTTATAAAACTTGCAATGAATAGGAAAACCAATATGGTATTCTTAGCTAGTTCTTCTCTGTTTTACCCACTTCTCCCAGGATTTTTTTTTTTTCCTTGCATTTCTTTTTGCTTTATTTTGGTTTTTGGGGTTTTTTTTAAGAGACTTTAGGAATCTTTCATTTTTCTTGTCACAAGCCATAGTGTGAAAAAGTTGAGGACTTTTTTAAACCTAAAAGCGTAATGAACACTCATCTACACTAGACAGGGTGACACACTTGTCTTAAATACCAATTCCCCATGCCAAAAAACAAACAAACAAAAAGGCAGTTTGACAACTCCTTGTTCTATCTGTTCAATCCTTCCAATATTGCAGTTTTATGCTATAAGTCAGAATCTCAAAGTATGTAGTTCAAAAGATCGCTATAAAGAGTAGCAAAACCTTTTATTCTTTTATAGATGATTTTCCTATTTAAATAATAAAGAAAAATCAGCTATATATGTGATTTGACATTCCCTCAAGTTTCTTCCAATGAAGAATGACATGTGTCTAGCATGCTATATATAAGATAGGTCTTTCAACATATCATGGACCATGAAGGATGACTTTATCTGGAATCTGCAGCACAATAAAATTATCTGTACAATACTTGAAAAGGACAATAGCAAATCCTATCCACTTCAATGAAATTATTTTTTGTCATTTTTAAAAACTTTTATAGAGGTGATGAACTAAACTGCTCTTGAAAATAAAAATTTTAAAATGAGATAATTTTCTTAATATTCTCGTGCAAAATATGATTTCTGCTTTTTTTTCCCCTAAATGTCTATAAAACTATCCTGGTAAAACAGACAAACATTTTCTTCTCCTTTCATGACAATGTCTTTTTATTATTATTATTCTTTTTTACTTATGTTATTTAATAACAAAATATTAGCACATTGCAAGGGACCCAGAAGTATCATCAAGTACAACTCTTAAGTGAATGGTCCATACAGGGATTGAATCCATGTCCCTGGTGTTATTAGCACCAGGTTCTAATCAACTGAGCTAACCTCAGGGTCAATAATGAAATTAGTTAAATTTGAATCCTATTTTTCAAAATGAAATTATGAAAACTGATAAGCATTTAAAAAACCTCCCTCCACCTCCTCCTTGCCACTGTTGAGCAGATCAAAGGTGGATGATGATTGTGGTCAGCCTATAACTGTTCGCATCTGCCAAATCTCCCTCACACTTTTCCCCTGCTCTAATGTGGGTACTTCACACGCAGAGTCCTTCATGAAGTGTCCCATTGTGGGGGCCCTGAAGGAGAGAGTTCTTCAGAACAAACTTGATTCAATGTGGGCTCTCCATGGGCCACAGTTTCTACATTGCTTATCATGGGATGGCCAAGGTGGGAAGGGTCCTCTGGAGGTCATCTGGGCCACCCCAATTACTCAAGTAGAGCCACATAGATCTGGTTGCCCTGGACCACGCCAAGATATTTTTTAAAATATCTCCAAGGAGGGAGAATCTACAACCTCTCCAGGCAACTTGTGTGAGCGCTTAGTCACCGTCACAGTACAAAACTGTTTCCTGATGTCCAGTGTTAACCTCTTGTGTTTCAGTTTGCGCCCATTGCCCCTGGTTCTGTCACTGGGCACTACTGAGAAGAGCCTCTGTCCTCTTTTTACCCTTCCTTTGTCTATTTACATACATCAGTAAGATCCCTCTGAGTTTTCTCTTCTCCAGGAACAGTCCCAGCTCTCTCAGCTTTTCCCTGTAGGAAAAACGTTCCAGGCCCTTTAATTATCCTTATGGCCCTTTGTTGTACTCTGCCCATATCTCTGTTGTACCAGGGAGTTGAGAACTGTAGGGGTTCCATACAGTCCCTCACAGAATTCTTCTGGACATGTTATCCAGCTGTGGGATGAGCAAGTTCACAGTGTGCTGGGTGAAAATCAAGCTCTGCAGGAAGGGATCTGGGGCTGATGGTTGACATGAGTCAGCAGTGAGCCCTGGTAACCCAGGGGGCAAACTGCATCCTGGGATGCATCAAACATGGCAAGAGTAGCTGGGCAAAAGAGGGGATTGTCCCTCTGTACTCAGTGTTGGTGCACATGTAAGTGGGTGGCTTTATTTAATAAACTGTGGATTTTTACTTTCAGCAGTCTATACTATTGAAATGGAGTAAGAGTTGTCTAAGATCAAATGAAATCTATAGAGTTTAGCCAGTTGGCCGCTTCTACCGCTTTCTTTTTTTTTTTTTTAAATTGCTCTGTGTAGTATATTCATTATGCCTAGCTTTTCTAGATGCAATATAAACCACCATGTACTTCTGAGAGAATAGGAAAGATTAACTCATCCACTGGAGAATATTTAAGTGTTTGTTTTTATCAAAGCAATTCTATTTCTCTTTTTCCCATGTTAGAAAAAAAATCTCATAGAATCTCTAATCTTAGCAGTGAAGGTTTGCTTGGCCTTTCTGTTGCCTAAAATGTTGTGCTGATCGTGGTTAATTTTTACTTTTGCAAAAGTGGTTTTTGTCTATGTTGGAGAGTAATATCCACGATTTATGTATCCATAAAGGTCATGACTTGTGAAGATACATGAATTGAAGTGAGTGGCACAAAACAGTAGGTAGCAAAGCATTGTACAATTCGGTGAACAATAAGGTCAATTACTTCATATCTACTTGTAGTTCAGCACAGCTGGATGGAAAAAATTGCAATACCTGACTGGCATTCTGTAGTGGTTTATTGCAGAATAATAACAGAGTTTAAATTGCCAGTTTACGAAAAGTGTCATTCAGAGTGCGCAAGCACAGAAATGAGAAGCCAGCTGTCTGTCAGAAAAGTATTACCAAAATAAATGGAAAATATTAGGAGAACAGAAAAGAAAATAGTAGACAGCACATTGCTTATTAAACTAGGGGTCTGACATCCTAGATTTTCAGACACGTTTTGTCTTAAAACTAACTGGTCAGACTGTTGCAGGAATTCTTTACTATTTAAACATTGTTAGTAGCTTTTTACAAAGCAAATTTACATCAGTAAATGTTCCCAAATAATCAACATCTGAATTAAAAAGTTAATTTGCACTAGTAAAGTTCTTTAAAATAACTGAGTACTGAGATTATATACCTTACTTCAAGTACTGCACTCCAGTGGAAAATTTGAACAGTAAAGATTAACTCCCTAAATGCATAAGAAACATGAGGCAGTACTCTGGAAAGGAGAATTGAGAAGTAATAGAGGAGAGTCTAAGAGGAATTTAGCATATACTGATAAATATGTAGTGAAAAGATCATTTTATGTCCTTAAAATCATTAAAAGAGGATGAACTTGCCTGGGAAAGCCATATATATACTTTCACAAACTGTAATTCAAAAAAGTTGACAGGAACTTTTAAAGAAGTACAATGGTTTTGATATGATCTTCCCAAATTTTATATCAAGTCCACTGCTACAGACAGTTTAGTGCTTGCAGGCAAATTCAGAAAGAAGGTGATTTTGGAACTTGGACAATATTTTTATAAGAATATTTTTGGTATTACATGAAATAGATTAACTACGATGGGCTTACCTCATTGTATAAAGAAAACTACTATATTTTAATGATTATTAGGTTTTCTTAAGCAGTTTAGAATATTTGGTTCAGATTTATTTTGTCCAGAAAATAGGTGATAAAATTTTTAATGTTTTTTATTGTATCATTTTTATTGTGTAAGTTAAACATGTTTTTAATGGTAACTGAGAAACATAAACGCAGTGATATTATTTACAAAACAATTTTTCCTTTCAATATTTTTTGTTTCCTTGTGTCAGATAGTATAGGGCTGCAAAACTGCAAGGAAAATCTTGATTGTGAAATTTACTTTATCTATAGAATTTCTAATTTTCTTCAAGATATCCATTACAAGATCCTCTGTGGATTATCCTTCCTCTGGAGTTTCCAGGAGTATCATATAATATGGGGGTTTTGCACTGCAAGTTTAAACTCCATGTTTCTTATTAAATGTCATACAGCATGGTTCTTTTTCAGTTTTTCTGAACCCATCAACTTCTGTCTCCTTTGATGTTGCAGGTGAAGTCTCTAAACAGAAAGGTATCTTGTCACCCATATTTCTGTCTAACTCTTCACATCACTGTCATCCAGCTGTGTCATTACGTCTGCTGTGAAGGAAAAGCAGGAATCGCAGAAGAACATGATGGGAAGGATAGAGATGGAAATTAAAACAGCAGCTAGTGGCAGAAAGCTTTTGTTGGTAATTGCTTATCTTGAATTTGAGTGGCAGCAGAGTCCATGCAGCTTAAAAGGCTAGTGTTCTGGCTATTTTCAATAAGACATCTGGCAGTCAGATTTTCAATTTATGCCTAACTTAGAAGAACACAATTTTCCCTCAAAACAGTGAAATATAGGAAGTTTTGTTACTCAGGAGAATATATCCAATGCATCACAGGGAATTGTTTCTTGCAAACCTTCTCAAATAGAACCATTATAATTTCACACACTTGCTTTTTCTGAGTTAGAGATTAGTAAAAACTTGGTAGATGCCAGCTCATATGTTTCTCCTACTAGCACAGCTTTTACTTTCATACTTCTAAGCAATGAAGTTTGTGTTGGCTGGTTGTTAGGTCAAGCACCAATTAGAAATTAGTTTTCCTTCATGAAGAACCACAGAGTTTGTGCCAAAGATATTAAAACCTCCTTCTTTTAGACAGAGAGTAATCATGGTAATGGTAATGAAGGAATTGTTTCTCATGTGAATGTAGTAATTCACACTTGGCTTTTTGCAGCATGAGAACATTCTTTTGCAATAGACATTGCTAGAAGCTTGCCACCAGATTAAATGAATAAATGTTCTAATCTAGTGTGGCAGCATTTCTAAACTGAGTAAAAAAAATTAACTTTAGTGCTGTTATCAGTGTACTTGGCGGTTGTCTATATGACAATTCCTTGGGAAAATTATAATTGACTGCTCTCAAGGCAACAGTTCGAATACAAAGGGTAATGGGCACAGGAAAATTAGACAAAAGTGAACAAAATTGTGTGGTCCTGCGGTTGCTGAGATGGCAATGTCAGCAAGTTCTGATCTTTTCATTTGGTCTTTCAACATACATACGGTTTTTGACAAGCTGCCAAGCTCTAAATTTGACTGTTTCTAGCTACACTGGCTGTCTCAGATAACTTTTTTTTTTTATTTTTTACCTGAGTAATGCCCTTTTCTTCCTTGTCAAGAGAAAAAAAACATTTCTTGCTAACACAAGTTTATAGATAAGGATAGAAGTAACCATAATTAAATTCTGTTTAGTCATACAGGTAGTTCAGGGAGAAGGTTACTACTAGAAATTTACTCTATGCAGGGAATATTGACATAAACATCACGAGATAAAACCTGACAACCACACTTTCTTCTGAGTTCCAAATCAGTTTTAAATCCTTACTCATGGTAGGGATTATGAAGTTGATAAACTTTGAGTTCTAACAACTAGTTCTGTTTTTTCTTTTCCCAAACCACTTAACAATAATAATAAAAAGTATTAAAAAGTTAAATACAGCCTCAGTTTTCTAAACTTCAGTCCCCACATACAAGATATTTTTTTAAAGTGCAATTTTAATCCTTATTTTGTCCTTCAGTTTCTTCAGAATTGATAGGTAGTTGTAGAGCACTGTTAGAGTCCATAGTCTACTTTCCTGTATGAAATTCTAACCAGGGTTAAGAAAACAGCAATTACTGAATTACTAGGTAATCACATTAATTTACTCTTCAACAGCAGTATTATCTAAGATCTCAAATACCAGAAGAATTTATGCAAAAATAGTACATTAGTTACCTTCTTCTGAAGCTAGGTCAAGAAACTCACTATCAAATGAGTGAGCAGAATTTTTAGTAATAGGAGAAGAATGAGGCAAATTTCAAGGGTTGCAGTGGTCTATGCACTAAAAGGCATTAATGTCTAGAAGTACCTCAGTGGTTTCTCACTACATCTGCAATTCTGAAGTCATTCAATCATTAGTACCACTTTGAGAAAAAATTATCTTTTTTTTTTTTCAGTATTCATGTCTTTTTCTAAAACCAAGATGAGAAATTTTCTCAAGTGTTTATTTAAAAATTAATGAATGTAAGTTTTTTATACTGTTTTGTATAATTTTCATTATTTTGAGAAATTAAAGATAACACACTACATTCTCAAATGTAATCTGAGGGAAATATGTACTGCAGATTACCTTTAATAGACAACAACAGACATCACACACTGCAGTGTGCCCCCATTAAATAATCTGCTAGATATAAGGTATTACATATTGACATCTTAATGAAGAGTGACAGAGAAGTTCTTAAATACACTATACCTGCATCTGCTGCCAGTGGTACATCATTCCATATGTAGTCTCACTGAAACCAATGCATGTGTGAACATATATACTTATCTGATACCGAATTTCACAACAGGACTTTTAAATGTCCATGTAAAAATGGATAAAAGTTTTAGCTGAGCAGAAACTAGAGGATCTGTTCACCTAAATGTAAATTTTTGGTGACTATTTGAGAGAAATCAACTGAAATAGAATCACATGAGAAGGAAAAGGTTACCTGTCCTGCAAGTAGAGAAGGGGCTCTAGCAACCTGCTCTTAAATTACACAAACACTCAGGTTATAAAATCAAGGCATGGCTATTCCACATTGCTTTTTCATGTCTTTTTGTCAGGTAGAATGCCTCTAAGTTAGATTGATGGACCCATTGGGAATCTTTCTAAAACTTATTGCTCTCTTGCACATATACTACTGGTGTTTTCACAGATGTATGGGAAATTACAGCATAGCAGCAGTAGCAAGTTTATAAGTGAGAACAAGGGATTCTGAACTGTGAGGGAACACCTGGCCTTTGAGAAAAAACTAGCAGTTGATGCTCAAATTTGTTATCTGCAGCCTCTCCAAAAAAGAGTGGTCTCTGTGGTCTACTTAAGAGTATTAGTATAGCAAGTATATACAACTACTCTTCAGATTGTTAGATGACAAAGATTTTCAGTATTTTGAAAGAATCTGAGAACACATTATATAGAGAGTTTTGCTTTGGTTTTTCGTTCTGAAACACAATAGAACTGGAGAGAGATGACTACAAGAAGATCAAAGGATATAGTAAAAGGCCTAAATGAATCTTCTCAGTCTGAGATGCAAGTAATGGCCTCCAATATGCTGATATCAATTTGTGAAAAATACTGTCCTCTTGGGATTTGGTGCCCCAGTCTGTGGCTTAATGGCTCAGCTGAATGGAAGGCAAAAAAAACTTTATTATTTGGAAGAGGAGGGAAAAGATGGTAAAGGCACCTTCCCTATCAGAGTGCAGAAAAGGTGGTGCTAGCTCCATTAATCTTTGTAATGACTGCCTGCTACCTGTCCCCATAAGCTTCCTCTGGGGCATTGTAAACTGCAATAGGCACATTGGCTGAACAAGAAATCCTTCTCCTTTTTCCAGAAACTGGACCTGAGGGTTTGCCTCATGATCCTCAAGAAAATGAACTTCCATTAACTTTTTTGTAGTCTGTACTTTATCATGACTTTAATGGTTTAATGATTTAATGGTCCTTGTAATTCTGTTTGTAGATAATGTGGCACTTGGCTTCACTGTAGTTTGTATTTGCATTTAAAATTTTTCATGTTACAGTTTTCACACATGAGAATTTACACCCATAAAATGTGTTTGGACTATATAATATTTTCCTTCAACAGATTGCTTATGCATGATGAAAAATAATTTTTTACTTGGTTATTAATTTTTTCCCCTCTACTTTCAATCACTTAAAAAAGCTTGGTTTTCTGTGACTATACGGAACAATTTTCAAAGAAAATGAAAACTAAAATGAGATGGGAGTGCTTTATAGCTGCCTTTCCTCATAAAGTAAATATATACATCTCTTCTAAAAGATAACTGCTGATCAGCATCCCTTACATGCAGCAATCACCTTCATTAAATTTGCAAATGATCTCCTAAACAGTGACTTATAAGATGTTAATGCTAAAGTAAACACAGAAAATTGTGTAAAATGCCTAGATATTGATTAACTGCATGAGTTAATGCAAATAACCTTAAGTTAGGTTTTCAGAGAGAGGAGGTGCATGTTTGGGAAAAAAAAAGCATTTATCAGCCCAAATCCACTTGACTTAGATGTATGCTAGTCTCAGCAGGAGTGTCACATCCTGTCTCAGTAGTCCTTCTAGAAGAAGTATTGCAGCAAATTATAGTTTTGATTATGTGCAGGGGTTTGTTTTTTGTTTGTTTACTATTTTGTGGGGGTTTTTTTAATAAATCAAAGAAACATGCCTTTTTTAAAATCTAAAATCTAAAATCTAAAATCTAAAATCTAAAATAGGTGTCAGAAGACATTTAGTTATACACATACACATACACATACACATACACATACACATACACATACACATACATATACATATACATATACATATACATGTTCTCCTGTGTGATAGCTGGCATATTTCTCTACATTCTGCTCACAATTTTTCTCCCTAAACATTTTCATATCAGTAAGAGGTCGTTTTTTTTCTATAATACAAGGGTTGTTTATGGAGTGTCTGCCTGCAATAATCTGTTATCTCTGCAGAGCAAGTATCCAATTTTTCTCTTTTTGGACAAGAAAGAAGAGCAAGGTCTGTCAAAATGACAGGCACACACAAATTGTAGCATGCCCTTCAGTTAATTCATCATACAGGTCTAATTGTAAATGGAAAAAAACCCCAGTTTTAAACCCTAAAGCAAAAGTATTATTCATTGGGGTGATTTTGGCCCCACATGGTGAAAGGTTTTCTTATCTCCTGGGAGAGTTCAGCTATACTGCATTGCAATGCCAGCATATAACTCCTATTAATACCATCATTGGAATATCTCATATTTTTGGACTTACTATAAGTATCTTTGCCACTCAATATAAAAAAATCTTCACTTTTAAACAAGTCAGTGAAGGGATGACCTTCACTGAGCAAACACTCCTCAGACAGGCTGGAACACAATCCTAAACCCCGTGATTCCTCGGTAGCTACTACCAGAAAAAGACTGAAACCTTTCAATGTCATTTCCACCAACAAAAGTCCCACTTAAGCCTAGGCTGCTCATTTGATGAATCCATTTGGCGCTGATGGTGGGAGCTGGGCAACTTATTTGTGGAGGACTGCATAACTGGACATTCTGCGGCAAGAAGTTGCCCATTGTTGGAGTCAGGAAAAGCCTGGGAACTTTTCCTGCTCATCTGGTTGTTTGTTTTACCCTCAGAACTCCACAAAAAAGGCTTGGCCTGCGAACCAAGCTCGTGGGAGCATTTGCCTCCACTTCTGGATGAGCTGAGAGCACCAAAGAAATGAGGAGATGGTTGTTCAGTGTACCACAGAATGTGTAATTGTAGTTTTTAGGTTTTGCTATATATATTATATAGAGCCAACATGGAGATTCTAGGGTGTCAGCTCCTTCATCTTCTTCTCTCTTCTCCTTCTCTTCCTTTTTCTTTATGACATGAGTTCCTGTGACTTGTTAATTGGTAGACAGACTTTAGTGTAGAGGAGACATGTCAATTGTTGATATGTCACAAGGGTGATATTTACTGGTTTTGGGAACAAAATAAGATACGTAAAGTTTTCTAACTGGTTGATAATAGATATAAAAGCTACCTGCTTCGGGTAGCCATTGCCATTCTGTCCTCATGTTCCTGGAGGTCACAGCACAGTCTGTGCCTCTGAAACTTTGATAAGAACCAGAAATAAACAAGCTCTGAAACAGCAGAAAGAAGCCTCATCTCATCTTTTCGGGGACACTGAAACAAGGAACACAGCCGGGCCAGATGTCAGGGTCCAAAGAACACCTCCCCCCGTGACAGCCCATATTCTAGGCAATGGCATCCACATCTGCCAAATATTTTTAGAAGAGAACATAATCCAAAAGCATATCAAATTACCTGTATTGTTTCACTTATGCTTTGCAGCCATTACACTTCCTTAATGAACATTTCATCTCCTCTCATTTAGGCTAAAAACCCAAATTAGGCATCTTCACTCCATGTGCAGATGCTACTTTATACAATTAGGTCGAACAGAAGATTTTCTTGAATTGGGTAGCCAAGTTGTATGTATACCTTTGCATTTCCATATGAGATTTTCCCTTTTACTCATATGTGTCTACAAGATTTACATGAGCAGAAATACAATTTGAACATTCATTTTTTGCCATGAAGGACACATAAATCCTAAATTAACTCTGAGAATCTGAAGGTATGGGTTTCTGTATTTGTATGAGATTAATAATGCCAAATTTTCTTCTTAATTAAGATATTTCACTTAAGAGGAGCAAAATTCAGAAAAAAATTTAGGCTTATTGAGGGTCCATCAATCTTACAAACAGCGTGTTATTAATTTAAAGACAGTCAAAATGATTATAATATGTAGTTACTGACACTGGTGACAGAACACATTTCATTAGTAGGCCTTCTGTCACGTGTTGGTGGCTATTCTGCCCTTAAAATAAAGAAATCCCTTAGTAATAGAATTAAACTTACATTGTCAGTCAAAACAGCCAAAAAATAAATTCTTTGTCTATTTTTGACTCAAATTTAATTTTGTTGCCTGACTATGGAGGAAACTTGAAAATAAGAAAAAGAATAAATAATAAAATTTCCTGAGACCCAAATTTGCTTCAGCTGTGAGGTCCACTACCTCCTTTTTTTCTTCCTTGTGTATTAAAAACTCACTTTGTGGCTTATTCAAAAGAACCAATACATTTAAAGATTTGAAGCATCAGTTTACCAAATATTTTAGGAGTTAATTTCCTCAAGTATAGCGCTGGCCAAAAGCAGATTTCACCTCTATAGTTCATTCATATCTCAGTATCTTGCATCTCTCTGGAATTCCATATCTTGAAGTTTAAAGTATGGGTGACATATGATTTATATTGGTTTTGCACCTGACATTTATTTGTTTCTCTTCTCTGACAAGATGAGAAAACAATGTGTCTTGTCTTGTCTCAACACATACCACTCAAATTCCAGCTTAAAAAAGTGGAGAAGCATGCATCTTTGTCATATACATGGTTCAGTGACAATCAGTTCTGATATTTGTGGACAAGAATATACCCACTATACTGTTCAGTATACACTGTGTTTTCTCTTTCACTCAACGCCTTTGGAGTGCACAGGACAGACACCAAGTTCAGTAGTTATTTTTGTTCCTTCGGATTTCATAGAAACATCTTGCTTTTGTCAGCTCATATACAAGTCGAGACAATTCCTCCAGGTACTTCCACTAGTGTCTTCACTTCTTAGCCAGCTGGTGAGTAGCTTGACTACTTTTTAATCCATTTTGGCAGGAAACAGTGGAACACATCACAGAACAGTCAATGAAATTTAAGTTAGACTGACAGAGATAGAGTAGAATTCTCTTGAAGACTTCAACAGGAGCTCAGAGAAGAGAACAAAATGAGTTTAGATGTTAACACAGACAAACACAACTGTACACAGAGAATATGCAGCAATGTCAGAACTGGCCGCATCCGCACAGGATTCAGCAAATGTAATTTTACTACTGTAAAAATCAATGATTTTGAGTGTTAAAAGTTGGGATTGCTGCCTGTGGTATTGTTTCTCTCACTAAAGAAGACAACATAGGGCCCAATTAACTCATGTTATCTTTAGTTAGTCTCAGGAGATCACTCAAGCAGAAGTCATGTAGCTTTTGTGTAGAGGCTGGATTTCTAAACTCAAATCAGCTTTTCACCTTGTTCATCTTATCATGTCCTGGCAGGAGTAGGATATTATGAGGGCTAAAAACAGCAGCCTTGGAAATATTTGAGAGAACAACTCCCTTAAATATATATTTCACATTTTAATTATATATTTTTTTACATATTTAATTACATATTTGCAAAATGTCCTAATTGTTCTAGTTAATGTGCTAAGATTTTCATTGTTGATAAATTTAATATATACATACCATATTATTATTGTGATTTAAAATTGTATTATTAATTGACCCAAACTGTCTAATTTCTCTTTCCATCGCTAACCTGTAGGCTTGCAGAAAAATGGCCTCAGCATTCTCTGTCAATGTCTCTAAAATACCATCAATTTCTGTCAAACTCCTAATGTTGATAATTTATCAACTTCCATTTCTATGAAGCTGTACTTCAACAAAGGCCAAAACCAGCAACCATTCTTTCGGCCAAGACTAGATCATGCTGGTCTAAGCCAACATGCATTTAAATCTTTCCTCAAGCCCAAAAGTCAATAGCTGAAATAGACTGAATCTGCAGAAAGAGATCTGTCTGTGAGAATTGTGGGAAGGAGAACAAAACTCCAAACATGTTGCTCCAAATCAGAAGAGTAAAAGAGAGATTTTTCTGACCGCTTTTTGGCAGGAGAGGGAAGAACACCGGATGGGCTCAGTCTCGCCTCCTGTCTCAATATGTGTAGTCTCCAATGCAGTGATGTTCTAAATCAAATCTGTTTGGAAAAAATGCCAAATGGACATCGGCTGTTAAAGTGAGTAATTGGCAATGTCATTGTGATTGATATGGTCTATTGGTGAAACTTGCAATTCACATCTTTCTACTGGTTTTCAGTCATTTTCACAGCCATCTGGTTTAGGTTACATTTTTAAATATGCGAAGTTAATCCAAGTAAGACAGTTTTCAGGTATACTGCTCTGAAGAAGAGAGAAAAAGTCTAAATGGTAGTTGAAAAGCAGTCAATATTTTACATGTATATATTTTGAGTGCAACTGAATTTTCATATAAGCTCAGAATGGTAATATTTAACTTTACCATATTATATCAGGCAACACAGCTTTATATGACAGCTTAGTGTTATTTTGGAAAAAATCCCAAACCTTTAAATTCAATACTTCAAATGCTCTTGAAGCAATAAGCAGATGTATAGCTTGAGAACTAATTTGAAGTTCTACTTAGATACTGTATAGCCACTAAATTACTGTTTTATACACCAAGCATTTATTCATATAGTTAAATGGAAGTTATATTCAGAAAATATCACAAAGGAAAATAATACGTCTTTTGCCTAGAAAAATTTAAAAAATACTTTACAGTCTAATTTAGAAGGCAGATCTACATCTTGCACTTCCTCAAAGCAGTTTTGTTTATTTTAACTATTTCCTATGTAAAAAAGTAATTTTTAAAGAACTGAAGTTCTTTATAAAATAAAAAATTATCTGGATAGTCCAGCGACAATTTTATTAATATTGCTCTATATTTTTAATTACACGGTTAAAGTTACAAATATTTGCTTAACTCTAACAATTTGAGATAAAATATTACATTCCAAGTATATAATTAATAATCTGGAGGACTGGTTTTTTATGCTCAACTGGCTGATTTATCAGGATAATCTTAAGGAAAGTACAACACATTTTTGGTAAGAAACATGAAATAGGAATAAAACATTACTTTTCCATCTAGAGGCTTTCTACTGAAACTGTGAAAAATCTCCTCAATTTGGCCCATTTGGAAAGTACATTGTGATTTGAACATAAGCAGCGTTCAAATGGGACCTGTCTGTGTCTCAGAGGAGATATCTGTTTCAGGTGTACTGTGAGTAATCCATCCTCGGATGAGAGGAGCCTGAGATGTCTGTTGCTATGGCTGTGCCTCACGGCTGACACAGTTTGCTCTGAAGAGAAGATGAAGCATAGGAACTGAAAGCAGAATTTTTATTTCTTTTAGAAAGAATAACAAATTTAATCCACAAATCAGATTTAGACCTTTTCACACATGCACACACACAATCTTAATTTTCTTGTTGCACTGAAAAGTGCTCTGTTTTCTTATAGAACTGCTATACATTTTGTTTGTATCTGTTACCAATGGAAAACTGATTCATGCACTTGAATACACTTCAGGTAGATCCTTGTACCACACATGAGAACTAATAAAAAAAGTAAAATAATTATGGGAAGTACATTCAAGTTTGAGGCAAAATTGTGATTAAAGAACATTTTTTCAGACCTCTGAGCATGGCTAGAGATATTTTCTCTCTTATTCAGATTTACCACGGTAGAATGCTAGTAGTTATTCTGAAATATTTGAATAGATTTATTTTTTCCTAAATTAAATTATTTAGAAAAAGGGAAAGAAAAAAGTAAAAACATTTATATGCACACAAATAATTTTGAATTTATAAGAAAAGTGCTACAGAATAATGCAGAAATACTTAAGAAAGTTATCTCTAATTAAAAAGTCAAATGCAAAACAACAGTAGAAATTTTTGAGAAATAAATTTTAAAGCTTTCTCCAGAGATGTGTGTACTTGTGGAATTCTAGCAAAAAATCCTTGTTTTTTAAGCAAAGAACCATCTGCTAGGCTGACTGGGTTTAGATTAAATCTAGGATACTAAAATTTATAAGTGTTACTACTTGTATTCATACCTGCCATTCTGCATAACTCATTTTACACCTGATGAGGAAAGCACCTTGTTTTCTGTTACTGGAACATCTGTTTTTTTCCCAGCTGCTCGGTATTTAATGAAATACTTCCTAACATATGTTACCACCTGCCCCCACGAAGGAGAGAGTAACCCAGGTTTTGTTAATAGATCCCTTGGGGCTGACTAGAGTGAAATGACACTGAATGATTGGTGTTTGTAAATTCACACACACACATATACATATATACATATATATACATATATATATATATATATAAGCTTTATTCTAAAAAAAATTGCTTGCAATTGAAAACATGTATGTAGCCATTTGGTTATTATTCTCTACAGAAATATAACAATATGAAAGCCTCAAAATATTACTTAAGAAAATGTATAAGGGGAAAGAAAAAAAGAGAGAGAAGTCCAGCCATTACACACCCAAAAACTTACATGTCTTGAGAGATAAAAACCTGGCCTCAATAAAGCACACTGATACCTCCACAAATGGGCAAATGTTTTGAGTCTCTCACAGCATATTATCAGGCATTTTTAGAAAACTAAAGAATAAAGCAAAATCCTTCTAAAGCAGTAAATGAAAAATTTACTCTGAATTATATCAGTAATAAATTTTTACTCGATTTTTGGGTAAATTTTTGAGTTGGAGTAAATAACGACGACCCGTTATTTGTACAGTTTATAAGCAATGCTTATACAACACACTTCTTTCCAATTTACAGTGATTCCCTGACCCAAAGAAGTATCACACCATTTAGGAAATCAGAGAAAGATGGTGTCCTTACTATCTTCTTGCCACATTTCAGGTCCTGTGTGCCAGAGGCTTCCAACCTCGAGGTTTGGAGCACAGGAAGGAGGGATGGCATTTGTTTTCCCAAGTCACTGTGACACATGATGGAGCCCTACTTCCCTGGAGATGACTGAACACCTGCCTGCTGATGAGAAGCAGTGAATAAAGTCCTTTTTTTCGCTTAGCTTGTATATATAGCTTCTGCTTTACCTATTAAACTTTCTTTACCCCAGCCCAAGAGTTTTCAGTCTCTTACTCTTCCAGTTCAATCCCTCATCCCTCGGGGAGTAAATGAGCGAGTGACTGGCTGTTACCTAATTGCCATCTGGGGTTAAATCACAACAGAACTATGGAATACTCTCACAAAAATAATACCTGAGCTACATGAAAAATCAGACCACTTCAGACATAGCAGTAGGTGAGTGAAAATATGACCAAAAGAGTAGAGCTGGACTAAGCCCGTGAAAATAGTTTAGATTTGATATTCAGGGAATATTAAAGTTATTGTAGTCAGGTCTAATGATCTATCAGTGTTTCAAGGGTCAGACAGATCTTCAAGGAGCATTTCAGGACACCTAAGTTAGACCTGAATTTTTCTTTGGAAAAACCTCCTTTTTCTTTCTTCTTTTTACGGCTGTAAAAAAAATTTTAAAAGCCCTCCAGGAATCATCTCCTTTGACTGAAGTTTTCCTTTGCAGGTTTAACTAATTTTCATTTAGTTAATTTAACCTAAAGATAATAAAAATA
>VZRF01006819.1:1371527-1495597 GCA_013396875.1 Vireo altiloquus | reverse complement strand
TTTTTTTTTTTTTTCCATTATGGGACTGTAATCATAATCTCTGAGGCCTTGATTTTTTTTTACTTATTCTATTAGGATTCCCTTGAAGCAACGTTTCTAGAAATGTCTGGCTTTTTTAATTGGGAGCCATTGGTTTAATCTAGATGTGCATATTTAGAAGAAGGGTGGATTTGAAAGAGGAACAGTAAGGAGTGGAAAATACTAGAGTGCAACATCTTGCTGCATTAAATGCAACTCCATTTTCACTGCTCACTCACACAGAAGTGATCTGTGACACAGAGGGTTATTCCTGTACAAATTACCATTCAGTTAGCAGAGCTTTACGACAAGATGTTCTAATAGCAGTGCATTGTCATAATGTCACTGCAAAGCTTGGAGATGGATGTGGCAGGTGTAATTTTTTTTTTGGAGACATATGATAATAAGAACAATCTACGTGGTATGCAGTGTAAAAAAATCACAGTAAACCAAGGTCTTCAGCTGACAGAGTTGTGCTGCCAGAAATACAGCATGCTTTTATATAGACATTGTAAATGGGACAAAGCTTGCTAAGACAAACCTCTGCATGAATGTGCCATGCAAGCCAAAGATATCAATTCTGTCTTTTGTATCATGCCTTTATATCAAACATAAAATTACAATTCAAAATATCTGATGAATTATTTAGAGTTATGACTGAAATTGTAATAATTGATAAATGAGTAAAGGGCATCTATAAGTCTACAACAACAAAGTATACAAAATGATACTGGATTTAATGTTTATGATAGGACTGAGACTGTAGAAACAAATAGGTGATTTTGCAATTTCTTCAGGTTGGAAGTAGGATACTCATCTAACAAATAAGTTAACTTCCTTTTTGGCTAAAAGAAACTATTGTGTTATCAAGAGTATGGTGAGAACAAATAGAGGATTATTTCTAGGAAGTAGATATGAGGAATTCATAGAGTTTTCAGTAAGAACATACTGTGAATCAAAAAGAAGAAATAAAAGTGTTTTACCTTGAATTTACATTAAGCAGATTTATAAGAACAACTTAACCAGTTTTTCTGATTTGTCTGTGAATCTATGTTGGAGTTACAAGTCTAACTACTGAAATGTTATTTTAAAATGCACACAATTACTTTTTTTTTTCCAACCATAACACATATGCAGTTGCAAAACTACAGAAATTGCAACAAACCATTATGTCAAAATCAGCATGACCATGGGCAACAGACTCGTGTGATAAAACTACAGTTAGTGAATGGCTTACCCACATTTTAAGTGTGAATTGAATGCAGTCAAAGACATATTTTCAGGTTACTCTGTATAATGTAATTAATTTTTTATTTATATTTTATTAATTTTTTTTCGCTTCTATGAAAAAGCACAGAACTTTTGTTTGGCAGAGAGATCTTAGTGGACACTTTCATATAATGAATTTGTCTGTCTGAGACAGAAAGCCATTTATCATTATATTCCTGGCTCATAAATATAATACTGTGCTGCAAACTGTTCCTGTTAATTCACCTTGTGAGAGAAAAGACATCTGGGTTTTTTGAAGGTGTAGCTTGATTGCTTTCAAGGAGACACTGAGAGATTTTAACATTGATTAATGTTGTTCGTTCTGCTTCATTCTTTGGGAAGTTAAAACAAGCTTAGTTGAACTATCTGGGAAGTATGGAAAAAATATCAAGAGATTTTTTAATGGTGTAGCAAAATGACAGTTCTGTCTGTAAAGTGAACCTTCTTGAGTGATTTAACATTGTTTCCTTTATTCAAAGCAGAGCTAGATTGTTTTGAGTAAAATTTCAAGGACTTTTAAAGAAGAGAACAAATATTTTGCCTCAGCCTAGGATAATGCTAAATCTAAAGACAGAAATAAAAATGCGTACTGAAGATCACAGCTACTGTGAAAAACTCCACGTAAAATGCTGGAGGTTTTGCAAAGTTGGAAATACAATCTCACATTGGCAATGCCTCAAATAATTTTTAATCATAGTGAGGCTATCAGCCTCAGGGCTTCTGTGCTATTTTTATTGTAGTGCTTTACGTGTTCTAGGTTCACCAGTTTCTAACCTGAAAAGATTAAGTTTTTTAATATAAATTTTGCAGCTTTTAAACTTTTAAACATCAGCTGGCTGAGAAATCAATGAGCTAAAGGTTATTTAAAGTGTTAAAATTCATGGGCAGTATGTCCAATGCAAAAATAGATGAAAAGCTAAGCCATGAATACAATGCTTTTGTAATGAATCATACACACATACAGAAAGAAAAAGTTTTGCTAAAACCTTTCTTCTTTTGTTAAGAAACAGTCTACATTTGTTAAAAACTTTCTTCTAGTTTTAACACACTTTTTTTAGTGGGTTTTCAGAGACAGAGGGAATTTTTCATGTTGAAGGACAAATTACCAGCTCATTTTACATCCTTAACTTATTCAAAGTCAATTTCCTCATTAGGTTAAAAGAATTTGGTCAAATTCTACTTTTAGCATACAAATGGGATTTTATGTGTGTGCTTGTTTAGGACTTTGTCTGTCTGGCTCTAGACACATTAAGGAGTGTCATTTATGAGCTCTTTATGATTAAAGGTTTTGACTTGTGTTCGTTCTATAAATAGAAGGTTTCACTGTATAGTTTGCATACTAAACAATTCCAGTTCATCTCTAACAGTTGTCACAGTGCTTTGTCTTTGTGACTGGGTTTGATTAATGTGTCCAAAGACACCTAGAGAAACAGCATTGGTGAATAAGAACAGACTTCCACTGACTGCATTCTATTGAACTGTGCTTTTGGTTTGATTGAGGGATGCTGTTGGGAGTCACACAGATGGAAAAATGCAAAAGCAGTAGTATGCAGCAGAATCATGTTATTTTCACAGCTGGGAACCGTCAAGTATATGCACTAGTATCTAAGTCTTTTTTTTTTTCTATTCAGAACAAAATTGAATGGAAATACCTCACTAGACAGCCAGAAGTACTCAAAGTTTGTGGCTATATCAAAGGTGTCAGCACTGGTCTGCATTCTTTGAGGCTGAAAGTCATAGAAAAGGAAAACATACCAGAAAAATGTCTTTCTCTTACTCATACAATATTCTCTCTAAGATATTGTATTTCTTCCCAAGCGTTCTGCTTGACTGCTGATTTGAAGTGTTGAAAAAGAAGTTTATAATGCTGCCAACTTTCCTCTTGTTGAGCCACCAGACAATTCACTGCAGGTTTTCTCTTGTGTGGGCTTTCATTGTAAAGGGGGTTCTATTCTGAAAGAACTCATGTTCAGACAGTCAGACTATGTGAGTCAGTCTGTACAAAGTGTTTGTGTGGTCTGCAGCACATGGGAAATTCACCTAAAAATATGTTGTGCTCAGAATAGGAAGAAAGTTTGTGGAATCAGGGACAGAAAACCAGAAATGAATATTTTATTATTTTAAACATCCTTCATCTGGTGAAATTTATCTAATTTGGTCAACACAATGACCCTGTATCTGGTTTTGTTTTGCCCTATTTTTTGTCCTATCTGGTTTTGCATTTGTTCTCCTTGCATAGTAGCCATAGTTCTTTCTTCTTTTAGATTTTATGCCTGAGGAACCATTTTTTATCTCTTGAAATATTACAATATGACTAATTCAGCTTGACTTCCAGTACGTCTTACCTATTTAAGTTCCTATTTAAAAAAAAAAAAAACAACATTTTTTCATATGCTTGATTTCCAATTGGTTTGTAGCAGTAATCAAACTGTAAACAAACCAGGAACACTCATAAGCCTTTCTCAGTATATTGTGTTATGTAGTGTATTTTTTAATTTGATCTCACTACGTGAAAAAGCTAATGGGTTTAATGAATATGATGATACATTTAATAACAACCAAAGTTTCCATCATTTCCGGGTGTTAGAGTGTTCTATTTGTAAAGCATATAAAATAGAAAATGTCATCAAGGAGAAAAATTATATATTTCAGTAATAAAAAATGTACCACACCTAAGAGATATGTATACTAAATGAGTTTTGTCATTTGCTTAAATCTTTACCTTTAAAATAATTTTTTTGGGTGCAAGCATCCTAGCAGCTTAAAGTATTCTCGACACAAGTTGTGGGCTTTCTTAGTCTTAGACTACCCTCTGGAACCAGAGTAGAACTAGACTACACGATTTCCATGACACTTCAAAATATCATTTTTTTAATTCCTGAAGCATACAAAATGCCATCAGGTGTTAACTTGCTCTGTCACTTTCCTAAACTTTATTAATAGACAAAATAATTTTGTATTAAAAGAAATGGCATCATAAACCTCTGAAATAAACAAAATATTCTGAGTCTTTTAAAGACATGTAAATTCAGGATTATAAATGGTATTCTTTCTTTACTGTTCTCCTTTGATAAGTTAATTTATCTCTAACCCATGACTTCTCTCTGTGACAATTCTTGATTGTGTACATCTCTCTGACACTCAAATTTTTGTAATTATTTAAATATTTTATTAGGAAGGTAAAATCTCTCCTAATCAAAAAAAAAAAAAGTGTGAATATCTGGCAGCCAAGGAAACATTATTTGTTTTTCAAAATAATTTTCAAATATATTTATTTTTCAAAAATATAAAATTCAAGTATACATAATAGATTCTGTTATGTACTATTATTGAATAAGTGACTTTTAAAATATGTTTTAGTATGAAAATGAAAATTATATACTTCCAAAATCAATAAATGACATTAGATGCATTTTTAAAAACTTGCTGCAAATATTGATATCTCTCTCAGAAAATAAATGTAGTTTAATCAGTTAGAGAACAGTAAATTTTCAAACCCGTTTTTCTGTTTTTCATAGTAATTAATCTCTTCTAACTGTCAAATCAAATAAAAAAATTAAAGTTTTGATGCCACATATGCTCCAACTGAAATAATTCCAACAAGGTAATGTTTCAGTACTGATATGCAGACCATAACATTTTAACGTACCTTACAGCTATAAGTGCCTTCTCTGTACATTGCTGATTTTGTAGCAAAATATATGACAGCCACTGGAGGACTGATATTTCTGAAACAGAGAAGTCCTTTAAAGTATCATATTAAAATAAACTTCTAAAACCATTTCTGCTGTTGTGTCATCACTGAGAGCTTTTAAGGTCCAAAATGGGTCTGAAAAAAAGTAAAAATCAGAAAAAGATTCTTGGCCTTTCCTGGTGGTGGTAACAGACCCCTATTTCCTGTTACCTGAATCACCAAAATGTACAAATGGGCAAGGCACACAGTGTTATTTCTATGCAGGCAATATGGCAAAAAAAATTGGATCTTTTTATCAAGTACTTTGTTAACAACTCAATTTAAATATTAAAGGACTCTCTTTTTACATTTATGTGAATTCTGATAAAGTAAAACTGAATGTTTGGCTTATCTTTAAGAACTACAAAATTCTGCTCTTCTATTTCTCTGAAGGCTTCAAATGCATCTAAATTTGTCCTTATTATAGCAATTGTCCTGTGTACAAACCTGCACTCATTCTTATTCCTGCAAAAATTACATTTGCATGTGTTTAAAGGAAGTACATATTAGCAACTATCACATTTAGTATCCTACATTCTTCTTTCAAAAGCAATCTAACTTTTAACAAAAACAAACTAAGGAAAGCTGGGTGAAAGAAATATTGTTATTAGTACATTGTATAGGTAAATTGTTTGGAGGTTTTATTTTATGCTTGTGTAATGTTGCAGTCTACCTCCAGGAAGATACTATCTGATTCCGTATTTCACACTGTCCTTCCATATGTAGATTCAGGACTTTTTTGCCATTTGGTTGGAGGACAGTGCTAATTAAAATGAAGACAAGCTTTGCCAAGGTCGAATGTATTTTTCTCATCCAAACATGAGGAATTAGCAAAAAAACCCATTAAATAACATGGAATCTAGCCCAGCTATTTCCAAGCTGCATTTCCTTATGTTTTTACAACTGTGTTAGAATAAAGCAGAGAAGGAATACTACCACAAAACTGGATATTGGAATTATCTGGGGTTGTATTATTATATATGCAAGTCAGCATTATACTGGATATTGCAAAATATGAGATAACAACAATTGCACTGCATAGACTCATAGAATGGTTTGGATTGGAAGGGCACCTTTAATATCTTCTAGTTCCAATGTCCCTGCTGTGGGCAGGGACATCTACTAGACCAGGTTTCTCAGAGCTCCAATCAATCTGGTCTTGAGCACTTCCAGGAATGGGGCATCCACAACTTCCCTGGCTAATTCCATTGCCTCACCACCCTCAGAGTAAAAAATTTTTTCTGATATCCAATCTAAACCTACACTCAATATGAACACATTTCCCTTTCTCTTGTCTGCTCATGCTTTTGTAAATAGTCTTGCCTCGCATTTCCTGTAAGGTCCTTTCAAGCAATAAAAGGCTGCAATTAGGTCACCTCAAAGCCTTCTCTTTTCCAGGCTGAAAAGTCTCAATTCTCTCAGCATTTCCTCATAGAAGAGGTTTTCCATCCCTCTCATGAACTCAGTTTCCCTCCTCTAGGCTTGATCCAACAGATCAATGTCCATCCTATGCTGGGTACCCCAGGGCTGGATGCAGTGTTCCAGGTGGGGTCTCACAGGGGCAGAGGGGCAGAATCCCCTCCCTGGCCCTGCTGCCCACACTGCTTTGGATGCAGCTCAGGACAGTTTGGCTCTCTGGGCTGGGAGTGCACATGGCTGGGTCATGTCCAGCCTCTCCTTCACCAGCATTGTTGGAGTGCTTTTCTCACTCAAACTAAAAACCTTCTCACCTTTTACATTTCCCACACAGCACCCCCAAGTCCTTCTTGCAGGGCTGCTCTCCATCTGCTCATCCCCCAGCCTGGACTGGTACCAGGGGTTGCCCCAACCCAGATACAGCACCAGCACTTGGTCTTGTTAAACCTCATGAGATTTCCATGGGTCCATTTTTAAAGTCCATCCAGGTCCCTCTGGATGTCATCCCATCTTTCAGGTGTGTCAAAGGCACGACTCAGCTGGGTGTCATCACAAACTTGTTGAGGATGCACTGGATCCCCTTATCTATGACATTAATGAAGATATTAAATAACAGCAGTCCCAGCATGGACCCCTGAGGGACACCACTTGTCACTGATGTCCATTGGGATTGTGAGCTGTTGACCCCTACCCTCTGGAGGCAACCATTCAGTCAATTCCTACCCCACCTAATGGTCTATTCGTTGACTCTGTCTCCAAATCCTGAGAGATGGATGTTGTGGGGGACCACTCAGAAGCTTTAGAGAAGTCCAGAAAAATGATAGTGTAACTCTTCCCTTATCCACTGATGTAGTTACTTCATCACAGAAAAGCACTAGGTTGGTCAGATAGGATTTTGCCTTGGTGAAGCCATACTGGGTATTTCAAATTACATCCCTGTCCTCCACGTGCCTTAACATAGCTCCTAGAATGATCTGTTTCAGCACTTCTCAATAAATTAGTTCTTGTGATGGTCAGAGAGATTACAAACACATGTTGAAGTATTAAACTCAGGTGATTATGATATCTTGGATGTCTGTGGATAATTTATAAAATGTAGCTGTTCAGTTTGTTACTGAGTAGATCATGTTAGGGACTGAGAGGGAAGTACTGGTTTTGACTAGAAAATTTTCCTTGTAGCAGCTGTGACTTGGATTTGTGCCGAAAACAACATTGGTATCACAGGGATGTTTTAGCTAATGCTGAGCAGTGCAGACACAGCATTAAAGCCCTTTGTGCACCTCACGCTGCCCCATCAGCATGGAGGCTGGGGCTGCACAACGAATTGGCAGGGGACGCAGTTAGGGCAGCTGACCCCACTGGCCAGGGGGATGTTCCAGACCATATGATGCTTTGTTCAGCAACAAAAACTAGGGAAAGAGGAAGGAAGTGGGGGAATGTTTGAATTGTCTTCCCAAGTCACCGTAAGACATGATGCAGTCTTGTTTATGTGAAGATGGCTGAACACTGGCCTGCTGTTGGGAAGTGGTGAGTGAATTCCTCATTTTTCTTCTTGTGTGTGGCCTTACCTTTGTTTCAACTCACAAGTTTTCTCACTTTTATCATTCCCATTCTCTCCCCCAGCCTGAAGTGAGGCAGTGAGTGGCTGTGCAGAGCTTGACTGCCTGCTGGGGTTTAGATCACAACAATGGAGTATTGCATCTAGGAAAATTAAAAACTGTGTGTGAATGGTTTTGAGAGCACAGATTTTCAGTGTTACTTTCTTTAATTTTAAAGGCCAGTTGGTTGACATGTTTAAGAGTACTGGATAGCTGTCAGGTGTTTCAAACCTTAATTTGTTGTTGAGCTTAATTGCTTAAAATAATTGACATTCATTTTGGTGAACTTTATACCAATTTGAAATATTTCCCATATCCAGATACGGAAAAGCTTGTATGAGAGTACATATCTGATGACAACATCAGAAAATAGATACATCAATACAAAAAATGGTTATGTATTTCATAAGCTGAAGTAAATGGAATATAGAGAATCCTGGAATCAGTAGGCTTCTCTGAATCATCAAATAGGTTTACAAATTAGATACGAATTTTTGACTCCTTGGATGTCTTATTCTCTAAGGTTACAGAAAGCTCCATTATGTAAGATTAGAGTCTAAGAAAAACAGAAGAATAATGTGATACATTATCTGAATTCTAAAAATATCACTGAGTGGCTTTGTGGCTTTAATTAATGTGTAGAACATCTGGGTTCATTTTATATTTATTCCATTACCATCATATACTACATTCTGCTTTAATTACACCATAAAACAAATAAAAATATTTTAGTGGGTTTTTGTTTCCTTTTTTTTGTCCTAGCTTTTTATTTAATCCACAGTATTTTTATATGTATATGTAAATACAGCAAATGATGGACTACATATAAAATATTAGTATTTAAAAATGTGTATAGAAAAAAAATGGTGTGTGTGATGCCAACATCTATATAACTGTGCTTGTTATCATGCTTTCAAAAGCTGGACACAATTGTGAATGGGTATATCACAGATTTATTGGAGATTCAGCTGTAATCTGCCCATCTTCACTGGGCAGATTACAGGGACATGTATTATTTTGCATTGTAGAAACAGCAGCCACTTCATCGATATTGTAACTAATCTCACCCTGAATCTCAGCATAAAGCATAAAGTAAGAAAGTACAGTACAGTGCAGATTCCTTCTGAGTCCTTAGTATGGATGAAAAATTAGAGGATTCACCTGAGCTTGTGTATTTACTCCACCAGAATACAAATAGTAAATCTAAGTGGCTTTTTGTTCACTTCCACGTTTATTCATCTAATTCTTCCCAGCTCCCTCTAGACTGGCTATTGATTTAAGCACTTTTAATAGAGATGACAAACAAAGTATATAATAATATGTTTTAAAGAAGACACTGTTTTGCATAAATAAATTTCACTCTGTGGTCAGATAGATTTGTAAAAGGATCATTCAAGGGAAAAAATTCTTTATTTGGGCTGCAAAAGCCAATGTTTTCAAGGCTTTTCCTCCTCATTTAATAATCACAACAATTCCGTCTTACTGTCTTATTTCCATAGATAATATGCTACAAATAATATATATATATTATTTAGCTATTGTGTCTTTAGGTTGTCCTGAGCTGATCAACTTTTGTTAGTGCATTAATATTTACTCAATGTTTGTGGATTGTCATTCTTCCTCTTGTCCCTTAGAATAAAACTGGCCAGACATAAACCCCTGGAATTCTGATTTCTTCTCTCTTCTGCAGCAAACATTGCTAACAGGATTGATTTTATTTTTTTTAATGCATTTCAAATTATTCACCAGCTATGAATTTTATTTTTGCATTATAACTATTTTACATTACTGACAGATAAATGTACCTTTTAGAATTTAAAAAAGAAACTTTGCACAATGTGGGCAAATTTATTTTCTTCATTCTATTTCTTATTAATATTAAAGAATTTAGTTGAGGCAATATTTAAAAAAACCTTCTCACATGCTAGTAATCATTGAACACTGTCAAGATTTTTTATGAAACCAGAAAAGCATTTATTAAATGGGTTTATTTGCCTTGTAGTTTTTTATACAATAACTATATTGGGCTTTCCTAGTGTAAATATCTAACATATAAATATATATATATACACATATATATATATAAATATCTGTTATAGAAAATCTGTGAGATCCTCACATTAAAATTAGGGAGAGTATTAAGGATGTGGGAAGATACTTAATGTCAGTCACTCACTGTCTGCAGCAATCTTCCTTTTTCTGGCAGACATGTTGAAACAAGCTAAGTTTAAAATTAATGAATTAACAGAGGTTTTGCAGGTCAAACTATGCAAGGTATAGACAAATTTTCATAATGGATGCAACAGTGCCTCTCTCTTATGCAGCCTTACTAAGCCCATTTAAGGAGCCATCTATGTGCAATATCCTTTTTTTCCTTTAAGAATTAATCGCTCCCAAACAGACAGAAACATGCAATATCGCACCTTCATTTGACAAAATCTAGTAAAATGTCCTTGCAAGAATGATGTGAAGTCACAATGTTTAGAATCCCAAACCTTTGACACGATGGGGTTTGTTTTCTTACTGGTTATTTCCAGGTCCCTCCAATGCTGTGTCTAAGTACAGTTTAAAAAAATAATGTTTCCAAAGCTCATGTTTCAATTAATGTTTTATTGAAGAGTTTGAATATACTGTAATGGTATATAAAATTTCATGTAAACTTCATCTCTAGGAGATGCCATTACTAAAGTGGCTCATTTTTTTGGTGTGAAGTGAAAGGGAATTGACTTGGGGTTCTCAGCATCTTACAGTACATTATCATAACTATGAAAAAATACTTTTGTATACAAGTGTCTCAGAAGAAGCAGAGATTCTTGGGTGTTTTTTAGAAATGAGAATTTTAGATAAGATTGCAGATAAATTTCAGTTTATTCTTAGAAAAGAAAGTTACATACATTTTCATGACTGCAGAGTATCTCTTCCTGAATATTAAGTAACTTGGTGCCTTGCCAGGTATGCACCCATATTACTTTTTCATCCTTCAATATTTAAGCATTTTAAACAAGAAACATGTTGCAAAGTATTTTAACATGGGGTCATAACCAAATGGAATTGTAGGGTACAAATGTAAGCTGAATCTTAGAGTAAGTCAAATTTTGTTGTGTTTTGTTGTATTAAAATCTACCATCTTCTTTACATTGAGTGTTTTTGTTTCCTTCTTTATAGAAAGTTGTAGGTACTTCAGTGTCTTTTAAAATACATCTCTAATTCTGAGTTGTAGAAAAAGATAAAAAAAAAATTTCTTAACATGGAAATCAGTGTGTTCTCTGAGAGAAAAACTATTGCTTTTCTTGGTATTCTTATAGCAGCTCCTAAATAATTTCTTGCCATAACTGCTAAGTGAGAAAAAAATCTTTTCCAGGATCTGCTCTTAGGCTAAGTAATAAAATGAAAATAAAGAAAAGATCTGCCAAGAGTTAGTATAATTTATATTCTGCTGCCAATTATTATCGCTGATCTGCTTTACAAAACTTTAGTGAGATCACCTTTTATATCTAGCTATATAGTCAATTTGGAATTTGAAAAATTATGGAAATTTGACTTGATACATTTTTTTGTAAACCCAGAAACATTATGGCAGTTCAACTTTATGAGTAGATTTACTGGGGGCTTTGGGCAATAACATCTAAAATGGAGATCCTCAGAATCCTTGTCTGGCATGAAAGAAGCTCAATTCTTTGGACATGTAAATTTCTCTTAGCAAAATCCTATAGATATCTAGTTTTCTGCTGCAGGGTATGAGCAGATAGTTTAAATTCTGACAACACTAATCTGTTTGGAAGCTCTCTCCTGTCTAAACTGCACTGGGAGCCATAAATTACGGGTTTCTGTACCTGTCTCTGTACAGAGCCTATTCCTGAAGGCATGGTAAGCAGGAAATAAAATGGTAACTTTCAGTCTTTATTGTGTAGCAACTGCCTGTAGCATTTTAATAAATATAAAATGAAAAAAAATATGATGGAAGAGTTTTACGCAAGACATGGTATATGTAGCATGCTACTGAGATACATAGAGCGATTTCACAACGATAATAGAAAATAAGACTTCATAAACTTTTCAGTTATCTCTGTGTTGTCCACCTATCCTCTTTTAAAACCCTTCCAGAAAAACATTTTAATCTAGTATCTCATATAGGAGAAGATAACTCAGGGCAACCATCCCCCTGAGCTCTTATATAAGGATAGGGGATCAGAATAGCTTCTGCTATCATCTAGGAGGAAGAAGTTAGTGACCTGCTGAGTCACTTAGACACTCACAAGTCCATGGGACTGGATGAGATTTATCCAAGAATACAGACAGAACGGGTGTAAGAGCTCACCAATGTGCTCTCTGTTGTTTATCACCAGCCCTTATTAACCAGGGAGGTCTCAGATGACTGGAGGTTAGGCAATGTGATGTCCACCTGTAAGAAGAGCTGGAAGGAGCTCCTGGAGAACTACAGGGCTGTCAGCCTGACCTTGGTCCTTGGAAAGGTTATGAAACAGATCATCTTGAGTGCCACTGCGCAGCACATACAGAACAACCAGGGGATCAGGCCCAGACATGCCTGACCTGGTTTATGACCAGGTAACCCACCCAGTGGATGAGGAAAAGTCTGGATGTTGCCTACCTGGACTCCAGAAAAGCCTTTGATGAAGTTTCCCACACCATTCTCCTGGAGAAGCTGACAGCCCAGGGTTTGGTCAGCTACAGTCTTTGCTGGGTTAAAAACTGGCTGGACAGCTAGGTCCACAGAGTAGGGGTGAATGGAACTACATCCGGTTGGTGGATGTGTGTTCCCAAAGGCTAAATATTGGGCCCATTTGTGTTTGATATCTTTATTGATATGGACTGACGGGGAGGTGGTAGAGTCACCATCCCTGGACTTATTCAAGAAATTACTGGATTGAACACTTAGTGCTATGGTCTAGTTACAAATTTTGGGACCGGTCAAAGGTTGGACTCAATGTTCTTGGAGGTCTTTTCCAACATGAATGATTCTGTTATTCTGTGACTCCAGATCTGTCTGTGATAAGGGCTCCAGTAAACACTTGTAGTAGAGTCTATTAGGTAAAAAACCCCTTGTAATCAAATGAATATCCAAAAAATAATCATTTTCTTTCTAAATGTCCTCACTAGAGTTGTATTTCAGTAAATACAAGTTTCTCTGAAACACTGGTATAGAAAGCCTGACTTTCCCTCAAATTTTCTTAGGGACGGTAATTTTCTGTCCAATGTAATCTCCTTCCTCATGAGTTGTTAAACGTGTTATGTACAGAGTACTTTTTCCAGGAAAATACATATGTTTTAAAAATGACATTAAAAATGCTAACATGGAATTTTTCATGACTGTTAATGTTTTTTTTTCTTATTTTTGTTTCTCTGACCCTGTGATTTCTTATTAGATCCTGTAATTCTCTGCCCATTTCTGTGACAGACAATTTCTAAACTTTAATTCTGGGCTATGAATTAAAGAAGAACTCCATAACAAAGCTTGAACAGTATTTTCAATATGGAAGGATGCATAGGAAGTGGTGTGATTACACAGAGGAAAACAACAGATCAATAGTGTCATGCACTAAGGTATTTTCTTTAACTTCTCAAGTAGAAACATAATGATTTGTCTTAACAAATGGATGACACAAAGATTATATAAGTAATACAAAATGAGGAGTCAGTCTTATTCACCCTTGTCCTTTCTGAGATTTCTGAACTTCTATTACATAACTTGTAAGTCATCTCTTTTCTAAGCAAAAAGTATTTGACCACTACCCTTTTAAATACGTGGAGGCTGTTTTACCATCTTTATCACCCTTTTTTGAACAATTTATGTCTATCTGTGCTATATTCTTTCTTTAGGTCAATGAGAATAACTGCACACTGAGTTCAAGGTGTAAGTAAGTCATGGATATGCGCTGTGGAATAAGGAAGGGTTTTTTGGCCTGTCATTCTTTTCTAATTAAAACAGCATAACAAATGCTAGAAATGGATCTCTACCACTGAGCTGGTGGTTTCACGGAGCTGCTTGTCACCAAAATCACTCCTCCACCCTCCCCCTGCCAAGATTCTTTGTTTGGTTGTTGCAGCACCTCTTGTGAAAGTAAAGGCTGGCACTGTGACTATTCCATACAAGTCACTTTGTATTTGTCTACCTGAAAGTTCATATGACATTTTATTACACAATCAGTGAATCTTACAAGTTGCTTCTAAAATTCTTCAATGTCTAACTTTATCTTTCATGTGATATAGATGTATCAGCAGACTTAACTCCTAATTTTATTTTGCTGTTACATGTGGCTGTGAGGATTAGTGCAAATCCCAGGCCAGAGGTCTGCAGAGTTCTCCTAGTGGTATTTGTTTGGTGACTGTAGAGAAACTTAAAATTTGTTCCTACTCACCTGTTTCTTACCTTTAAGTAAAATATTTAGGTATGCAAGGGCATTCACACTTCTGATGTGCTATGCTCATATGCTGGGGCTGATCAACTTTCTTTGGAAATCCATGGAAATTATATAATTCAGTTTGCCATTAATCTTGTGTGATTAAGACTTTTACCTGCATGACAGACTTAGGTAAATAACCTAGTGCACAACTACCTGTAAATAAACAGTCAGAAATCACATGGTTTCAAACAAATTACTGTAAGAACCGGAATGGCTAGCACAGTGTGATATTAGCTGGTGTGGAGACTTGTCTGGAGGTTTGTACTGTTTCACTTCTTCATTCTCTGTACTTGCTTGCAAGGTAGTGCTATCAAAGGCTGCGCAGGAAGTTCAGGAAGAAGAGGAAATAACTCATGTCAGGGCAGTACTTCAGGAAAAGTTTTTTTTTTTAGGATATGAAGATTCTGTAAGTACTTCCCTAAAGAGTTTGCAGCAATGACTCATCGGTCATAAGTGTAGAAGTGCTGAATTTTCATTCAGCTATTATATCTTCACCCCAGTGACAAACATTTTACAATTATATTATTTTGTCATTGCAAACAGGACTTGGAGAACAAAGTGATAGCATGTCTGGTTTCTGTTCTAGGCATACAGAATAACTGATGATATGCGGAAACATGACAGCAGTTGGTTTGTTTTGCTCTTTCTCACTTCAGTAATGACTATTTGAAACACAACAGCGTTCAACCAATATGTATCTCTTGAGAGGTGCTTCCTTTAAAAACATTTCTGTTAATACAGAAAACTGAAGGTGGGAGGAGAGAAAGAGGACTTAAAATCACCTATAAAACTTAAGTAATCACTTTTTGCTGAAATAAGACTGATTCCTTAACTGTTTTTTCCTTGGCTATCACAACATATATTTCAAGGAATCGTAAAACAAACAAACCCAATGCAAATGAGAAAAAAACAAAAAAAGTCCTCTCACAAATAAGTTTTAAACCTTTGTATTTTACTTTTTAATTGACTTGGCTAAATCTTTATTGTTGCACTGAAAGAATCAGTTCCGCTGATTAAAATATCAGCCCTACTGGATTCCTTTCACCTGTCCCTCATGAGGCATGGCAGCAACACACAAAAACTGAGAGCTGTGTGCTTTGAATTAGCAAAGGTTGCACAACTTGGAAGGACCTGCACCCCTGCTTTTTGGCTCCTATATCTCAGATAACTTAAATGGATAAATTGCAACAGAATACGTAGGTGAACTGCTTTGTTGCTTTTGTCACCAAGTGTTGAGTCCTACAGAGGTCAATGATTTTTATAGTACATATCCTGGGGAGAATTTACACATACTAAAAAGTCAACTGATAGGATAAGTATTGGTTAAAATTATGACTGCAGGAAAAATTATGTAAGGAAAAAGGAAAATTATGCACTCCACTGAAGCATTAATTACTAAGGGAGAAATAAGCACTAATACTAACAAAATAGAGGTTCATAGCATTCTTCTATTTTGAATGATAGATCATATATAGCTACAGTGTAGAATATTTTTAAACACACATAATTATCAGATACCTAGGAAATTTATTTATATTGAAGACTCTTATATGTCTAGGACTTGAAGTTCTGTAAGTGAAATTTGTTTCAAAGCCTTGCCTACAAAATAAGTAAAGAGGAAATTATGTCTGGATTTCAGAGATTGGTCCAGAAGAAATCCAAATATCATTTTAGTTACATGAGGATCTTTTCATGGAATGAATGTTCTAGCAAGAACTTTGATAGTCAGGGGTCTGTGACCAGGCTGAGCTTGGCAGGGACTATCGGCACAAGTGTGACTGCTGATTCACTGATGCTGCTTTGAAGAGTATCTGGGCAAGATCCTTTTCACTGTGATTCAAAGCTGTGTTGCACTACTTTGTGCATAGACCTTCTCTTCAGTTATCCTTGTGTTGCACAGCATTCCCTATTATGATAGAGTCGCTTAGAATCTAAACCACCTTTGAAGGCAGTGGGCAAAGCTCAGAAATTGGTCTCCTGTTGTTTACTGGCTATTTATTCTCCCAATGAAAAGAAGATTATCACCTGTTTCAGACAAGACAGCTTTTTTCCACTGTACTACCAGCCTTTTTCAGAGACTTTTGTAGTGATTGAGAAGGAAACAACGGTTTCACAAAGGGACATCTTTTCTTATTTCATTTCCTGCTGCACATAAGCTATTTTTTCTTCCCAGACCATCAATTTGACTGTTGTACTGAAAAATGCAATTTCTTTGGGGAATTTCCTAGCTCTTTTGAGCTTCTACTTGCATGGGGTGTCTGTTTGTGTGTTTGTTTTTGTAAAACTTATAAAGAAATTGAATGGAAGCCTGAAATTGAATCTCAAGTAATAGACAATGAAAACGATTCCAAAAGATGATTCTCTCTAATTTTAAGGTAATCTTCATCCACTTTTTCCAGCAGGATAGCATACCTTTAGTATTTGTACCAGTTATAGGTATAAATCTCTTCTGTATTTTCTGAAAGATAAAAATAGCCTCTCCATTTTGGGAGAGATTTTTTTTCTCTTATTTTATTGTCTACATTTCTCCCCAGTTCCTCCAAAATCAGGAACTCACATTAAATACTAAACTTTAGCGGTAAATAATTTCCTATTAAGTCAAGTCTAAAAAATCCCCCAAACCTGCATAATTAGCAATTTTGCTTTTATCTCTTCAGAATATATCTTCAGAGTGGAAAAATACTTGTCTTCTTATATTTTCAAATAATGCCATTGGTGAGGGAAAAATGAGAAAAAGTTAGGATAAAAATGTAGGGCATGTCTGTAACGATGAGGCAGGCCATGTTTTCATTGATTCATTTGCTAACCCTGCCTGCATTGTCTGCTGAATAAAGTCCATTTCATTGCTCCACTGTTTCCACATAGATACGAGTTAAAAAAGACCTTGCAAAGTTTTCGACTTGGAACCATTGGAAACATAACTGGAAGACAATGAAACGTCTTTCTCTTCACTAGTCTGGGAAGTAGGGAAAGGTAAGCATTTTGCTCTTCCAAGGCAGGCTCAGTTATCAGATCTCACAGTGAGTTTGTCTCTTCCAAAGGACGTAGCAGTGAATCCAGCTTTTTTTGGCCTTTCTAGCTGAACAAAAAGGTTAGGCTGCATGGTTATGATAGATGGCATCACCACAAGGGTCTAAGGGATCAAGCAAGGTGATGTCACTTCTACCTCACTGTCCTGAAAACCAATTATCAAACCTTTAATTTCAGATTAGAGTTTTTGTCGCTCATTTAACAGGTATTTTTAAAAAAATCTAGGAGATATTTGAGTAGTTTTTTTCCCACCACTAATGGCCTATCCTATAATTCTCATCAGGTCAATCTATGATTAGAAGGGAATCTTTCAGACACATGAAAGGAAAGTACCTTCAGGATCCAAGGAACTTTAAGATATTGAAAATGTATAAAAATGGAGACTACATAAGCTCTTTGGGCAGACCGTAGAGACACTAAAGTTATAATGCTTTATGGAGATGCAGAAAAATCTATTGCAAAACCAATAAATATTTGGGTAAAATATGTCTTGAATAAAAAATCTTTCTGGCAAAGAAAATCTTATATTTTCATTTAAATCAATCTTAACACCCATATTTTCCCCTCTACAAAACCTTTCTAGAGGCTAGATAGAGAAGTTTTAAGAGTATTGCTTATACTTTACATTTCTCCCTTCGAGATAATTTTAATTTCAACTCAATTTATCAATTTCAAAGGAAGTTCTGATTATGACTCAGCTCAGCATATGGTGTTTGGCAAGTAAAATGTATGCAATGGAAATGCCCCACAATACTCAGATTTCTTTAAGTTCCCATTCATGTAGTGACTCTCCACCTTGAGTATTAACCCAGTGTACTTATGCTACTTGCTTGAGATATCAAGCTGCAGTAATACTTCCTGCAGTTAATTTATTTGAAAAAAAAAAAAAGGATCAGGCTAGTAATAGTGTGTGACAAGCCAAGCATTGAAGCAGGTTTAAGGAAAAAAACAATATAAAAAATCTTCCTTCCCAGTTCTTAGTGTAATAAAATAAATTATCTTAATTCTAAGGAATTAAAATGGACAAATTAAAATTTTGAATGATTCAGCTATCTCCTTATAGTTGCTAAATACAAGAATGCAAATCTAGTGGGACCCATGTAAGCAGTAGCAATTTTATTTTTAAATATTTTGACTTAAAATGTTATTTCTCATGCTGTTCATATGTTATAGTAAAATCTGCAGAGGTGCTTTTTAACAAGTATTTTCTAAAGCAAGTCAAAAGAACACCAAGTAAGATCAGTCTTTGCAATCAGTTTAAATTCCATTTCTCTGTAGCTTTTCCTGAACAGGAAATGTCTCTTAAATCGATTTATACTTCTTTGGTTATGTCCACTTAGAAAAAAAGTCTCCAATTAAAGTCTAAAATCTTCCTATATTTTTCTTGACACACTTAAGAGTGCACTTATAAATCTTGTTGTATTTGATTATATGGTTAAAATAATGTTTATTATCCATTAAAATAGTTTTAGAGGGACAAGGTGCAATCAATCTTATTTTGAAAAGTGGTTTCTGATGGTGCAGGATGCAGCCTCCTGCCTCTGTAGGATTGACCACAAACAACACTTGTGCTCATTGCTTGGAAGGTAAACTGGGAAAGATCAACATCTTATCCATTAAGCCATCAAGGTTCTTCTTAAATAACAGATGTGAAGCTTAAACTTGAATAATCAGTGTGAAGTTCAGCAGTCTTTGGTGCAGTGCATATTGGTATTCAGTGCTCTAAATGTCAGTACACAATGACAGACTATCAAATACGTTGAATCATATCACAGAAAACCAGGAGAGAGAACAATTTTCAGCGAAGTCCAATTTATGTTTATAAATGGAATGCTCAGTTTGAGCCCTACTTAACTGAACAGACAATGCCTGCATGAGGTTAGATTTCTACATGAGCCTGTTTATCTCTAATTATATGCTAATCAATTTGATTTCTCATTTAAACTCAAACTGGGAGGCTTCCTTGTAATAACCAACTCACATTGAAGCAACAAAGCAGCTTTATATTTACCACATCAGCAGGGTTTAATTGCACATTTGGACAATGAAAATTAAGATGGATTCATTTTCATTGTCCTTGCAATGTAGCAGTATACAATGCACTTTTCGTTTGAGCTGACACATTTATGGTAGAGGTATTAAACTATAACATCCAAATATTTGCTAACACATTGCCAAGCTATTTTGTTCATATTGTTTACTAAATGATGCACACTGGCTGCACACTGTTATATTTCCCACTACTTAAAAATACTGACACTAATTGTATTACTTTGGTATGGCTTAGGTCAAAAGAATAAAATTAGAATAAGGTCTCTTTCTATAAAAAAGAGACATAGTCCAAATTATATATGAGGAGCACAAACACATTTCCTAGCACAAGTCCCCAAAGGAGCTATGAAAAACATGCTATGTTGCTAAACCTGTGTGCAAATATCAGGTAAAAATCAAATTCGTCTGTGAGCACTGCAGGAAAAGAAGTTGGAGAGGTGGTAGTACCTCTTTTTCTGCTCCCACAGATACACCATCATGACGATTTAAAGCACACTTGAACCATTGTAGTTAAAAGTTTTGTTTCTTAATCATGGTTTTTAATTATGCAAACCTTTAAGTAGTCTCTACATACATTACTGTGAATGTACCCGAGGAGTTTACTGATTTCAATATAAAATAAAGCAGATATCCAAATATTTGAGTGGCTTACTCTTTTAAAATGCACAAACGAATATCTTCATGAAATACGTCTGATTTATCTGATTTACTTTTGAACCCTTTGACCCATATTGAAAATGTATTTATATGAAAACTTTATCCCAGCACAAAATATAGCAAAGTGTAATACTGAATAAATCAGGTTGCTGAAAAGACAAAATTAAATCTTGTTTTGATTCTTATAGCTAGGTTCTTTAGTTGAATGTTCATAGTTAATTTTATAAGATGCAAGAAGGAATATTGCATTCATTGCTCTGAAATTTATTAAAATCTTGGAATTTTTCGATACATAAAAATTAATTTTCACTCCTAGTGTAAACAATTCCATAGAGCATTTATGGGATGCTGCGCAGTTCTTTATTGCATTCTTGAGATGCATTGAATGGCATGCCAAAGACATTCTTGTACAACTGCTGTTCAGCATGGCAAGACAAAAATAGTTTTATTTATAATAGTATTTCTACAAACTAGACATTTTGAAAACACTCAAAACTGTTGACCCTTGATCCAAGGCAATCTTGGATTGTGAGAAATCCACAATGTGAGATGTGGAGACACTGTGAGAAAAATAAGTGTAAGCAAATTTTGACTGTGAGGAAGTTTTTTATATTGTTCTGGGTTGAATGTTGTTTTTAGTGTGATCCTGTTTGCACTCACATTGCGACTGAACTGGTAATGTGTAGACATCAAAACTCACTGCTTTTAAGCTGGAACATAGTAAAAACCCAGTTCATTCACCATTTTTTGCAGAAGATCACATCAAATAATTTCATCTTCTCTCAAATGTTTGGCAGATTAATCAGTTTTAATTTATAAGTGACTTATTCCTGTAATTTCTTGAGAGGAGTCCATTAATTTTTCAGAGGATAATCTGTTGTGATATTCCAGTCCTTTTTTCTTGGAGCAGTGGCCATCTCTGCTACTGCTGCTGCATGAATTGAAGCATGTGGCGCTTCAATATCTCCACTAACTTTCAAAATAGTGTATGCTAGAAGACTGGAACTATCAGATGACTGCCATAACCAATGCTTCTATCATGAAGAAGAAAAAGTGAGCAATAAGAATTGAATATGTGCAATTTCAAACATTGTTGTGAGTGAGCACAACAAAGCATCTTTTTTAAGTTGATGTGCTTGTGGAGGTCATATGTTGTGCCAACATGAAGAATTTCAGCTAGTAGAGGCAGTCTGAGACTGTTTGAATGTAACTTATAATTTAAAACTGGTGATATTATGTGATATGAAATACAAATATCTAGGCAGATTTTTTTTTAAAGTGAAAAAATAGTGTTTTGTGAAATTCATAAATGTTTGTGGGTTTTTTTTTGATTTCTCTTTCCCGAAACCTAAATGATTCAGCTGGAGTATAAAACAATTTCCACTACACTAGAAAAGATTTTGAGAGTTAATCACTCTGTCAATTGAAAAAGATTCAGCAGCTGGGCAACAAAACCTCCAGCTGTCTCTGACTTTTACTGAACTACCAGCCACACTGAAGTAAATTGCAAGCTAAAGATCACGTGTAGTTAGATTTTCCTTCCAAATCAAAATTGAATGGAAACATGGATAATTTTTAAACTGTTTACCCACCTTTTCTTTATAAACAGTTGAAGGGATGCCCAGGAAGTATGAAATAACTGCATGTTTCAGAAAATGCAAGTTTAACAGAAATTTGTTGGAAATCTTGGATGAAAAATGCAGAAAATTATAATAGCACTATCCAAGTGGTGTGTAAGAAAAATCATATATGCAGTACAATGAATATGAAAGTGGCAGAAAAAACATAGATCTGAATTTTCTGTTGTTTGGTGTTTAGAAAAAAACAAATGGGCAATACATTTTCTAAGGAGAAAATTTATTTCACTTTTGAGTGAACGAACTTTCTTTTTACAGTTTCATACCTACAGGTTCAAAGTTCAGATTTAATAGAAAGTCAGGTATATATGTATGGATATTAGTCTGTAATAATTAAAATTCAGTAATCTTAGCAAGTACAACTAATCTGCAATCAGGATACATTTACTCTTGTCATTTTTCCACAGTTTAACTATGTCTCTGTATTTCTTGCTGCTGAGCTGTCTATTGCTGCTTCCTTTGCTCAAGTTTCCCTTATTATTACTTGGTACAATTTACATTGACTTGTTATGTCAAATATATTTGATGATTGAGGTCTTCTCTGTATGCTGGAAAAAAAAATTACAGCTTGTGCATGGATGCTTTAGCTACTCTACAAGGGAGTCTACCAGTTTAGATTTGTATTAGTCCATATGAGTGCTGTCATTAAGATTTTCCCTTTTGTGAATGTGAGAAAGCTCTTAAACAATTCCAAATGAAAAACTATGCCATTGTACTAAGGTGGCAGTGAATTGGTGCTGCTGCAGTACACCACCATACAGAAATGACTAAGGACCCTTTTGGTTTGGCATTCAGCCACCTAAGACAAGAGGCAGAGTATTAACATGGTTTCAGAAACAAAGTGAGGATGGAATCACTGTAAGGTTCAATTGTGGAAAATTTCACCTCATTGTCTCCATTTTAGTACTTTTTAAGGTGTAGCACTTTAATGACACTGCAAATTTTAATGAGTTGCCCAAACTGGCCAAAACAGTTCTTTATTTCAACTGGACAGATTTTATCAAGTATCTGAATCTGATCGTGGCAATGTTTCACAAAACAAGACGGTGATAATATTTAGCAAAATGTGCAGCAGTCAGGCTTCAACTCTGCAGTGTTTACTGCAAAAGAAGAAATGAGTTTTTAGTCATTCTTTTTAAATGGTCACTGTGGCTCTTATAAAGGACTTTGAAAGTAAGCCCTCTTGATTCTGTCTTGGGAAATAATGTCTTCAAATCTCATCAACTTCTGTTCCTTTGCCATCCACTGTTTCATTCCCAGCAGCTTCAATTCTCTTCTGTTTCAGTTGACGCAGTCATTTGGTGCTACTTCATCCTTGAAGAAGTCTGCTGCATTTTATCTCCTCTGCTTGTCTGAACACATTCTTCTTCTCTATTAGTTCAGGCAGCAGTAGGAACTCACCCACCAGGGCCTTCCATTGTGGAGTCTGTTTTGAATTATATCCCCTGTTCGGCACAGGAATGGATTGTTTGACTCCTATCTTGGTAAGAAAACAGAGACCAAGTAAAATGTATGTGATAAAAAAATCAGTTGAGCAGAACTCTGGGGAAATAATGTGGAAAATAGGTAGGAAGAAGGAAACACCGGTTGAACGGGAGGAATGTATATGAAGACAGAAGGCTAAGCAGAGCATCTATATTTATAGTTTGATAGCATTGGATGAGAAACTATCATATGATTGTTTTGCAAAGGTATAATAGAGCGAAGAAAAGTGAATAGTAAGGTCTGCTTAGGTGAAATGTGTCGATATGAATGTATTCAGCAAAGAAATGAAGATAAAAGAATCCTATGGCTGATAAATATATATATATTTGTGTGTGTGTGTTTGTGTAGTGAACTGTTCCACTATGTCACATAGAAAAAGAAGTGAACTGGATATTATAATGCTACTCTTTCATTTATTTTATGTGCATTATTCAGCTGAACAAGGACCAAGAACCAATTAAAGTTCATGCCTAAAAAGCCTTTAGGACTATCTAAAAGAGCTATGATTCCATTTTCTAAAAATAAAACGTTGTATTTCATATGAACAAACATCAAATTCAGTTTCTATTTTTCTGAAAAGTACTTGAGAACATAAAGAAAAAAATAACTTGAAACAATTTTGCACTGAAAAAAATGTGATCAATAACAGACTAACAGAAAGGCAAAGACAAGGATGAAAGAGAAGAGTCTAAAGGAATCTAAAAAGTCAAAAGGAATGAGAGGAGTTCTTGCTGTAATTAACAAAGGACATTCATAAGTGTTTTAGTGTTGTTAAGTAGTAATGTGAATACTACACAACAGGAATTCTGTAGATAAACTTTAAAATTGCAGGGGTCTGGTTTATACTTTTTATCACAACTAATAAAGTGTTCAGAACAACTATCAAGATAATTTCCATTGTATTAAATCATATGTTCATGGTGTTTTGCTGGATTCTCTCTTTATGTCCACATCTCTGTTATACTGTGGAGACCAGAACTGGAATTGGCACTCGAAATAAGGCATAACCAGTTCTTTAGTCCTGAAACGTGTTTCTCTCATCATTGATGAGAAGGATTTCATTTGTTATTCAATACTGGGAATATGTTCTACCTTAGATGTTTAGTCTTTTACATCTAAAAGATGCCTCATCTCAGTATGAGACACAGAAGTGAGTAGAGGAAGGTGATTCTTGAAGGGGCAAAAGAACTCTTGCAGCGGAAAATTTAACTGCACCAATGATCTTTTTTGATGTTGACTTCAATCTCCTTCAACAGACATTTTTATACTCAGATTACCAACAGTCAAAGATTTCTTTATGATAAATTACAAAAAACACCCCTCAAAAATGCTTTCCTGGAACCAGAGCAATTGGGTAAGTTTATGTTCACCTTCATCTTTTTCAACCTGACATATTGCAGAGAAAATAGGAAACTCAGAAAAGTCAGAACTCAGAACTTATTTTACATTTTAGCATATTTTAAGCTTTTTTCTACTTTTACTAAAAATAAGAAAACACATTTTGAACATAGTTCACAAGATGTTTTTGAAACTAAAACCTTTTTATTTTCTAATGATAACAATTTCATGCTGTATGTCTAGAACATTGCCTTTCAGAGAAATCCCTAAGCACTCCCTGTTAAATAGTTCTATTTGGAACTCATTCTGTTTACTCAGACATGGCATTGGGATATAATGAGTTTGGTATTTGAACAGTAGGAAGCAGCAATATGTTACATTTAAGAAAGAAGGGAGGAGGGACTTTTCCCCATGAAATTTCTAAGATCATTTAAGTGGACAGAATGTAATTAATTGCTAAACTGGAATTCAACCAAATGAGTGAAGCTAACTATTTCTTACTTGCCAGAATAAACTAAAAAGCCAAACAGAAACACCATGGTGTCTTTCGTGACAACTGGTGAGGATTCGAAATGGAAATCATGTTCAATTGATTCAGTGGCCAGAATATAAAATGCTAATCCTGGATACTTGTTATTTTGAGTTTTCTCTTATTCTAAATATAATGGAAACCAGTTGCTTTTATGACTGGAACAGCCACAAATGCAATTGATCTTGGCTGCCTGAGAGAGCATCTTTGTCAACAATCAAGGCTGCTATATTTCTGTCAAAAAAAAAAAAGACATTTTTCTATGTTGTGCAGAGAAATCAGTCTATGACCTAGAAATCTGGGCTCAATATTAAAAACAAAATATCTTTCAGAAAAACCTCTATGCCGATCTTGGTTTTGTAATCAGCCATCAATGTTTTGGCAAGTCTCTCCCTTCTGTTTTTACCAGTGAATTGCTCTGATATGTTCCCTGGTTGATTATTTCTTAAAAAAAGAAACAAAAACAAAGCAAGACTTTTGTTTTGTAGTTCTAAGAATTGCTGTTCTGACAATCTCACTGCTTTTTAGACAATACTAATGATTAGTCCCCAGCAATATAGTCTTTGTTGGTTTTACAAATTATTTTGAACATTTTGTTTATATGAACTACAACTCTTTTCCATCTGAAATTGCAAGGCTTGCCTCTGTCAGAAACATAATAGAGTTTTAGACAGTTGAAAATAGTGCCTTTAAGATTTGGAAATCCAATTAAACTTCTCTTAGAACTGTGAGGGTGTGGGATAGGATAAACCTTTGAGAGGGAGGTTAGATAGTGAAAAGCTGTGTTGGCTATTAGTAGAAAAAGGTGAAAATAGCAAAAAGAATAGTGAAAGTTTCTTGAGTGACAAAAATGGTAACATTTCTTTGAACTAATTTGAAATACGAAAAATATCTGGGAAACACTATTCTGTGAAAGCTAGAGTTCAAGAAAATTACTCACTTGTTCACCCTCATTTACTCTGAGGGTGATTTCAACACTTGAATAGGTTGCCAAAAGAGGTTGTGAAGTCTCCCTCCTTGAAAATACTCAAAAGCCATCTAGACACAGTTCTAAGCAACTGTCTCTAGGTGTCCCTGCCTGAGCAGGGAAGTTGGCGCAGATGACCCACAGAGGTCCTTTCCAACCTCAACTACTCTGTGATTCCTAGTCCTGGTACTTCCAAAAATGACGTAATTCAGTTATCTTCTGGAAAAATAAAGATTTCCTACCTGTGCACCTGCTCTTCAGCATTGGGTTACTGATTGTTTCTTTTTATTTCATTGACTTGCAAGTGATAAAAGAGGAGGAAAGTAAGGTGAAATCTGAGTAAAGATCTATCTTCGAATAAAGACAGGGCACATCTGAAAGTTAATCGACTAGTTCTTTATTCTGCACTTGTCAATGTTCTCCTATGATCACAACCAAATCCTTCAAATCCAGGTCACTTCAGTTTCCCAAATTGTCAAATGGTTCAAATGTCATGTAGCAATAATCTTATCCATTCATATAATTTCAGTGCAAATTAGAAATTTTAATTTCCATTTAGGGGCGATTAATGTAATTTAACTGCTAATAGAAAATGCAGTGGAAAAACCAATCCTTTCTTCTGAAGGCTGTGTGCTGAAGGACAATATTATGCCCAATAACTTTTGAAATTTCTGTGGAGGAGAAGTTTTCCTATTGATAGAAATCCAGCATGACCTTTTCTTCAAAAAGTAAATAAATAACCAACAGCAGAAGACTAAATAGTGAATTGAAATGCTGGAGGATTATGGCAATTAGGATATACAAGAGCAGTGGTCTATATTATGTTGATATAAACAATTTACGCTTTGTTGAATGAATGCTTTGGCTACAACAAAAATTAGTCAAGCATGCTAAAGAAGGTTTAGGATATATGTAGTTGAAAATTGTTGCCTCGGGCTATGGTGGGTACGGCGTCAGGAGCGTCTCCAGCTGGGGCTGCTCAGAGCCTGACAGCTTCTTAGGTGGATTGGCAGCAAAGAGGCAGGAAGGATCCTCGTGTGGTGTTCCACCTGGGGTTTACTGCACCCAGGCAAGTGAACAGAACCGGGGAAAAGAGCGGCAGGGAAGGGTCCAGGTTTAGTAGGAGGGGAGGTAGGGGCGGAGAGAGGACCAGGGACCAATCCTTTGGGGGCACGGGGGTGGTGCACAAGCGGGGCCAGGGTATGGGAGGCAGTGGGGAAATAGTGAGGGAGTGGCTGAGGAACAAGGGAGGGAGACATTCTAGGTCTGGGGCATATAGAGGGTAAAGAGGCAGGGAGCTGATAAACCAACCAGGGAAGCAGAACTGGGGTGTTAATATATAGTATACATAATGCAACAAAGGATCCTGGGGAGAGATCTTTCTGTTTCTCTAACCTAGGAGCAACTTTCAGGGACTGACCTCCCAGGGGCCCCCAATGTCATCCTGACCAGGAGGCTTATCGGCCTCCACAGATAATATCACAGAATTACAGAATAACAAAATGCTTGAGTTTAGAAGGGTCTATGGAGGTCATTTGGTACAACTCCCTCTGCTTAGGCAAGGTCACACAGAAGTAGTTGCCCAGAACTACTGGACAACTGGAGTCTGGAACTGTTCAAAAACCATTTTGAATACCTCCAAGGAGAAAAAATTCATACTCTCCCTGGGCAACCTATGTCAGTGCTCAGTCACCTTTACAGCGAAAAGAAGTGTTTTTTGATGTTAGGTGGAACCTCCTTGTGTTGTGATGTAACCTGGCAGGTGGTTAGAGCACCACATATCTGCTCATTCACTCCTCCATGCAGTGGGGTGGGGGAGAGAATTGAAAGGAAAAAAATGTAAAATTCATGGGATGAGATAAATACAGTTTATTAGGTCAGAAAAGAAAAATATCATAATAATGATAAAAGAATTAGAATATAAAAATCAAATGATGCACAATGTAATTGCTCCCCCCCTGCTGGCTGGTGCCCAGCCAGTCCCTGAGTAGCAGCCCCATGGGCAACTTTTCCCTGGTTTATATAATGAGTGTGATGCCATATGGTATGGAGTATCCTTCTGGTCAGTTGGGTTCAGCTGTACCAGCTGTGTCTCCTCCCAGCAGCTTCCTCTGCTCCCTGATCTGCTCCCTGGTGGGGCGGGTGAGAAGCTGAAAACTCTTCGACGCAGAGTAAGCACATCTTAGCAACAACAAAAACATTAGTGTGATATTAAGATCATTCTCATCCTAAATTCAAAACACAGCACTGTCACAGATAGGGAGAAGAAGATTAACTCAGATGAAACCCGGGCATGGGGCTTTAGTTTGTGTCCATTGTCACTAGGCAACACTGAACAGTCCTCAGTGCATCTTCCCTCCATTCTTTTATGCAGTGATAGGGTTTCTCAAAGCCTTCTCCCATCTGAACAGTCCTAGATTAACTTTCCTCATAGGAGAAATGCTTAATGTCTTAATCATTTTCATGGTCATTTGCTGGAATCTGTCCAATATCTTCATGTCTCCAACAGATCAATTTAAGTAGTACATTTTTTTCCTAAGTATACTAATTGTTATTCCAAGTACATTAACCCTTTACTCCTAATTGCCTATATCAGTAATTTTTCAAGATAATTTTAAATTAAGCAATGAATAATCCATGTGACATTAAAACTTAATGAGATTATTAAAACAGGTGATGTGGATTTATCTGCAACATACCGTGTCAACCAAACTAATATTCTTTCTGAAAGGATAACTGAAATCCTGAAAATTGGAAAGCATCGGATAGTAAGAACATACTCCAGTAGCTTTTCAGTACTACACAGTGATCGAGATATTGTCTGAGCCCTCTTTTTTCTTATAAAGTGTCTGGTGGTCCTCTAGCTCTTTGGAGTCCTCCAGGATTTGTTTATACAGGCAGTTTCTGTAAATTATCCTGCATGATAGGACAGGAAATCCCTCATAAGAGTTGTAGGCACCACAAAGGGTCTATATAAATTCAACCCTTAAACAAATTTCTTCTGCTATCTGAGAATGTTAATACAGTTCCCCATAGAATCCCTACCACTCCTTCTATAAGGCTGAATATATAACCATGGAGAGAACATATAGGAGGTATGTAAATAGTTGCAATTACATTTTTTTTAAAGGATGTATGCTTTTACAGGAGAGTTCAATGAAATATTAAGTAAGTTTTTAAAAAATTGCTGTGTTTCAAAGCAATATGTCATATCTCGGAAGCGGAGGGAAGTACCAAATACAACATTTAAATACAGAAGGGCAAAAGTGTATCAACAAGCTTGCTTATTTGCTTAGATTTACATAAATACTGCTAAAACTAGACTGTTTTAATTTGTTTTCAATTACCAAAGTTAGCTGCCCTAATGTTTACAAGTTGCATTTACAGTTTACAGTTTTTTACATTTTTCTCCTGTTAACACAACCTTTTGTTTTACCTGGAGCTGTATACTATTTCATTTTTCAGGTTGGTTTTTATTTTTTTTGCACTAAGTAGTGCCGTTTTTGTCTCTTTTTTTAAAGTCTTCTGGCAGACTGTTTCATTTAATTCATACCCTCTGGGTGGCTTCCTAGAAGAGCACTATCTAAAATTATTGTTACAAACAATTCTAGTGTAAATTTCCTGGCTCTTTCTTGTGGCTAATAATTATGATGCTTCCTTATGCTATACTGAATACAAACAATTTAATTTATTTCATACTTTTTTTTTAAAATTACACACATTTCTGAAACCAAACATTCTTTTTTTTCTTTTCTCAGAAACCTTCAGGATTTTATATTCAGCAACAAGGAGGTTGTTCTAGATACTTAATGTTTTTCTAGCTTTAGACTTTTTTTTTCTTTAAGTTCTTGGCTCATTTCCAGTCCTTAGTCAGGAGCTTGTTTGAAAATTACTTTGTGGTTAAAGTGCCTAAGGTAGTAATACTGTTTTGAAAGTACTTTTTTTGTCATTGCCGTATCACTGAGGAAGAGAAAAAAAAGTAGCATGGTAATATAAAACTTTGATTCTGTATTTGGTATTGTTCTCTGCAATTTTCCTGACTGAATCTTATAGAAGCCAATTTAATAATGATTATTTAATGTTGATTTCTTTTTAAATGAACAGTATTCACTTCTACTTATATTTCTTACCTCCACTAGAGATGTGTCATCATGAGTAGCTGAGGCAAAACTGCAAAATTAGTACTTAATAATTCCATCATTGTCTTCAGTACTTTACAAACTGTGAGTCACTGTAAGTTGTCTTGTAGCAGGCTTTGTGTGTCTTTCAGTTTTCCAAGAGGCTTGTGATTTTGGTGGTTATTGATGCTAACCTAGGAGCAGTCTTTGCTCAGGGATGACTCTGGCTATTGACGTTTTGTTGGAAGACTTTGCCATTAATGTTTAAACAAAGCTTGTGACAGGGAGATAGGTGTGTTAAAACTTTCCACCCTAATGTGGCTGCAGTCACCGGGAAAACTGTGGTTGAGCAGGGCTGTGCTTGGGAGCTGCTGTGTGGCTACTGCAGGGCTCTGGCTCAGCAGTGGTGCGGGGTCTAGGAGCTGGACATTCAGACAGAGGAATGGACATGATGTATATCAAAAGAGGAGGTATGTTGGTGCCTTAGGACTTTAGCTTTTATATTTTTCATATCCTGCAATTCTTTAGTGTATAATTCTGGGCTCCATATAGACTGTTAGCTACTGTCCTCCCATTTTGGTCAGACAAAACAAATCCTCTCTAGGCCTGAAATTCAAGGATACCTTACTATCTCAGGCCCTGAGAAATGTAAACAGAAGTGAGTTGGGGGGGAGTAAATCTGGAATAAGTGACTTTGTTACCTGAATCTGTAATCGGAGGATGAACTCCTGATATGCAAATAGACCAATCTTATAAAAATATGAAAACTCATGACCCCCTCATCCATTTTGGGAGTAGCCCCTGGGGGCTTTGACTTCCCAAAGTGTGCCCGAAGGCTCTTCAATAAATATAACCACTTTTATTATCTTAATTTTGTCTAGCCTCTGTTTTTAGGTAGCCGCTCCACGGCATCAATGTGAGCACTTTGACAGTATTGGAAGAAGGAGAATGAGCGACAAGGTATGGAAATTTGAATGGGAAATCAGAAACGAGGTAGAAACTGAGGACCAGTAAGTATTCTAAGCACCAGCAATAGCCACTCTATTTCTTTAGACAGATGGAGATTTAATTGTTTTACAGAGTGCAAAACAACTTTGAGAAAGGATTCGGGATAAAATTACATCCCATTTTTTAATCTGACGGATTATTCATATATCAAAAATTTTCTCCTTGCTCTGTCTTTACTGATTGTGAGTCCTTTTCTTATTCTAGGGGAATTCTGACCCTGCACTGAAAGAGCTAATATGATCAAAAAGTAGCTGACAACATCTATTTTCATTCTATCCTGATGGGTTGGATCAGACCAATAAAAGGTCTGATGAGTGCTAGAGTACTTTAAAAAAAGGTTCAAGAATATGCAGATGGAAAAACGACATAGGAAGGAAGGAGAATAAGCAGTAGCAAATGTTGAACTCTCAGATTAACTGAGACAAAAAATAGAGTTATTCTGAAGAAAATTATAGAATTTTTTATAGTTCAACATTGTAATCTATTGGAAGATACATTTATAACCAAATTTTGATTAGAGTCCCTACTCTAGGCCACAAGGAAAAATAAAAAAAAAGAAAGGATTACATTTCATTTTCCTTTATCTTTGATAAATCTTAACCACCAAACAACTTGCAGTGTTCACTTTGTATTTATTGTAGAACTAACTTTAAACACTGAAATAAACCAATTGTGCTGATATTTGTCAATTCGCTCTTTGCCTGTCCCTCGATATCTGACATATATTTCGGGAACATGGAATTTTTTTGATACATAAATGAGGTGGAATTTATAAATGAGAGGACCTTGCTCTCACAATTTGATTATGATGTTATTCTCAATAGAGGGTTAATTTGAACCATGCTGCAGAATAACCCTTTAAGTGCTCAGGTCAGAAAGAGGAATCTATTTGCTGTTTCTCACAGAATAAAGCTGCCGCTGCCATCTTATAACATGTCACAGGGTAAGGTAAAGTAGATTCTTTGTTTCTGTGATTGGTGAAGAAATCTTACTGAAGGTTCCCCTTTTAAAGGTATTAGCTTTTGTTGCTAATATCGGAATATTTGCCTAATGTGTGTGGAGATATTATTGGTAACATCTTGGAGAAAAAATGTTGCAGAAAGAGAGGAAGGGCAGTTAAATCTGGAGGAAAATTGTGATATTCCATGCTGAATCTGGAAGTTGACTTGCTTTCCATAGCTGTTGGGAGTACTGTGACCACTTTGGCTTGCTTCTCTTGGATTTTTCTTTACACAGTGTGTTCTTCAACTTGTAATGGTCTGAAATGGTCAAAATGGCCTGACTTTAGTGGCCCAAAGGAGTAAGGGTACTGAGGCCAGCAACACATTTTGTACTTCTATCACAGACTCAGTTTTAGAAAAGATTAAAGGGATAATTTCTGGTGCTGCTGTGCAACACCTGTAAAAGGCCTTTACTGATACCTCATCTGTAATAAGAGAAAAAATACTTATGATTTTTTGAAGTGATGCCTAAGTGTTGTGTCTCCTTGATCTACAAAAATTTTTAGGAACCATACTGGCTGGTTCCAATGGAAACATGGAAAATAAAGGGTTATTTACAGGCAGATTGTGTATCATTCTATCACTGTGGTTTGTAAGGTTTAATATAATTGCTAATTGTTTTCATCTATAAACAAAAGTGGTTTACTATACTACATGCAGACAAAATAGATGAAACAGCAGGACACATTTCATTTAGTAGGTTTTTTATGTCAAAATATGTGAATTTCTCTTTGATTCTAGAATTTCTTGCTGAGACAGAGATAATATCAAATTTTGGAATAGTCTTTAATAACAGTCCTTCACTTACTTTCTTTGCACATAAATGAAAAGTAAATAGGAAATAGATCTTGCTTGTACAGCAGTAATTTAAAAATGTCTCCTAATTGAGCTTTTCATACTGTAGTCTCAGTTTTCACTTATCCTTGAGGTGGTTCTAGCAAAATCATTCATGTTTGAATGAAAATTTAAGAGAGGATAATAATCCCTAGAATATTATGAAGCTGAGTCGGGGCAGTTTTGGTTAAATACCAGTATAAATATTTTACCCAGAGTGTAGTTGGGCACTGGAACAGCTCCCCAGGGAAATTGTCATAGCACCAAGCCTGGCAGAGTTCAAGAAGCATTTGGCAACACTCAGGCACATGGTGTGCTTTTTGGGGTGTCCTGTGCAAGCCAGAAGTTGGACTCAATGATCCAGATGGATCTCTTCCAACTCAGGATATTCTATGATTCTATGATTTGAAACTTCAAGTTAACGCAGTTTATCACATGATTAAAAATTGAAACCAAGATTTTTAGGGTTTTTTTTCTATCAACAGAATAAAATGACTACTAAGTAAGTTTTGTCACTGCCTAAAGTGGTAAACATATTTTAATTCTTTAATTCAATCATTATTGACCTGTATTTTTAGAAAAATGTAAAGTTTATTTTTTAGAAAGAATTTTTGGAATTCAAACATTTTCTTAAGATGTTCTTTCCACTTCTGTACTCAGTAATTTTTTTCCATTTACTTGAACTAGCCAAATGCTGAAACAGAATAAGCCTGTATTTAACAGGTTTTCTTTGGGAAATCACACTATATTGAATCACTCTTTATGTGAAAAAGAATCTTTTTTAAAAAAGATTTTAAATCCATTTTTCTTACATTAGGGAAACAAAAGGTATGAGAGAGACATCTTTATATAACAAAATGTAAAGATTAAATTATATAGATAGAGGCATAATTACCTGTGTGACCTGCATAAATACAAAGTCAAGAGTAACAGAACTCCCATGCTAAATAGGAGATTATGGTCAGTTAGTTAATAGTCAATTCTTTTGAAGGAAAGAATTCTTTCTATAAAAACCCAATAGCAAAAATTTTAAATAAATTATGTTTCCGCAATTTCCATCATTCCTAGTGCTATGGTGACCCTTGTTACCAAAGTACAATTTGAAAAGTAATTAATTTAATAATATTTATTTATTAATATTGCAGGATACTATTTGATTATAGGGTGGAAAGAAACTGAGGGCAGGGGCTCTTTAAAGTCTTCATTTACTTTCCTTTTCACTTACAGTTTTAATGGTTATTATGAGCATAGATTAGTACTTAGCTCCTAGGTAGAATTTGTTCCCATAAGAAATGGTAAGGGTCATAAAAATATAGCAAGTTTTGCTTAGCTCCAACTAACCTCTCGCTTTAGAAACACTCGTCATGGAATCTATCCTCTTGAATGCTGTGTGTTAGGAAACGTATCATTATTATATGTATAACCATTAAACCTTAGCTTTCCCTTAGGGCCCGTTTCCAATACTTTATTCATATAGATTTTTAAGTAACTTGCTCAGCACTCATTTCAGTGTTATAAGGAATAGATTATACTTTAGCTTACTGCTACTCTTGGGCGTTTTTAGTGCTGAATAACAAACCTGACAGAAATATTCCTTTTGTCATGGACACTGGTAATGTATTATTCATACCAGACCAAGGTGGTACGAAAGTACAGAAATTCTGTCAAGAAATGAGGGATAAGCTGAACAAAAAAAAGTCCTTGTGGGTTTATTTTAACATAAATATAAATATATACATGTGTGTGTAAGTGAAAGTATGATAGCTGTTTACTATTCAGAAATAACAAATATAGTGTAGCAGTTCAGCACTAGTTGAAAAAAAATGCAGCCATTTCCATATATTTTCAAAAGCATGGTAAATCAACACCATGGAATATTTTGAAGGAAAGAATGATGCCAGATGTATATTTCAAGGACTATCAACTAAAATGCAGCATCAAAAATGTAATTTCTGTAAAAACTACCATTAGTGCTGTACAGCAACAATACATCTGCAAGGTTTTCATTAACCCTTCTTTCTACGTGTGAACAGGAACGTTTAGAATTTGAACTCCCAAGTATTTACCTGGAAAAATCATTCTGAACTTCCCAACACATTCCTCCTGCATGCCTGTGCTTATAACCCTTCAGAGATTTACCGCCTAGTATCTTGTAGAAAAATGCCTAGCACTGGTATTTTCTTTTTGCTACTAGTTGTTTCTCAGCATCTATGTCAAACTGTCTCTGTGGCTTTTTGTACTTCAGTCCCTTCTTGTTCTTCCATGAAAGATGTCCTCTCGATCCTTTGTTGGAGAGACGTTCCTTCTCTCTCCTCAGCTTTCTCTTTGGCCTGTATTTTCCAGTCTCCTTCCAGTTTCGGTAAGACAGTAGTATATAACAATAAAGCTTTCATAATGACACTCAAAGTCCTGTCCCCTCACAGAAGACAACAGGCAGTGTCATTATGTTGGCCTTTTCAAAACTTTTCAGTTCTTTCCAGTTAATGTATTTGATGGGGAATATGTGGTTGACCTTTATGTCCATCTTTCTCGTTTCATCATCCTCTAAGGGTTTCCTGTACGTAAACTTCCTAACAAAAATAAAAATTTGAAGTCTACTTAGAAATACTCCTTCCCAGGTCCTATTTCAGGGAATTTGTGTAGGTGCCTCAGTCCCTTTCTGCTTCCTTTCTTCCTTTACAAGTATCAGAACTTGTTCAGTATCAGTTCAGTTCTATGTCTCTTCAGTTATTAGCCTGTTATTTGGTAATTTAAGCTCAGATTGGCCTTCATAAAAAATTAGAAAATGTTTCTCTGAAATGCCTTTATACTAATTATCATGAGCACCAATGGTTTGAAAGCACAGTATTGGCTGCTTCACCCTGCCAGAGAGATATTCCAAGGAATGGGACAGCTCTCCTATGAGAAAAGGCTAAGAAAATTTTTCTTGTTCAGCCCAGAAAAGTGAAGGCATTGGGATGACCTAATCGTGGTCTTCCAGTACCTGAAGGGAGCCTACAAGAAAGGTGGAGAGAAACTATTTACAAAAGCATATAGTGAGTACAAGGGTCAATGGCTCCAAACTGAAAGAGCATAGGTTTAGATTAGATACCAGGAAGAAATTCTCTGCTTTGAGGTTTGTGGAATAGGTTTCCCAAAGAAATTTTGGATGTCCAATCCCTGGAAGTGTTCAAGACTAGGTTGGATAGGGCCCTGAGCAACCTGGGCTAGTGAAAGTGTTGAAATTAAGTGATTTTTAAGGTGCCTTCCAACCCAGGCCATTCTATAATTCTGTGTTATAGTGTTAAAACTTGAATGCCCTAGAATGTGAAAGGATAACTTCTGCAGCAGTTGGGATGAGACAAAGTGTCCAAACCCAGAGTATTTTGTACGTAAATAATACATGAAGCAAAAAAAAAAAAAAGAGCTCTTAATATACTGTTAAAATAAAAGCCCTTAAAATATTGCTAAAAGCTGATCAGCAGCTCCACATCTACCTGGATTTTCACATGCAGGTGGATCCATACAATATTCAATTGGATTGGTGAATTGTGTAACTGGATTGGTAAAATATACAAGTTCTCAAATACTTAAATAAGCAACACGCAAAAGTATGCTGGTTGATTAGTGAAATATGCAGCTTGAGCAGTAAATCATATGATATGATTAGATGACTAGATCTATAGCAGAACTAGGAAGAAAAACTGACTAATTTGTAAACTCTCCTTGATATTTCAGTAAATACATGCATAAAATTGTCACTTTGAAAGATTTGATAGATTGTTTACAACAATTTCAAAGACTGTAATGTTGTGGGCATCTTGGCATTGATTTGAATTGAACTGTTGCTCTAAATAGACCATGTAGAAAACACAAAAAATATGAAAAACCAGTAAAAATGAAAATTTTTCTCTTGATATAAAAAGATTTCTCCTTTTTATACTATTTCTGTGTACAAGATTTTCAAGATCCAATGAAATCAAAAGTGCAATCGACAAAAGAAAAAATGTAACAAAATTGGTAGAACTTGTCCCTGTTTTCCAGGGAAAACTTCCAAAACCAAACAATGAGTTTAATTTATCTCTTTATATTTGAAGAAAATATTTTTAAGCACAAGGGGTTTTGGATTTGCACCTTCTGTTCCCCTGATCTAGTCAAACACACTCTAATGAAGTTAGTATTTCTTAAATCCTCTTGATAGTAAGAATTAATATTAATTAATTGTTTAATATTATTGTATGTAATGAATATAAATATTTATTACAAGACATAAGGTTTCTTTCTGTAGATGTTGATCCTGTTCAGCTCCTTGTATCTCATAGCCTGCTGAGAAGGGAGAGGAAAAACTCTCTGGTTTGGACTTCTTTCTGCTTCTCATGGAGTTGTAGATGGCAGCAAGTGTTATATTTCCCAGCGATGCAAAGTGGAGGAACAGTGGTCACTGCTTTTCAAACTGATTAGTCAAAGCTCCAAAAGTGAAAGTATGTTTTACAGTCTTGGCCTTTTTCTGACACTAGTGTTAATTACAGATTTAGTACCTTGTTTCCGTAGTCTCACTAATGCAGCATTACCCACCACTATATTTTTAGACATAAAATACTCTCAAAAAGTCTAAGAGTTAGAAATGTCAGTGTTAGGGGAAAAAAAAAAAAACTTTCAAAAAATTTGAAGCATAACATTTCCCTTTCAAAATACTTTCAAAAGAAACACAGTTCAAGTTGCTTTCCAATAAATATAAATATTTTATAGGAGCTTTTGAACTTATGAACCAGGAAAAATCTATTAATAACGTGAGAGTGGTTATGGCCCCTATTATGACGCGTGTATCTTACTGAGGGATGCCTTTTTAACCTGATTACCTTGTCGAATATACAATATATTCACAAAAATGACAAACACATTATCAAATTTGCTTAAATAACAAGCATTTTTCTAGTTAGGAATACTCACTGTCACCCAGTAGAAACTTACCTTGGCAGACTGCCATCTTCTTTTCCCTCCCTTACTCTAGTGACACACAGTTTCTTTGAAGTAAACACGCCTCATGCAGTTAGGTTTCAATGTCACTAGCTCTAATTATTTGTTTTTTCTACCTCTATACCTATGTACCACTAAATTACTGTCCTCATTTTAAGGAGGAATTTGTTAGACATGACCTTTACATCTCTTTCACTAAACAGAAAGAATGATCTAAGAATAATTCAGAGCGATATTGTTAATGAGCTGGAAATGTCTTGCTAAGAAATATCAACAAATCATGTCCTTTGATTTTCAACTAAATTGCATGATATACAGCTTCAAAGGTCCTTTGTAGGTGTAAATAAAACACTACTCTTCCAGAAAATGCTGAAAAGTCAGCACTCTTCTCTTTATTCCATGATACTGCACAATAGTGCTAATGATTATTATGAATCTTTCACAGCCACTATTGTTTATAAATATCACCCATGTATTAATGTTATTAGTATTTATTTTGAAGACATTTGAATTTGTAAACAAGAATTTTTCCAAACAACCAGTGTAAAATAGCAATACTTTGGTTTTTACTCTAAACATTTTCATTGTTTTCCAAAAATGATGTGTTACATTTACTGAATATTTCCCCAAGGAAAAGAAATGACTGGAACATAAATCTAACAGTCAGAATTAAGTCATTAGTCAGCATGTACATGTTAAATCTATATGTTCATAAAATCCATAACATTCTTCCTTCCTTCAGTCAGACCAAATGATTCCTGATCTGTGCTGCTTATTTTTATCCAATTTTTCCCATCCTATCTATGGACAGCACAAAGAAGGCAAATAAATTTTGGGTTACTTGGCTTGAAATAAACAAAGATTTCAAGAAATAAATGTTCCTAAATAGTGCTTTTGAGCATCTCTTAAAAGCATCAGGCTTTTAATCTGTAAGAGAGGAGCTGGCTCCCGCCAAAGATGGTGATTTTTGCTACATTCATGGTTCCTAATGCCATGCCTTAAGTGCTTCTCCTAGGTTGAGAAGGTCAGTTCAGAAGGTCAATTTCCCTTTGTGGCATAACAGTGTTCTCAGTAAGACTAGTCACTGTGCTGTCTGCTCCCACATTAGCCCACGGAAGATTGAGTTCTGATGTTCTAGTATGGCTTAAACAGTTGGTTCTTGTTAATTTTTGTATAGACTTCAGAATACAATTATTTTTTATATAGATAATATTTGTTACATGTATAATTGGTATCAGAAGGCAGCAGAGACAATACCTGCGTGGGGTGTGAGCAGGCTGATGTTCTACTGAGCCTGGTGGTACAATCTAAAGAGGAGGTGGAAATGCGAAGGAGTATCAGGGCATCTGATGGTAATTGACTGCTGGAGCTGCTCTGTACCAGCCCTGAAGCAGGGTAGCAGCCCACTGCACCTCAGGAAGTGGAGGACCCCTTATGCTCTCCTCACAGGCAGGTCCCTGCTTGGGGTAGCAGACAAATCCCTTCTTGGTCTCCCTTCCCAGACCGGCTTCCCCCTATGGAAAAAATATGAATCTCCGGAAACTGGAAGCCAGGAAAATGATAAGTTAGGTGAAAGACCATCTTGGAGGTTGCCTATGGTGAGTCAGCCAACCCCATGTATTGAAACTGGCTTCACAAAGCAAAAAAGAAGGGAATCATCATAGGCATCTCACTTCTGAGGGGCACAACATACTGACAGGACACATCCATAGGGAATTTTGCTGCCTCCCTGAGGTGTGGGTATGAGACTTTACTCGGAAACTCTCTGATCTGGTATGGTGCTCTGACTATTATTCTCCATTAATTATCCAGGCTGGTAGTGATGAGATTGAAGGAAGAAGCCGTAGTGAAATCAGAAGGGACTTCAGGGCACTAGGGCAAATAGCTGTGTGAAATGTGTTTTCAATTCCTTCAGTTTCAGGCAGGAATATTTTGAAGCCCACTACCCCAACAGAAGAGAAATACTAGCACATTATGAGGGAGTTAAAGCCACTTCAGAAGTTGTTGCTAATGGAGCACAGCTCCTCTTGGTATCACAATTGTATGTGCTAATTGTATGTGCTATTTCCTGGATGTGTGCAGGAAATATCCTCTCTGTCTTCCAAAGTAAGCACTATGCATACTGAGAGCCTACTTCCTAGGAACTGGCTGGGCATTGCTGCCTGATAGGAAGTACAAGGAGATTAAATCTCCTTTGGTTTTGCTTTGCTTCAGCCTTTGCCTCTTTTTTCCCTCTCCCCTCACCCCTCCCCCTTCCCTTCTTTGCCCCGTTAAACTTCCTTTATCTTGACCCACATGTGTTTTTTTAATCCTTAGTTCTATTGATGAAGTATGCAAGAACAGCCAGGTGGGCACTTGGCAGCCAGACAAGGTTAATCTACCATGGTAACTTTTCAACAAAGTGAAGGACAGATGGGGGACTGACTAGGGACATGTAGACTCTGGTAGACTGCACAAATAAATCTTGGAGGGGTCCCAGTTTTTCAAAGCTCTGTGGTAAAAGAAATCTTAAAAAAAAAAAAAAAAAAAATCTGTCTTGCAAAGGCCACATAAGCTGCAAATCCTTTTAAAATTTACCACAGAGAAATATTTAACAAAAAGAATTTTCATTTTCCTTTTTCTTTTTTCTACATGACATACTTGTATAATGCTATGAATCTTTTGTCAAATCTCCTACATATCAAGGTTTCTAAAACAGACTAGTGACAGTGCTGAAATGTTTCAGGATGGCAGGACCTTCCCTTTTTCTGTATTTGAGCTGTTACCTAAGTGAATGGTTGACTGTCTTCACATGACCAGTTACTCTGAATGAGTGAATAATAAAAATAGTAATAATAATAATAACAGTAATGCAATCACCTGAATTTACCAGCCAGTTACTAAGTGTATGTTTGGTAGTAACTAAACATTGTAGGCAAAAGTAACTTCAGATAATTGGTGTGCCAATGTGGTTGAGGAAGCTCAAGCTGCGCCTGTCCCGTAGGTACCATCACGGCCAAGACAAGGGCATAACGAGTGCTGGGATGGGTCAGCACGGCTCTGGTGTGAGAGGTGCCTCTTTTGTGGTGGTGAGGAAAGCAGGCTGAGCAATGGCACAAGAGCAAGGAAGCATTAAAAGTGAAAATGCACCTTTGCAGGGATGGGAAGCTGAGACAAGGAGAGGACGAGAGGAACAAGTTTCCGCACAAACAGGCAACTGCCCAAATGACTTTGCCAGCTGTGATGGCACATTTGTAAAACGGTACTGGCGGCTCCTGCTGGCACACCTGGAACTTCAGTATTACAAAAAACCCACAAGCTGGGAAACCCTTTTCTATCTTTCTGCCCTTCATTGAAAGTTATGGACTGCTCCTGAAATTATTTGGAATATAATGTGGTGGTGACTTAGTCTAGCAAGTAACTCCAAGTGACAGGATAGGAGAAGCTTTTTAACTTTTCTTGAACTTCAGCTGCCATATCTGCTTGGAAACTCCTCAAACCTTTGAATATTTTGCTTGACATAATACGTGTTTTTGTTTAAAAAGAGGCAGAATAAATGCAAGCATTAATTTGGGATGTCTGGCAACATTCTTTATTGACTACCGAAATGTAATATAGAGAATACTTCTATCATAGCACCAGTGTGATTACCTGCTGACAGTTTTATCCTCAATAGAAACTTTTTAATGTATACATATTAGGATCCTTTAAACAACACAACTGATATAAGTAAATGAGTATAAATTAATTACATTTTTAAGATGCTAACAGCAAGAATGTTCACCAAATTTAAAGACAAGAAATTAAATAAAGAAATGCGAGTGATAACATTGTACAACTTAGCTTTTTCTAAACTTTTTTGATTGGTTAAAAGATCATTTGGAAAAAAGAATTACAAGCTTAGGTAAAGGATAATATATTGTCCTAAATGTAGGAAGCTCTAAATTAAAATTCATTACATTCAAATAGTGATTGTTGTAAATATTCATGTTTTAAAATCAAATGCTTACACTTTTTCATTTTTCTTCTCTTTGGACATATGTGCACTAAAGTTGTTGAGTAATTCATCCATCACTTGGCAAATTTAACAAACCTGTGTTTACAAAATGTAGATCAGAAGGCAAAAATACCAGCGGGGAGAGAAGCATAGTCTTAATCATGCATTTGGTCATATATTTTTTTTTCTTTATTGGCTTACTTTTAACATTTATTGTGTTAAGGATTTCTGCTAGGAAAAATCAAGCGTGGCATGATGATTTGATAAATGTTCTGTGTTGAAGCTCAAAACATGGGTTTAGCAATGCTTTAAAAATCTGAGTCAGTTTTTGACAACAAACTCCCTGTGTCCTGAAGCCTCTCATGCCTGTCTTTCAAGATGATTGAAAATGCAAGATGGCAGCAGTCTTCTTTTCGACATATTTTGTTAAATAATCCAAAGTACTTAGAATCTGTGTGCTAATTATGAAAAGAAGTTATGGTATGGAGCTAACAGCCACTGTGTGCATTTTTCAAGGGAAAAAAATAAAGACTATGTTGCTTTTATTCACTTCACTTTATTCAAATTACTTTAACTTCAAGAATGAGTCATCAAGAGCTCTCTGATTTTGGCAATGGTATACTCTCAAAGTTCTGCAGGATCGGAAGAAATGAGGCAATTATCAAATTTTTTAGTCAACTTACAAAAGAAATAATTTAGTGATATGACAAGATTTCTGCATTAGACTGGAGGAGAAGTAAAAAAGTAGAAAATAAGTAAAAAGGAGAAAAAATTGATCTAGTCAGACTAGACTGACATGGATTTACATATTGGATGTCAATATTTCTAAGAAATGCAAAAAATAATAATGCTTTTTTAACAGAAATTAGTATGGGCACAAAACAGGCCATAAGCAGGATGTTCCAAGCAGAGTAAAGAAGACAATCTTTTTTTTCCAAAAAATACCAACAGGTATGCTCTTGGAGACCTTAGTAGTCATATTGCACCACTAAAACAATATATCTGTTAGCGCATATATATATATATACATGCCCACATGGTTTCAAAAGCTTTTTCTTTCTCAGGAAATCAGAAGTTTGTTAGTAAATGTGACTTTAGGCTTAGGGTGTTGCTGATTCTTTTATTTTACAGAAAACAGAGAAAAGATGCTTATTTACTAATCTCCCTCCCTGATGTCTGGTCTATGTATTGCTTTAATATTGTCAAATGCCCTTAATGGGTAAAAATTAGAGCTGAATACCTATGAAAAATCTTAAGTGTTTGATTTTCTTCATCAAGCATTGAGCCCAGCTGCATAAAAACAGTGTCAGGACCTTAAGATACCAGAAACTGTTATGCTAATGATGAGTGGGCATTGTGTCAGAACATCTTAGCTAGAAACAAAAATGGTTCTGCCTTTGACTTGCTTCACTTATGGAGTAGGTGTTTATATGCATTTCATGTTTACATTTTTACAATGATTCTGAGTTCTGGTTATTAATATGGAGAAAAATACACTGGTTTGATTTAGCATTGTAATCTAGGAGGAAATAAAAATTATCTTCAGTTATTCTTATCCTCTGTTTAGGCCAAAGCAGTTACTCATGTCTTGCTCTTGAGAAAAACAGCTACACAATTTATGGTTAAACTCAACAAGATCTTCTTTATGGTTCCTTAAAATACAAAATTTTTTCTACAATTATTTCTTGTGAATACTAATTATAACAATACACAAATACCTGACTCATCCTTGGTAAACTCTAATGTAATAAGTCTAGATCTTGTTCCTTAACATTATAAATGATTGTAAAAGCAATGTTGCTACTTATTTGAAGCAGGCTCTCCCTCACCTTCTGCAGATACAAGAATCCTCTTGTTTTTAATTTTCTATCAAACACATTTTATTACTGCAGACTCATTAGTAAAATTAAAAGTGCTATCTTTTGCTATTAAGTAAATTAGTGTTAAATTATTTATAGGATAAGTAAATTAGAGCTCAAAGAGTGTGTCTTTGTGTGTGTACTTTGCTCCAAACTCCCTCACAGCAATAGGATTGATACCAAATCGCAAAATAAAGGGTAAACCACAGAATTAGAGAAGCACTTCTACTTGGTTGGCAGTTAACTAATCCTCAAGTATGTCTTGCACAAATCTGAAGCCACATTTCCAACCTGAGAAAAATCTTTTAGATCTAAATGATAAAATACTTCAAATCTCACCTCTATGCCTCTATTTTTCTTCAGTGCAACAAATAAATTGTGTGGATACTTGACTAAAGTTCTGGGTTTATAATGCATGTTATTTCTCTAAGCTGGAGATGGAATATAGTTTGATTTGTGTTTGAACATTTTGAAGTATCTAGAAGTGATGAAAAGAAAAGTAATTGCATTTGATCCATGGTATTCTGTCATATACACATAAATAATTACCTTCAGAAAGTATCAGTCTGAAGTAAGGGTTCTCTGTATGTTTTAATGCATTTAGTTTGAGAACTTTTATTTGTGTTTAATAGTAGGTTACTCCTTGTATCATTATGCTCTCCCTGAGACTAGTCAAGTAAGAAAAGTACCATCAAAACAAGGCTGTGCAGCTGATTGATTTTTTTTTGTTTGTTGGCTGAATGAAACAATTGTGGAAACAATCACGTTTAATGGTTTGAGTTTTCATGGTGAAAACAAAAATAAAAGTTTTACATGTATTAAATATTAGATATTCTTGAAATAATTACTGGGTAGTTCGTTTATGCCCTAAAAATTGGTATTTTGTTAAACAAGTAGACCTTCTATGAACCTAATGCATATATTTTTTCCTCCTTCTTTTTATTGTAGTGGCAAGAGTAGTAAGTTTGTTACTGTGTAGTGCATCATGTATGGCTTTTCAAAAGGGGTTCAGTTCTATTTCCATAAAATATATATCCTATACATTTCTATATTACAAAATGTTTGATGACACAATACCCTTATGCCACTATCATTGTAATAATAAATATGATTTTCTTCTCTTATAGACCTTTTTTTCCTATGTCGAAACACAATTTTAATAATCACAACTTTAATGCTTGGACTGTGGCATTAAGATATAATTCATTAAAATTTATTCCAGACAGCATGAGTCATGCAATAAAATATTTATCATTGTTTCCAGCAATTTTGGCAGAAAACTGAATTTTGAAAAATAAGGAATTATTTTATATACCTAATATATTGATGATATCAGTCTGTAAAATAGTTACAGGGTTGTGCGGATGTTACTTATCTAGACACAATCTCTCCTCCAGCACTCTCATAGACAAGATGATTAAGCATGAACTGGGAGGTGGACTAGGGTACAGACAGATAACTAGCTGAACATCTGGGCCCAGAGATTAGGAAGCTGATCTACTTGGAGAAGAGTTCCAAGTAATGTACACCAGAGGCTGAGAGCAAGCCTTACACTATTTAGCATCATCATTAGTGATGGGACAGAAGGAACCCTCACCAAGTTTGGTGATGATACAGAACTGGGCGTGGTAACTGATGCACCTGAGGGTGGTCCTGCCATCCAGGGGGACCTGAACAAGCTGGAGGAAAGGACTGACAGGAGCCTAATGCAGCTCAACAAACTGAAGTGCAAAGTCCAGCACTCAGGGGAAATAATGTACCTCTGGATGCTGACAGGCTGCCAAGAAGGTTCACAAAATAAGACCCTATGGTGCTGATGGGGACTAAATTAAACACAAGGCAGCAAAGCACATTTGTGGAAAGAAGGCCCATGGTCTCTGGGGCAGCACTAGGCGCAGTGCAGCCATCAGGCCACGGGGTATGATCACTGTACTCGCTGTACTCACCCCTGAGAAGGCTACATCTGAAGAGCTGGGTCTGGCTCTGGACTCCTCAGCACAACAGAGGCACTGGAGTGAGTTGTGTGAAGACGATGAAGGGCCTAGAGCATCCTTCACATGAAGAGATGCTAAGGGAAGTGAGACTGTCTATCCTGGCTCAAGTTTTACCTTATCAAGATGTACAAGTATTTGGTGGGAATAGGAAAAATGACAGGGTAAGGATAGATTCAGTGGTGCCCAGGGACAGGAAAAGATACAATGGACACAAACTGAAACACATGGAATTCCATCTGAATATAACATAACACCTTTTTATGGTGTGGGTGATGAAATCCCAAACCAGATTATAAAGATGTAATAGATATTTTAAGGGCTGTAGCTGAAAGCAGCTGTTTAACTGGAGGTTGATCTAATGCCCAATGCCTTTTCCTTTAAATTAGTAATATAAAATATGAAATTAATTCCAACCACAGGGAGAATCTACTTGTTCTTAAATTTCACAGCATTTTAACTAGCTTAGTTGTTATTACTTGCAACACAATTTGAATCAGTCTGAGCTGCTTCCTACTTTCACTCCCCACTGCAATTCCAACTCCAGCTGCAAGTGCCTTCTCTTTTTTTTTGTGCTAGTGTTAGTGCTTTCTCATACTTTGTTAAATGGATTCAAAATGCCAAACTAGAAGAAAGCTAATCCAAAATAAAACAAAATACTGTCTCAGGTCAAAAACCAGGAATCGATGATTTCTGCATTAAAGACAAGGCTTTATATTATAATTTTGTATTTATAAGACAGTGACTTATAAGCCCAGAACTGATCTATTCTATTCTGTCCCAAAGAGCTTGAAGTTTTTAGTCATCTCCAGGTCTAACAAAAATGTAGACCTTCCCTCCTTCCCACTTGCCCCGACTGCAAGATAACCTTACTCTTCTACCTCTTCAGAAATCTATACACTCCTAAACCCTTCAATTCGACTAGCTTCTCTAATATCTGACATCACTAACTTCTAGTCAAGACTACTCTCAAAACTTGTCCATGTTTCTTGCCTTATTACTTGTCACTTGATCTGACTCAATCCTCTAAGTCAAGTGAAAAAAAAGCAGAAGTGTTTTAAAGAGGATGCACTCTTTTCTTGGTGGTAATTCAGTGCTTTTTCTCTAGTTGAAATATTTTATTCACTTGTGGATTTAGTAATCTATCTTCACAAAAATTACAAGATTGTTTAGGTAAACAGAACACCAGTCTTATTTTCTCCTAAATTATTTTTCTTGTGAGAGGTGAATTTTGAGGGATAGTGGAGCATCAGTTCTAGTGATGCATTTAAAATTACGGCACTGCAGAAAATTATCTGTCAGAAGGAATGGGAGGAAAGCTGTTACTGCTTTTTGCATGGAGTGACTCTTGCTCTGTGAAACATCATTTACAGTTCCAGAGATAAATCAACTGGGCTATGCTCTTGCAGACAATGTTATCTTCTAAACAAAATGGTACTAGGTTGGTTTTAGTAATGAGATATCCGCATTAATGTGTTGCATGTTTTATTCATGCTGTTTATACATTTAAGCAGAGTACATAATAATTATAAAATAGTGAATAAAATTTGTTTATTAATTTTTGGTAATGTTAAAAGGGTTTACATACATAACAATCATATTGTATTGAGTTTTTAATCTTATTTTAATTCAAAAAAGTCTAAATAAAAATGTATTTATTTTCCAGTTTTATTTTGTGAAACTTAAACAAGATCAACATAGATTGTTTAATCCAAGTAAAATTTGAATTATTTCACTTTGGGAATGCAAATTAACCTAGTAATCAAGGCTGATCCCTCTTCTCAGCATGTGCTGTGGATAAGTTTTGGGATCTATGACAATGTGATGGTTTTGGCTGATGAAGAATTAATCTTCTTCATAGTAGCAAGCATGGGATTGTGTTTTGGATTTGTGGTGAATATGGTATTGATGTCACAGGGATGTTTTAGCTGTTGCTGAGCAGTGCTCACACAGTGTCAAGGCCTTTTCTGCCTTGACAGAAGGGGGCTGGGGGTGCACAAGGAGCTGGGAGGGGGCACAGCCAGGACAGGTGACCCCATCTAACCAAAGATGGCCCTAAGAACTTCATGCTCAACATGTAAAACTGGGGGAAAAAGAAGGAAGAGCGGACATTATTAGTGATGCCATTGTCTTCTCAAGTAACCATGTCTAGTGATGGGGCCCTACTCTCCCGGTTGTGGATGACCTCCTGCTTGTCCATGGGAAGTGGTTAGTGAATTCCCTGTTTTGCTTTGCTGTATGTGTTGCTTTTGCTTTACCTATTGAACTGTCTTTATCTCAGTATAAGACCTTTCTCACTTTTACTCTGAAACTGCCTCCCTCATTCTACCAAGTGAAAGATCAGCTGTCTGGGGCTCTGTTCCTGGGGCTTTGTTGTTGGCCAGGGAGAGATCCAAATTAAATTGTTATTATCCTGTTAGAGCTTTACTTACAGATGATTGGATATTCCTATTTGTGCCAAGACCTCTTTTATTTTATGAGAAAATAAGCAAAACCAAATCAACTAACCAACTACCCACCCCCCTGCAAAAAAAAAGAAAAATAAAGAAAAGAAAAAAAAAAAGATTTGTAGTTGATAGTGGTCCATCTTCAGGGGAGATTTTGTTTCTGATTCTGACTTAATAGAGACTGTGACACAACTGAAATCTGTGAAAATTTTCATTTCACTGAAAAGAAAGATCAGGAAAAATTTATATCTTACTGCATCTGCAATCTATAAGTAGTTCTATTAGTTGCCAAAAGAATATAATTAGCAAATTTATATATTGTGAGAAATTTCTAGCTTAAACATTTTTCAAAAACTGAAAATAGTTTGGATTTTGGACACACAAAGAAATACTGATGTTAGATTTTTACTTCTTGATTTGTAACCAGATGGAATCTGGGAGAATTTAAACAACAGAAAAATCATGATATTGTTGATATTGTTCTTAGAGACGCAGAATTTGTTCTACATGTACTCTGTACTATTCAAATACAGAAAAATGTAATTTTTCTTGGAGCTCTTATGATCTATTCTTAAAAGGAGACAATGATTGTTAAACTCATTAATTCATGTATGTTTGGTTATCTGACTAGGGAAGAGAATAGGAAAATCATGGAATAGAAGATAATAAGATCTTACATAGCATTTAGGACACTTTTCTTCTACCTGGTTGAAAAAGCCTTCTGTTTCAAGCAGAAGGGTTTTTTTTCCTAATTACATTTTATTTTTAAATGAAAGACATTTAGTTCTGGATATTTCTTTCAGGGGAAATATCAGAAGTCTGTCCAAAGATTGTTTGTTAACCTTTAGAAGACAATGTGAAGCCTCCCAGTTCTTTCCATCTTCACTGTTAAGTATGATTTAAACTATAGTGGAAAGTGAATAGGAAACTGGTTTTTTTTTTTGGTAAAGATAGATTAGAAAATGCCATAATCACTTTATGGAAGTGAATTGATTTGCATTTCTGTAAATCTGTTCGTGAAATGTATCTTAATGCTGAATTTTATATCCAGTATGCGCCCATTGAATTTAAATGTGTTATAAAAATTCTTGCAGTGAGACTCATTTACATAGCTCAGTGCATTTCTAACTGTTCTCACAATAGAATGTGTTATACATTGCTGTCAAATACAATGGCAATAACACTGAGCTCAGATTAAGGCTCTACCGGGTAAGGTTTGATAGTGCAAGAGAAAAATCACAGGATGCATTCTGGCCAATTCTGCACGGTTGAAAGTAAAGTAAATAATGCTTTTGACTCTAGTAGAAAGATGACTAGATTCAGGTGTGTGGTAGTTCTACAGCTAGAAAAATAGAATGCTCTTATGGGGGCAAGGAAAGTCAGATCTATACAGTAAATATTAGCATTTAGCCACACAGCCAAGTCATGCTGTAGTTAGAGAGAGACTTGCCAGGTTTTGAGTGACACAAAAACCCTTCCATCTGAATCACTAGAAATTACCTGAAAGTTGGGTAATTAGTTTATGACAACCATTTTATAAAGTAAAACATAAATAAAGGACTGTGTATCTAAATATATGTGCATGTGTATAAAATATCTTCTATAATTTCTCATCAATCAATGAAGAAGTAATGTATTTTTTGAAAGAGTACTTGTTAAGAAAAACTGCACATTTTTTCTTAGATTTATGCTAAAATACCTATAATATTCCAAATCAAAAATTCTAGGAGAACATTACTATTTTTGTAATTCAAAAACATCTTGCTGGAGGATTTAGTTATCATTTGTGTCTGGTATTATTTTCATGTAAGGATTAAGATATAAGCTCAGGTAAGCTTATTGCAGACATTGTACTATTTAATAGATTTATGCAATTTTGTAAATGAAACAAGATTCTAAGAAATCAAAAACCAAACCAAGCCTGTGATCCATAAGTAAACTCTCTGGAAAAGTAAATCCATGTAAGCAAAACTCTTATTCCTAGTATATAAAAATGAAAATGTTCACATTAACATATCACTTGGTTTACATGTTACAAGGATTTAGTACTGTGATAAGGATACAGTTGACATTGGAATGATGTTATTACTCTCTCCTAAATACCAGTACTCTGTTTCAGAGGTTCTATAGCAGAATATTTCTTTAAAGGGTTTAATAATTCATATCAAATTGAGATTGAATTTTCAGAGACTGAATAAAATGGCAGCTAGTCATCTGGGTTATTTATTGTGTTCGCTAATGTTACTATTGTTTCTGAAATCAATAACATTTTTTTGGCTCTCAAAATATGAGAATTGAATTTTTCATCTTTTCCTAAATACCAACTAATGCAAAATTTCAAGTCTTCCCTCATAAAATCCGCTGTCTTCTCATTATGGTCTTGAGGGCACAAAAAACATTGAAAACAATCCTTCTAGCTCTGATTGAGATTTAATATCCTGCAAAAAGGACTAGGGGATAGAAAAGCTTTTGCTTACTTATGCAGTTTTACACCACAGATACTTGTATTTTTTTATGGATATACATTATTTTTAAACGTTCTTTATGACATTTCATGTTGACAAGTGGATAACGATTTACATAATTCAAATATATTTTTCCAAGGAAAATGAAAATAAAATAGATTAGGTAAAATATTTAAAAAGTGATTATAACTTCTACAGAAAGCCAAGAATATTAAAAAGTAAAGATTTCATGAGAAGGAAGTAATATCATCTTTTCCTCAAGGAATTTTGCTTTGGAAAAAGAAAGTGATTTTCTTACATTTTTTCGGCTATGGCTAAATAGGTCATTTTTAACTCAGCATCTCATCCTATAGCTTTGGGCAGTAGTGAACATGTGCATAGCACACGTAATTTCTCTGTAATAGAAATACCTTCTTTGCTGAATTCTGCTATCATGTTTCTTTTCAGAAACCCCTGCTTTTATTTACAGAAAAGGAAATTCTGTTAACCAACTTTCTTTTCAGGTTTTATTCTTAATTAAAAAAAAAAAAAAAACAATCTTAGACTGGAATCTCCTTTGCACATGAGTTTTTGCCAATCATCTAACAGTATATTTTTTATAGTCTCATAAAATTAAGCTGCAAAGAATTAATAATGTCCGCTAGCAACACAAGTGAAAAAACATTACAGATAACCACATATGTGACAATCATTACTTTAACAAATATGTGCTAGAACACAGCAATCCCTAAATGTATAAAAACAAACTAATATTGTGAAGCAAACATTTTTCTCTTCAAAAATCTGAATTACCTTTGAGTGCTGAATTTTTTAACAGCTTTTTCATTGCGTCTCTAGGTCTCCTATGCTCAGACTAACTAGTTTTTTCAGTAGGATAGCCACACTGAGGGCCTGATGGATGAAAATTACTGTTCCCCAGAAAGGCTCAGACTTCCTGTGGTATTCTACAGCTTATGGCAGGTACTGTGTCACAACAGCGAGTTCTCCTGGTGCGCCATGGGGATGCATAAACGCATTAGAGAATGCATCTGTCCTGTGAGAGCAGGCATATAGAACTCCACCATTAACCCTTAGAACTATCTGCAAAAATCTTCATCTCCTGGATCCCTTGATGCTGACCTTACTTTGGACCTCTATCAATCTGCATACTCTTGTACCTGCCTAAGGAAATGTTGTTCTTGTCTTGAGCAATTTTTGGCAAGAAAGAAGGCTAGATACTTATGAACATTTCTGAATTCCAATTAAAACAAGAGATCAATTTTTTAACAAAAAGCCATAATCTCATCCCTAAGGTATATTTTTGTGACTGGACTCTGCAAACGTGAGAAGCCCCTTTATTTTTATGAGGGGCCCTGAAGAGCCTTAAATTCATGGTTTTGGTGTTTAATATCAATAGTATAAATTTCTCCATGCAAAGGTGTTGAACTGCATCCTGAGATCTGTTAGCACTTTTGATGAAACGGCAGAACTTTCCCATCTCAGGGTGTTGGGTATGAAACAACTTCTTATGATACTTCAGTGGCCTCTCATTAACTTAAAAGTCCCCTGAAATTCTAACCACAGTTACAGGGAGCAAAACTACCAAAATGTTTGTCTATATTGCACAAAGGCTTTTAGAGGCAATACACATTTTGATGAACTTTTGCTCTGTGTTTTTTGTGGGTTTTTTTTGTTTGTNTTTTTGTTTTTTTGGGGTTTTTTTTTTGTTTTTTTGGGGTTTTTTTTTTTTTTTTTTTGGTTTGGTTTGGTTTGGTTTTTTGTTTTTGTTTTTTTTTTTTTTTTTGTGTGTGGTTACTATTGTAATGTGTATATCACTTGAACATAGAAAGATTTCCCTATTGTCTATAGGTCTTTAAGTCTGTTTACCAATACAGAAAGTATTCTACTTGTATTTTTGATTTTCATAGAATTCTGAAAGTATGCAACAGCACAGCAGTTCTCTGGCTGAGTCCAATCTGAGACAGCACATGTATGTTCTGCCCTACACAGCTCTATGAAATGCAAGGAAAATGGACTTAAAACTGAAAAAAAAAAATCTCTACATCTGAATGACCTGTGTGTGTACATATATATATATATATATATACATATACTTGCTGTGAGAATGAACATCTGCACTATATATCAAACACAATATTCTGGTTAATTACATCTTTTTCATTTTTATTGACAGACAGTTTGGTGTGGGTTCTGTGTACTCTATTCCAAAACATTCAAATATATCCCAGACACTAGCCTTGGATTAAGGCAGTTCCTACTTCCTGTCAGTGCTCAAAAGATGGAGTATATATCAGTCTGGATTTTTGTCTGAAAATATAACACAAAATCAAATCTCTTTAGAAGATAAAACAACAACAAGATCTGTCTTTATGGCAATCATATTACTTGTTTTTTCTCTATTGTTTATTTTGAAGGTATGATGTCTGATAGTAATAGTTCATGCCAGATATACTCTTAGACACATTTCAAACAAAGATTTTAATTATACTGTCATCTCTGAGTTACTTTCTGATAAGGACCATCTTTTGTAAATGCAGCATCTTTTGTGATGGCCACCCCACAGTAAAGTGTCTCTAAATTTTATTTCTATTCTGCTTTCATATGCATAATTTCTTATATAAATCTTTGTAGAGCAGCAAGATATATAAGTATCAGATATGAAATCAAAGATCACCGGGATGGGAGGATTTAGAGGACTAGTAAGCCAGATCAGTTTTCAACTATAAACAAAGTTCATTTACTAATGACACACTATGTATAAGTGGTCAATCCTTTTTGTAAATTCATCAGTTCTCATTATCAGTTCAATGTATCATTATTAAGATATATATATAGTACCTATATATATATACACACACACACATACACACACAATACTATATGTTATCCTTTAACATTTCTATTCTAATTTAGCTGTGATTCTACAATACCATGGACTAGAAGCTGTATTGTTAATGGTGATGTCTACTGTCACTGTTGCTTTTAGCAATTTAACAAGAGAATTCATAACCAAAGTGGGCTTTTTGATGCATAAAATGGGTTTGTGGTGCCTATATCAAAGTAATTTAGTGACTTGGGTATTTCCACCCTAATTATGAAGGACTGGATAGTCAGTTGTTTTCTGATTATCCTGTGCAGTGACCCTATTGTGTTTAGTATTGTCTATCATTTTACAGAAGCTCATTGTTGTAAGAAGTTATGAGTATTTTTTTTTGCTCAAAACTCACTGCATTTCAGATAAATGGTGAGCAGACACCCAACATCTTAGAGAGGGCCAATGTTTCTCTTCACAAAAGTAGCATCTAAATAATGTAGGATTTGGGATAGGAAGATCTTTCCAAGCATTTGCTTTTTTGTTTAGTGTTTGATCCAACACAAAAATCAAAACAGAAACTGGATTATGGATCAGATAAGCAAACTTTTCTTTCCATGAATAATGTTCTACCTAAAAGCTTTAAGATTAGATTAAATATTTGATTTCTGGTGATTTGCTTCTTAGGGGTCTTGCCTATGCAGGAGTCCTACATCCATAAAAATTGTGGACAGGGACTGTAGTCCTGTCTGTGCTATAATGTAGAAGATAAGATACTTAGGAAGAGGGTAAAGTAAGTTGAATTCCTCTCATATTTAGGAAGGAAATGATCCATGAACACTGATTTCCTGCATGTATTCTCTATTTTTAGTAGCAATTATTATGCAAAAAGTGGACACTGTGGACATCATCATTTTAAAAAGAGTGACAGCTGCTCACTAAAACTAGTGATAGTTCTACTTCAATCCACAGTGCAGAATCAAGTGCTCTGAATTCAGAGTAGATGCACTTGATAGCAACCTCTTTTCTGCTGTCTAAATTCATGTCTAAATCAATATGTCTGACTGGCAAACTCAAGGAGGCTCAGTGCTTAAAATTCGGGGATACTCTTTGGTGATGCATAGCTTTCGCTAGAGACAATAATGGTTACGCTCCTAGGGGAAGTGTCTGACCTAGCCATCCAAATCTAAGGAGGATGAGCAAGATAGAATGCCCTGATTCTCAACATGTGCCTCTGTGACACACTGAGAATATTTGGCAGTGGATTCTATTTATTTTGCAGTGCAATGTAAAATTCCTTCATCTACAGCCAAATACCATAAAGCAGAGCTCCAAACTGGGGTTTATCCTACAGTCTCAGAATCCCTTATCTTTTCTAGTACTAAACCTTAATCTCAGATATATTTTATCAGAGAATAAAAACATTTAGGCTTGGTTGCCATTGATTGTAAGTATTCACACACCCTCCTTTTGCCTACTTTCCACACCCTGCCAAAGCATTTGCTCAAGAATAACCTATAAGACTTCTGTAAGCACCTCATTTGAATATTTATTGCAGTGATATTCAGCATTTACATAACTATTATATGCATTATGCAGCTCTTCCATAAGAATGACCTCTGAGGTCAGCATTTCTTGACAATTAATGACAATCCAGAGGAATTTGTCCCAAAGTCATTAACTGTGAGAAAATGTTATTCCCACAGGCTATTATTTATAAATCATGCAAAATTAAGAATATATAAAGCACTATTTCTCTACATCTTTGGCATCTCATGTTCTCTGTGTGATGCTCTTCAGGTAATTTTCTATCAGTTAATGACTGATGCTGTAACAATAGGAAATCAGGGCTTCTTTTTTACCATTCCATTACCCCTATAATAAAGGCTGAGGTTCACCTTCTTTCTTTCTTTCTTTTCTTCCTTTAACAAAATCTTTGTCAGTTACTGATTTAAAAGCCCAAATAATTGGTATTTTAGGTGCCATCTTAACATTGTATCTTGAGTTTCTTTGTTAAAGAAGGATGAATAAGCAAGGCTTGTTTTTTTCCTTTTCTTTTTTACAAGCTTGCTAAGAAATAGAAAAGCAACAAACAAGAAAAAATCCCCTACACCAATTTCCATGTAACATATCTTAACATCAGTGCCACACCATACAACTCTAGCTCCAATTTAGTGTGTGCAGAATATCTTTCTTAGATGTATCACCTATGTATCAATTTGACTTTTTTTCCTTTTTCTGAAATTTTTATAACAATGTTTAGGTAGTGTATTGTTCTTATTGTGATGCCTTTAGGATGAATTTCAGCTTGCCTATTGGTGAGTACTAAATCAAAATGTAGTTTAGTTGTGTGGCTATGTGTATTCTTCAATATCTTTCTTTTTCCTTTAGAAGTATTTTAAATATTTCAGATTTCCTTGAATTATGTGTTATAAGTTTCCCATACTAAGTAGATCCATTCTGAATTTTGTCCTTGAAAAAGTTTACTCCTGGACAAAACCATTTTACAGTCAGCTTTAATATATTTTATCACAGAAGAAACATTTTCTGCTATTCTAAATTTTGACATTTCTTGACAGTATTCTTAGATCTGTATCTAACTGCAAAGTTTTTGCTAGACAGAAACTTCAGGGATTTACATTTTGCATGGTGATACAAACCATTTTATTTCTTCAGTAATTGATGGAATGTCTCTATATAGATATTTTTGTAGCTGAAGATCCTTTTATTTATTATTCTGCAGAGTGTTTTGAAGATTGAGATCTGTCAATATAGATTTCTCAGTGCATTATTCAGTTACTTTTTAAAATTGCCTACAATCTTGTGTTTAGTATTCCAATAAAACAGTGTAGTAAAACTAATTCAAACTAAATTCTTTTAAGTGCACTGGAGAGGCAAACACACTTCACTATATCTTTTTTAATAGATCTGTTCCCTTTCATTCCTCCTTATTCAGGGGTTTATTTGACATGTGTATTTGGAGGCTATTACTGACTAGGAAAAAACCATAGGTAGTTAAAAATAATCCTTTTCTTTATTGGTGACAGAAAGATGGATTTTATTCTTTCTCAGCTTTTTTGCAGTCATGTCCTCCTCTTCAAGAAAATGTACTTCCCTCTTGATAATCTGAATTGAAAAATGGTAAAATTCTCCAAAGAAAATTAGTATGACTAACACTGATGCAGACATTACAAAGAAAATGTATATTTTTTTCTTATTTGAAGTATGTATTATTGAAAATATCCACTTATCTGAAATAATTTAAACACCGAGATTGGTTTAAACTTTAAACTTGGAGAAAAATTATCATAAACTTAACATTAAAAGTATTAAATGTGAGCAGAATGAATGGAAGTGGGGAAATGCTCTGAGCATGACATGAAATGTAATAATGTTGAGGGTTTCATGACAAATAAATATAAAATTAAATCATGCTGGAAATAAAGAAAATACCGTGACATCTGATTCAGAGATGAATTGTAGCCAGGTGATTTCACAGTTTCAGGACTTCAAAAATATAGAGAAGGAGCTTATTAATGAGAGTAGTTAGCTCCTTTTCATGCTACCCACATACCATGAAGGTGGAAAAGAGCCAGGAAAATTGGAAATCTGTTATCCTCAGACGTTATCTGGAGTTGAAGGAATATCATGGTCTTTGGTATTTAAACATTACTTCTTCATGAAATTGAAGAACAGAACATTAAAAACACTGAACAGAAGTAACAAGATATAAGATGCAGAGATTCACCATATGTTTAAAGGAGCTATCTTGATGACTGATAAGTTGAAATTGTCAGTGAACCTATCTGGATGAGATTTTTAGACTATGCTAAGAAGATACAGAGCACCTAGGTTTCTCTATTAATTTATGGTAAATTGAAGGGATAAATCTTCAAGCTTGTTTGTGAAGAGGTAGAAAGCCTGCAATTATATAATACATATATATATATGTATTACATATAAATATATATAATACATATGTATATCCCTGAAAACACAGTGGATGTCTATTGATGACTTCTAAACAAGAACAATTACATTTTGAAAACCTTTTTAAACAAACAAAATGCAAGGGAATATTTAGTGACCTACTAGTAGAAAGATTATGAACATGCAACTTAATAGAACTTTTTGGCTAATAATGTCTGACTGATGTTACCAAAATCTTGAAATCAAAATCCTCTAATATAATAGCTAGACTATCATATTTCATACTCTTTCAATTGTTGCTAAAACTTCAGGAAAATTCCTATTTACTTATTGACTGTCTCTAGAGGCAGTATATTAGGATATAGAATGCCTCATATAGAAATCAAATTGTGTGTAGATAGGATGCTTTGGGATCACCCCTAAAGATCCAATCAATTTGGAGAGATATTTATTGATTTCCTGAAGATGGGTCTTTTCCCAAGTTGATATTTTTCCTGCTTAGGAAAAAAAACTCAAACAAACAAACAAAACAAAACACAACACCAAAACCAAAACAACAACAGAAACTCAAACAAACAAACAAACAAAGAGTGCCTCCTTGTTTGATTTAATGCAGAGAATTGTAATAAAATGAATGGTTTGCAATAGAAATCTTCAGACTTTTAGCTGATTACAGATAACTTTTAAGTAACAAAATTTATCATGATTTTAATGAGTTCTTATCACAGGTTTATTGGAAAACATTTTCAAAGTGATATACTCTGCTGATTAGCTAGAGGCTGTGAGCTTTGGATTGCAGTCCATTGATGTAAACTACAAATATTGAAAGGTTATGTTCTACGCAGGAAAGGAACCATAGTAACCCTTAGGGAAAAAGAAACTAAAAACCATTCCAGTAGAATAAATGCAAGTCCTGGAAAATGTTGCAACTGAATATTACTATCTGAATTTTGTGTATCAAATAGATTGGGAGATTTTCTCTGAAACAAATTCTAAAGAAGTGCAAAGCAAATTACTCCTGGATTGAAAGTTCAGAATAAACTGATGTTTGCTTCATTAAGCACTTGCCATATTGATACTTGGATAGTAAACTGATAACATGGTTAAGATATGTTGCTACAGTCAAGGAAAGGGTGGATGTGAAGGAATGCATTTTGTGTTTTACGGGTGTCTCATTTTCAGCTGTAGAGAAAGTTTGCTAGAAGCAGGAGAATCCATTTAAAAATGTTAAATTACAATGCTGTTCTGTCTCTCAGCAACTGGTTAATTCAATCAGAACTCAAAGATTTTTCATCATTCTTTAATTTGCTTAATTTCAGTGAGCTGTTGTCTCAGAAATTTTCCCATCTTTCAGCTCTGTGACTATTGCATTGATGCCTCGTGCTATTCTTTTTCTGTCATTTCCATTTCAATATAGATTTTATAGTTCATTACCTGTCAATCAGTTTTAAATGGTGCAGTGTTCATTTTATCATGTTCTGTAAAAGTTGCATGCTTTTTTCAATGTGTTACATTTATTTCAGTTTGAGCTCTATTTATTTCTCTAAGCACTGTAGCTATCTATAGTTACATTCATTTTAATGAGTATTTATTTTAGCAAATGCAGTATTTTGTTTTACATTGCATTTATTTGGCATGTTGAATCAAACAAGTGAATTCTGGCTCAACTCTGAAACTCTATATCAAACAATTTTTTCCATAATAATTTTATTTGTCATAGAGGTCTCAGTCTTCATCGTAGCTTCCCTAAAATAAAACCAGAAAATTTATACAGAAAGAAATACACCTGTGCAATAGGTTCCTGTTTTTTGTTTTTCTGAAGCTGTGGGGCATGCCTTACCTCACAAAATAACCTCTGCAATTTTCTGGCCAGATACAGTGGCTTCATTTATTTAGTAAACGATTCTTTAGTTGACGTTTTCTGCTCACATTGGGCTACTCATGCTATGCCATTATATTGTGGAGAGATGAGAAGGTTTTTTATGTCTATCAATGCATGAAAATGAAGTTGAAATGCTTCATCTTTGTTATTTGGATTGCTAGTAACTTTCTGAATTCTCTGAGAAATTTACAAGATGAGATTGTGGACAATTCAAATAGTATACAAATTGGAAGAATTGTGAAAATATTTTTAACTAGTTAAAGCCAGTATCTATTGTCTGTAGTTAAGAATATGTATTCAGTCTAGGTCTGCTAAATGCCAGCAGTGCGACCAAAAACTGTTGGATATTTTGTGGTGATTGCAGGTTATTGTTTTATTTCTGTCCCATATCCAACATGCTACATACGTTTTCCAGTGGTAGAGTTAATATTTTGTAAAATTTATAACTTTCCTCTTGCAATTGTAAATGCTCAGACATGGGGATACCATGGACAGTTTATGGGAAAAATAGATGTATATATCAGCTGTTGGGGGATTTATCCGTTCTTCTCCCCTCAGTTACACAGGTCAGGTGAAAATGGAAGCTTGTGTATATAGTTTTAATGAACAGTCATTCAGAAACTGCTGTTCTCACCTTCATAGTGCACTGCAGCATATTAACTCTTAAAAGAGTAGTTCTACTATCGCTACTTGCTGTAGTGAGTCAATATAAATGCATTTCCTTGCTGTCGTCTATATACACTCACTAGCAGTAAACAAATGTCTTCAGCCTTGACAAAGTATATCCATGATTTTTTAAAAATATTTGTTATTCATACTGCCTCTTACTTTTTTTTCTAAAGAGGTGTTTTCTATGCAACCTATATTAAGCCAGTATTTTTCTGTTTTGTGATCTGTTTTGCTACAGTGCATCTCTCATTGTCCAGTCCTGTAGACTATTAAAAAAAAAAATTACTGGAAGCATGCTGAAATGTAGTTACTGAAAGTGCAGACATTCAAATCATTCTGCTCTGCAGAAAGAAATAAGAAGTAATTTACTATTGTGTTTCCCCTTCCACTGTGCAGCAAGGGAAAGATGGCATGATATCTGCTTCTGATAATAATTATTAAAAGAGAGAAGCACATCATCCAAAAGGGAAATAAATTAGCTGTTAGGCCTTGACCTTGTTCCAATTCATAAATGATAATTCAGAGACTAGGATTATGTGTTATAATCTGGAAGGCTACTAGTTAAAAATGTGACAGAATTTAATGTATGAATTATTTCTCATGCAGAACACTTAGGAAATATAGATAATTATGTACATAACATATATAATATAAATATCCTAGTTGATAAAATTGTATGTAGGATGATGCTGCTTTGGATATCACAGTTAGGTCCATATTGGTGAGAACTGTCCTGAAAAAGCACATGGTGGTGGCCACAGAAGGCCAAAGATATCTCTACCAGTTCCAAGTTTTTAGTGTATATACTGACATGAGCTACATCCCACAAATATTTGATGGCTATCTTGAAATCTTTAGATTTTCTTCAGTCTTGATTCAAGTCCGTATACCATGTCCACACAGACACTATTTATTTTACATGCTAATCTTTTCCAGGTAGGCCTTCATCTACCTACAGACCTGTCTTTCCATAAATCATCTTGGAGATGAGCCTGATGGAATTATGACAATATTTTGATGGTATGATGAACTGCATAATTGTTGCTTGCCTTAGAGTGACTATCAAATTTCTCATCCCGGCCTCTTTCAAGGGACTAAGTGTCAAATTTATATTAAATATCTCAATTTATAATTTCTGGTGACTGAGTTATGGCTATCATAAGCAAGGATTCTGCCATCCTTTTTTTTTGTTGTGTTTAAGATTCCACTCATCCGTCACTCTGGCTTTGTCCTTCTCAAGACCTCTTTCTCATGAGAAAAATGAAATTTAGTTTGTCTCAGAATAAACTACTGGATGACTTTGACTTAGAGCATATTTGTTGTCTAGAGAACACTCTTATAGACAGTAGAAGAAATTTTAGTACATCTACTTGCCACATTAAATAGTTGCATTTGTATACTGGTACTGTAATAAGTCACATTTCCCAGCCTCAGTGAATTCTCCCGTTCAAAACTAAAGATGTGCAGCCTGTAATTTTCTGCTGTTACAGCCAATTTAGTAGTCATTGTGGCTTTATGTCCTCAGGTAAAAGATTAATCAGTGTTCTCACTCCCCAGGAGAAATTTTTGAAGGGTCTAATAGGCTTTACCTACAGTTAAAGGTTTGCTTTCCAGTATGATATGGATAGGCTCTTTCAGCTCAAATTGCAGGCTCCACTAACCTTAAATGTTATGATATCTTCTCATTTACCTATCAAAAGAATTTTCACTAGCTATGATTTCTACAGGAAATCTGTATTAGATCAGATAGAGGGTTTTAAGGCTAATTCCCTTTGTGTCATTTCCATAAGGAAAAAGCAACCCTTAACAAGGTTTTCAAGGCTTTACCAGAGGAATTTTCTGATTGCCATGCCTCTCCTGAGTCTCATGATTTCTCAGTAAATACAATTCTCTACACAGTAGAGTATAAATACTCATTGTCTTTTTACATTGGAAAACCTCCTTCAGGAGGTTTCTCAATGTCCTTGTGTAAAGGCTGAAAGACCTCAGAGGGTGTCAGTGTCCTCACAAAAGTTACCATCCTGGTTATCATAACATGCAAATGAATGATATCAAACTGCTGGCAGAGAACCTCCCTTCTTGCAAGGGCTCATTTGGCCATTTTAAGCAGTGACAGTGGCTGCTCTGTGGAACATTGCACACTTGGCATTTGCAGAGAGGCCACCTGGAGCTCTCTTCATACTTATACTAAGCATTATGCACTTGCTGAAGCATCCAGTGATCATGCTGCCTTTGGGAGTTATCCTTCAATCTTTGTTTAATTAAGAACTCTAAGGATCCTCCTCCAGGTAATTGTTAGTTGTTCCTCTTCTGAGTCACCCACAGTGTGAGTGAACATATAGACAATTACTTCAGAGATATTTACAATACTCCCTTCTATCTCTCTCTCTCAAAGTCTTACCTAATTTGCTGCATGTTTTAAGAGGAACTGAAAAGTAAGGACAAGCTATGCCCTGTCTTTATGGCTAACATTCAAGGAGGGGAGCATCGGGGAGGACAACACTAATAGAGATGATTTCCGATAGTAACAATTGGTGCATACTGAAATTGTGACTGTCACGTAGATAACACATCTCAATGAAAATAAAGCAATAGGTGTGTATATCCAAAAACTCTAGTTACAAAAAAAGCTATAGGTGTGTATATCCAAACACTCTAGTTACAAGAAAATTGGTCTCTTAATTTTGCAGGGGAAAACAAAATATATCTTCTGAGTGCAGAGTGTTTTTTAAATTCCAGTATAAATATTGAGGTCAATTCCTGCTGATACAATTTCCCTAAACATATTTTCAGGCAAATTTTTAGTTTTTATGAATGCTGGTGTAAATATTCCTATAAATTTACAGATAATCGGACTAGTATAACAAGTAAATTTGCTTCATTTGCACATATCTAATGAGAATTTATGCTTATTATTCATGTGGGACCTGCTTTTAAGATGACAAACATGTTAGCTCAAATACAATAAAATGTTCTTTTAAGCTAAGCAGTAAACCTACCTTGAAATACATAGAATCAGTTAAATGCTGTCAAAGTAGGGTAAAAAAGTGATTGACAGAAAAAAAAAAATAGAAGCAATCTAAATATTTCATTAAGTGTGACACATTTGAAATCACCACATATATTCAATTTTTTTTTTTTTTTTAGGAATATTGTCAAATATTGGAAAGGAGGCATCTAAAATACAGCTTAATGCCTAAACACAATTATACAATATAATCTTAAATCTGTTTCATAGGGTAATTAAATTCATGTTAGCTGTGGTTTTTCCTCTGCTGTTGGGTGCAGGGTTGCTCTTTTCTTTTAGAATCATAAATCTCCTCCTCACTTCTGGTCAACATTATTTACTGTCAACTTAAATCCATTTGTTGTTGTGACAACTTTGTCCTTGAACTTAAAGAGCAATCCTCCCTCCCTATGGTTCAAGTTCTTGAGTATTTGTAAAGGACAAGTATATTTTCAGTCAATCTTAGTTTTGGTTGGCTAATATTTTAAGCCTTTATTGTAGGATCCACTTCTAGCTTCTTTATTTTTATATCAACTTTCCATTTTAATTTCACTAAATTCTTTGATCTATTTCCACATATGCATTCACATTAACTTTCACACAGTTCCACTCATATTCCACTATGCTCCAGATAAAATCTGAAAGAATACAATTAATGATATGTAGCCTTATCCTAAGTGCAAAACTATATATGCCTGTTTTTGCTTCTTTATTTCTGTAGTTATAGAATCCTTTCATATTAATTTCCTATCTTTTTCCTTTTTGAAATCTAAATCAGTCCCTTTTTATAAATTGTTAAGAATGGCAGGCACACTGAGGATCTCACAATGAGTTACAGATGCCATATAGCCCAGTAAGTCTTAAACAAAAATTCTCAATTAATTTCTCTAGCTACAATTTCCTGAAGCCATTGGGTCACGGCTTATGAACCAATACTACCTGGAAACACCACAGGCTTGCCCATACTAAGTAGATTACATCAACCTCCCCAAATTCGTGCTTTTCCATCTTTCTTGCCTAAAGGGCTCAAAGCAGCAAGTAGCTTTAGAGAGTGTCCAAAACAAGTAGCACCTTCTTATTTTCATCCATCAAACGTTGGCTGAAGTTTGTTACTCTTCACTTGTGAAACAGAATCACATTTAGAGGAATTATACAGGAAACTAGGTTTCCAGATTCCACTTTAAGGATTGTCTTTAAAATTTATCTGATTAATATTTCAAGCAACTTCATCCATTTCAACACAGTGGCTAGCTGAGATTTTTAGGCACTCTCACTTCTTTGAAGCCTCAGTTTTTTCCCTGGAGTGTGTTTTCTGTGTACACCATGCATAGAACTTGACCTGTGAGCTCTGAGACCCAATTAATTTGAGTGTGTGCTCTTTGTTTTGGAGGGGCTTTGTTGTTGTAGTTGGTTTTGGTGGGGTTTTTGTGGCTTTTTATTTTAAGTTCAGGATCCCTTAAATAATGAGGGAATTGTGGCAGAATGGTAATTTCATTGCATATCCACAAGGAAGGTTGTTGCATACGAGATTTTTTTGTAAGGCATCTGCGTGTACTGGGTGTCATTGTAGGTCAGTTCAAATTAGAAAGAGCTAAACTTCATTCCTTTTTGTTTATATCACCTATACACAAAAATTCTAGTGGGAATGGAATAGATTACAGGGCTGCTTTTTGTCTCAGCAGGAACAATTTGTTTTCACTTTGCAAGAAACCTAGGAGATAATAACAAATGTGCAATATAAATGATAATTGGGAGAGACACCCATAAAATGGGAAGAAAATGATTTGTCAATGTAGGCATAACCACAATCACTATCTTACCCTCTCTCTGTGAGGAATGTCTTGAAAACTTATATACAAACTGGGATAACTAAACAGGAAAAACATTCAATCCATCTCTTAGTAATATCAAAATCAAACTTTTCTGTATCCAGACATGATCACCTACAACAGATCCTTACGTTAAAGCAATAAAAACTCCTTTATAATCTTTTCGAGTAATTCTAGTCAAGGCTAACTGTGTTACATTAGGTTTTCCATCTTTGCAAAATCTTGTATTTTTTCTTAGCACAAAACCTACTTTTAACTTATTTTGATATTTTTGAATGGTTTATGCCCTAACATAGCATTCCAGCTGTGAAGATTCTTCTATTATTATAGTATTTATTCTCTTGCATTGCAATAAATTAACTAGTTTCTCGATTTTTTGTTCCATCAAATTCTCTTAGTTGTTTATTTCAGATCTTTTATGTTCTGACTTTGTTGTGTTATGTGTTGTCTGATGGTTAATGACATTAATATCAAACCTCACTCTTTATTTATTTGCACAGCCATCCCTGAAAATAAGCCTGTACCCTTTACTGTATCCTTGTGTACCTGATTTTCTATCTCTTATAGCCAGGCATGGAATTTAGTTTCCTTCGTCACTGTTCTCTCTTGTTTCCCATTTTAAAGCTCTTATAAGTCTTGCCACACTCAATCCCAAAAGACCACCCTCCAGAAACAGTTGAAATCTATCTAAAAAGAACAATATTCCTTCCACAGATGCTGGGAAAAATCAAGTATCTTCATAATTGCATCACAACTCCTATTCTCAGGCCACCTGCTGAGCTTTACTGATTTGCTGCACTGTCTGATATATTCATGTAGGACAGATAAAACATCACTTGTGCCTAAAATTCTTGAACGTATTTTTCACCCAGATAACTCAAGGAGAGAAATGCCTAACATATCAGATCCATCTTATGCATTCCCACTGGAGAGACAGAACTCCTTTATTTCTATTGCACCATACCCAGGAAAATTTTTGTAATAAAAAACACAGCTGATGTGCAGAGACAGCAAACATTTATTGATGGACAATCATTTTTTTTTTTTTAAACCAAAGAAAAATACCAAGAAGATGCTGAGTTCGCTTACAGTAATATGAGAATTAAGGATCAGTTATCCAATTGCAGCTCTTTAGCAGCTCATAATATATAAACAAACAAACAAACAGGTAAAACTACCTGTTTTATATGCTACCCCTTTCTCTAGCCTTGTGCTGGTCTTCATTCCAAAGTGTGGTCACAGTGAGCTGTCAGTGTTATGAAATCATTTTTGAAAGAAGTATGACATCCATGGAAGAGGTTCTTTCCCCTCACTTGTGGGTTTAACTGAAGTTAATCTATTATGTTTGCTGACACGGTTTAATATATCATTCTTTTCTTATTTACTCACAAAGCTGATTTTTTTTTTTTTTGGTATATGGTGTTTTACATGTATGAGATATTTGTTCCTTGTTTCCTTTGTTATCACTAAATCATATTTAACACTGTTCAAAAGGCTGTTTGTCTGCTGTTACTTCTTTTTAGAGTCCTTAGGATCCCTGGCATGATGCTGTGCTATTACTTTCAAACACTGTTATTATCCTGTACTTTTAGATATAACCTCCTTTACTAGGATCATAGATAACTCACTCTCCACAGAACAATTATCTGTAGTTGCTATATATAGTTACAAAATGCATAGATAGTATCCTAACAATAAATGTTTGAACATATAATTGCAAAAAGCTAAGCTAATATAAACAAAGCTAGTATAAGTAAGATATCTGTCACCTGATTATAAAAAATCTGTGATTCTCTGGAAATCCTGAAAAACTAGCAAGTCCTGAGTCCTTGCACTATTGAGTGAATACAAAGTTTCTGTCCCTGTTTTTAGAGACAACAATGGCTTCACAGGAATATGTGCTTTATAAATTGATCTATTTCAGAATCTCCATTCCTGCCTTTATTCAGCCATCATTGATGTGATTCTCTAGTTTTCTGCCATCTATTATTTTTTTTGCTATCATTTCTTGAATAACATTCATATGGAATTGTTTTTTCTTTCTTATATTCTTAGGATTAGTTCCTTTCTTTAGCAATGTTTTTCTTCTGCTGACAAGATCTTCCATTTTTTGTTTTATTCTCCACATCTAATCATAATATATTTAATTACTAATGAAATCTGAGTAAAAATTGAAAACACCTATTGCTTAAAAAAAAAATACAATAAATTATTCTGTCAGCCTGCAGTAGGTTTTGTTGTTTTGTTGTTAGTTTCAATCTATTCCTGTCAGGAAAGCATGAATCTAAATTATAAATAGTCTAATTCTATATTGCATTTATTATAAATAACAGTTATTAAAATGTACTGAAACATGACATGAATTTTTATTTATAAAACTATAGCTATTTCAGTTTTAGAACTTTAAAAGGTTGTAAATATCTGACACTTATCTTTTTTAATCTCAGTTTGGATATGATGGTGAAGCTTGGAGCATAGGATAAAAATTACTAACAAAAACTTTTCCAGGTTCCTTTGTCATGGACAAAAATAAAAAGTATTATTTAAGGGTGTTTACATAACTGGAACCATTGATTTACTAATGCCACACTATCATTCTCGAAAATACAACTCAAAGTGCTTCAGCTTTGAAGATTAATGCATAGCTTGGAGCACCACAGCAGTTAAGATAGCAGTGGTTATGAAGGCCTCTTTATTGTGTCAATAGGGTAGAAAAGATTAAAACAATAAAAAGAGAGTGATGATTCTGAATTCTTCCATTCTTCTTATAGCTCAGTCAATACAGCTTAGTTACCTTTGAAGTTTTTAATATTCCAAAATCATCCTTAGTTGTGCTTTATTATAAACAGGAAGACAAAGATTGTGAAGGGAATCCTATGAAATATAAACATTATCTTGAGGCAATTGCAAACAGCAGACAATAATAAGTAAGAGTCTATGTCTTTGACAGAACTCAAACTAAGAAATATTATCAGTGTTTTTGTGACTAGCTTTCAGATAATGGCATTGCTGCTTCAAGTACTTGTAGCCTACTGCTATAAATAATGAGAGGACATAAAACAAATGCAGCCAAGTAGCTCAACCAAGGCATAATGTCTTTGGGCTACTTTAACTATTTGAGTTTATTTTGAGGAATGAGAAAAAAAAAGAAAGAGTATGACTGAGAAGTGAAAAAGGAATTAGAATTGTGTGTCTGCTGAAAACTTATAAAGAAGCTTTATTGTTCAGGCTATGAATTATTTCCTGATCATAGAACTGAGATCATATAACATTCCTAGTATATGAGATTATCTTTTGATGGTATTTGTTCGCCTATGGAAATTTTTATGGTACTATCTAACTTGATATCTGAGCATTTAACAATAAGCAAAGTGAAAAATTTCTTTTTGTGCTTCTATTTTATATAGCAAAAACTGAGCAATGAAAAATAATAAAGAAACTTCTTTTTCATTTTTAAAGTTGCCTGAACTGAAAAAGAATTACTGTTTGCCCAGGTTTCAACTGTGGTCTTAATGCACTGACCCTCTGAAACATCAGATGAAGGCAATGTTTATCACGCCCACTCATCTTCCCAGGTACTCGGTCTAATAGTGAATGTGGGATGAACACAATGGCTTAATGTGGCATAGTGGTTTTCTAAAATTGCACGGTTAATATGTATGCTGGGAAGTGTGAGGACATAATGCAGCCTTTCAGAGCAAATTAAGTTTCTCAGTCTTTTGAGAAGATGTGAACAAGACAATCTGGAATACTTTAGAATTGCTCTTGCCATATGTTCCGTCTGCCTTTTTCATTGTATTTTTTTTCTGATTTCCAAATTTCATTCAATTTTTTTTCCCATTATTTCCTTCCTCCTGGAACATTTTTTTTTTCATCAGTGTTGGTAAAGTATATCAGAAATTGGTTAGGATTTTGAAAATGTTTTCTCCTAAGAGAGCATGTGCAAAATAGCAGGAGAACATGAATCTTGTAAGTCTAGGCTTTCTTAGAATACTGACCAAGAGAGATATTTCTTAATTGTAAAACCTCAGACCTACTGACTAAGAGAGAGTGAAAGTAGGGAGATTTGTATACAATCTCTACTTTTTCTAATGTGTCTTTTCAGGATGAATATTTGCTCCATTGTTTTTATCCTCTACAGCAGTACAAGACAACAGCTGATTGCTATCACACTTCAGCTGATGCACTCTGAATCTCTATTCTGCTTATTATCTGCCTCATGCACTTGGCTGGTCCCCTCTGTCCTGCTCTTTCCAATGGTTTCCCAGCCTCAGCTTGGCCGTGATATCCTTTGGATTGTTTTCTATAGGCCCATCAGAAGACTCACCCTGAAAAATTCAGAATTTTTGAATTCAATTTGCAGGAAAAGCAAAATTTCATCTTTCCAGATGTTTCTATCTGATTGAATTACAGCAGCCAGGAAAGTTGAATAAGCAGATTTTTGACTTTGCTGCACAACAACCCCTTTTTAAAGACCTACAGCAAAACCTGGTAAGCAAACAAACCAAGAAAAACAGTCATGATTTTCTTTCATCTGACCTTTATAAAACATTCTTATTCTGCTGTATTCAGCGAAACAGATGACTAAAGTCTTCCAAAAAGGAGGAGGAAAACTATAGCAACAGGCCACTTCAGTGGTTACTCTTATCTATCTTTACACAGCTTTTCAGTAGTGCAGATCCTAACCATCTAAGAAAAAGGCTGTGTGCTCCTTTCAGATTCACACATCAGAAAAAAATGAAGGTTTTACTCAGGACATTCTCTCTTTTAACCCTGAAAGAGAAATCCTATCAGCATATTCTCAGGTGCACTTTAAGAAGGATAGAATACTAGAAATGGCTTGATTTTTTTATCCTTAGTCCTAGGATAAATTGAAGCAACTGAGGAGCAGAAAGAAGCTATTATACATTGCTGGATTTGCTTTGATCATCACCTTCTTTCTATACAATGTAACAGGACCTACTGCAGTTTCTAAATGCTAAACACAGCACCTGGATGATCTGGCTATCAGTATCCTAAGTCTCACTGCAGACTTTGGTGTAACGCTTTTTTACTGAACCCAAATAAAAAACTGGTTTACATGATTTATATATTTTTTCTTAACCTGTAAGTGTAAAATGTTATTTTAAGGTACAGCCTAATCTATGGCTGAATGAGGTTCCTTCAGCTATAGATGAACCTGAAGTGGAACAGAAATGTGGAGGCCACATCATAACTTCAAATATTTATTTTTTAAATTATTTTTATGTCATAAAGGGCATCAGGAGGAGTATGATGTTGGTGGAAGGAGGTTTTTTATCCCTACTTCTGGATCTACTTGGGTTTGTTCTTTTTCTTTTTTTAAACACAATCCTCATGTTCTTCATTAATTCATATTTTCATTTTACATTCAAGTTTTACTATACACATGGTGTTTTATATATCCTGGATATCTGATGCTTTTTCTCTGTCTGATCCCAAAGACCTGTTTCTCTATGGTCAAAAAGTTATAATCTTTTAACGTCAAGTAATTATTCATTTGTGATAATGGTTATGGCCGTGTGGCCTCTATATTTTTCTGTGCTTTTATTTTGAAGAACACTGTTAACTGGGAACTTTGTGTTAAGATCTGATTAGTGAGAGATGCTTCTGCCCAAACCAAGGTGAAAACAAGACCATATACTGAAGTCAATGATATAGATATTATTTAACAGAAAAATAGAAAGAAATAGAAAAGTGATGGGAAGGAAGAAAGGGAGAGAGAGATCAAGAAAATGATAGTCACTACCCCCGGATTCTGTGGTGTCCTGCTGGTCCTTCTTCAACCTGGGCTTTTTGTTGTTGGTGGTCCTCATATTGTTCAAAACTTTTCACTAGTTATACACTTTAGTAAACAAAGGAATAAATGCCCATTGGCTACACTGTTCTCTTACTCATACTGGTTAAATGAGTCCCTCACTTCTAAAGCTAGTTAATCCCATGCCCAGATGTCTTCTTCTTTTGAGTTGGAGGGTTTCCTGAGTTGGTCACTACCTTCCCTTGCTGAAAATACCTTTTACCCAGTCTGAGCTGATTTCAGCACAACTACTGAGTTGGCTTTCCTTGTGACCCATAAATTCTGCATTCTTTATGTCCATTATCAGGGATAGATTCTTCTCCCCCAGCTTGTTAACTTCCCCCTAGGTCTGAGATAACACTTGGGCAAGCAAGTGTTAGCACCATCTTTTTCTTATCTCAAGTTCCTGTTAAGGTGACTTAATTTACAATCCACAACGAAGTGACACTGCCTACAGAGAAGACTGGGATCTTTTGTCTAATACAAAAAAGAAATAAAAAAGTCAGAAAACCTATGTTCTACCATTTTATTATTGTAGAATGGATCCATCTCTCCAGCAATTGTCTATGTTATTTCATCTTTCACCAACTGCACATTTTATCTTCTAAGAAAAAAATTGCATTTCATTCGCCTCCAAAGATTTTTTCTTACATTATCATTTTAGTTTGGATCAGAACTATTTAGAGCAGATCTCCTCAGTGCCACTATTAATTGTTCTTTGATTTATTCACAGAGTGGTCTCAGCAAGCATATTAACTAGACAGTTTTTATTCTTTAATAGCATTGGATTGGAAAATGCATTTCAGAAGCATATACTCCTATTTCTAAGGTAATATCAGTCCACGAACCAGAATAAATTTAAGCTGAAGTAAAATCCTGATGAAGTATTTGTGCTGTGGTCACCAGTTTTCTCCACAGGTCTGCTGTTATTGGGCTGTGCTAGCTGTTACTGGAGGCACAGCCTGGGGTGTTTGTCCTGAGAAACAGGAGTTTCCAACAAGTGAGTCTTTCAACAGTCCTGAGAAGCTCTGGTTTTTGTTCATTTTGCACTGCAGGCTTCTTACTGCTTTCTCTTATTCAAAGCTTCAGTCCAGGAACTTATTCTATCCAACGACGCTTGATTACTGAGTAGAACATCCCTCCCTCACACCAGCCTCACAGACAGTAGTTAGAAGAAGTAAATTTATCCAATCTCAGCCTTTTGATGTAAAATTTAACTTGCCAAAATAAGAGATAGTGAATAAGTAGCAGAAAGATAATAGGTATTTTCTGACAGAAGTTAAGTTCTTACTGGAAATAAAAATGTGAACTTTACAATTTGTTTGATTGAAATATTGGAGATGATCTTGTAAATGACTTAAAACTCCTAACCTCTCTTAAGAGTTTTGGATGAGTTGGATATTATGAATCAATTTTGAATAGCTGTCATGTTATGCATATTGTGTATAATTCTCCATAGAAAACAAAAGCACACACAATGTGTTTTTACATGCTTGCAACTTACTGCACAACTCATAAGCTATCAAATAATTTGTATCAAACCCAAGAAATTTGTTTCAAGCCTCTTGTGAAGCTTTTTCTGTTTAACATATGTTTTGATTTCCACTAGTCTTTCTATGCAAGGAGAGATGAGCACAGAATGCTAGTAGCAACATTTAATATCTAGCAGTCTCCATACATTCCTTATACAAACATTTAGAGAAGAATCTTGAAAATGTTCATTACTTGAAAATGAAGGTTGTTTACAATATAACTGCTATTACCTCCCTAAGTACTCTATCAAAACACATTTAGACTTTTCTCACAAGGTTCTTATTTTTCTTGGGTGAGTCAGATTTATATAACAGATGGCTGAATGGTGATTCAGGATGATAATTAGTCTTTTTAATAATGATAATTAGTCATTTTCCATCTAACCTTAGGTGGACCCATTCCTCCGAGATTATGCTATTCATTTCTAAAGACTAGCAGATACTCTCTGAAAGACTTCTGTAACGAGCCCTTTATAAACAAAAAAATCATTATTAACTCTGGTATAGTAAACACATGACACCAGCAGGAGGGTTAGCAGCACTGTAGCATTTTCAAGGAGTAATTTAAATGTTTCAACATGGTCTTACTGTGAGGACTCTTCAAACAGAAGTTGGAAATACTTGTGAAAGTTCAGGGAAAGCTGCTAATATATTGAACCTGTGGAATTTGCTTTGGGATGTGGTCATTTATCAAGAGATGAAGTAGAAGGGAGACAATATGGTTAAAAAGAGAATTCAGAAGAGAATTCTCACTTTTTTTTCCACCTATTTTGATGGGAATTTCCAGCTTGGTTTCAGAGCCTCTTGTCAGTAAGTCAGCTTTCATAACATGTATTTTTTACAGAAAAAAAAATTAGTCTTGAAGAATTAAAAAAGTGTAATTACCACTGCACCTCCTCAACAACAACGAAAAATATTGTTGAATACTGAATATTAGAGGTGTACTAAAACCAGTCCTGAGAATGTCTTTCCAATTCTAGCTATTTAATTATTCAGTTTTTTGTCTAGGCTGAAGTAGATATGTAATAGTGGTACGTAGGTAATTACTTAAGGGAAGGAAAGAAAATTGAGTATATTGATATTTGTATATTTACTCCAGATATTCATGCTTTTCAGCATTGATAAACTCAGATAAGAATGAAAGAATCACTCTGGAAAGGTAAGTAGCAATACTTATGTTTTGAGTAGCCTTGATCCTACTGTTTCCTGCAATACTAGAAAACATTTCTTAAAGAGAATAATAGATGTTGGGAACCTGATCTAAAATTCATATTTGAGATGAACTCATATTTGGGTTAAGTATATAGATCAAATTTTATTTTTAAAGATAATGAGCATGGGGAGAATTGGTTCTGAGAGGTTAAAGAGGTTGAGCTAGAGGGAATGTATAAATTGGAGATTGATGCTGAGCAAAGAGTGATTTGAACCTTTGCTTTATCCTTTCAACACTGTAGGGAGAGTCAGATAATTGACAATTTCATGGATGGCTTCTAGTCTTTTTAATTTTAGAAATTTAATGTCATGTTTATTATTTACTTATTAAATATAAATACTGTGGCTAGAGTCAGTAATATCCTTATTTCCTGGCATGCTTGTAGACTTTCTGAGGTTATTTCAGCATAAGACTTATTATACGCATTGCTCACAGGAGGTGGTTTTCAAAGGGTAAGGGTCAGAGGTAGCAGCTAATAGGAAAGCATCTGTGTGAAAGGAAGGCTATTTCTCTGCAAGAAATATTTTCAGTTTTGTTCTCATCCTGACTCTCTCTATTCCACAGTCTTTATTACATTTCAAAAGATATCTGGCAAATAGTTGAAGACAGCATATGAACACCTTATCATTCTGTACACTGGCCAGATTCTCAAACGTGGATATTTAAAATTGTGCTTATAAATCCATATTTAGACATCACTCTTGCAATAATTTTGTTTTCAAAGGAGCCAAAATATTTGTATTCTTGTTTTGAAACTGCTTGGGTGATTTTTGAAACCACCTACTTGGGTGATTCAGAGGCGGTCACTTTATTTTCTGGTTCTGTACATGTATGGAAGACATTTGAAAAGTGAAACAATGTTGTTATAAAATACTGCATTGCCCCAGTATCTAGGTCTATTTGAATTAACTCCAGATTAGAAGAATGTTTATGGTGGATTCATTTGTTGGTTTGTTTTTGTTTTTTTTTTTCCTGCGATGCTTAGAAATTGAAAAGGTATTTAGTCATTCACAAAGATAATTCCTTTCTACTTAACTATTTATTCAGGACAGCAGTTATTAATGAATTACAGACATACCATGACCTTAGTTATAGTTGTTTTTATCACATGCATAGTTGCAATACGTAATATATAGAAAGAAAGTATAATCATATCACAGTTTTTTCCAAATTACACTAATTTAACACTAGTCTTTTATTCTAGACACTGAAATTCACATGCTCCAGCCAACATAGACTTCATGGTAAATTTTGAGACTTGAAGTGACATGCTTTTATATTTATCTATCATGAGACTCAGGGAGCCCCCGGTGGTGTAGTGGTTAAGCATATGGCACAGTAATTGCCGAGGCTTGGGTTCGATTCCCGGCTAGGATGCTCCCCGGGCAGGCAGAGCTCGTTAGCCCTGCAAGGGGGCAATCTGCCTACGTCCTGAGGAGGAACTCACTGCCACTGTCCAGAATCGCTTTGGCCCGGCAGATTGAACCTCGGGATTAAAGGGTGGGCTCAGATCTGCACGCCCTGTGTCTCACCTAAAAAATCCAGTGCGCAGGCTGGAAGGTCTGAAAAGAAAAAGAGACCTTCCCCGGATCTTCGTACGCGAAGGCTGGCCAGCAATCATGAGACTCACTAGATCTACTTCTTGGTGATTTCAGCGGGGACACCTAGATCTCAATTAATTATCCTAAAGTCTGTTTCTCTAAAGGGTTTGACTTTTCGTTTTCCCACAGATCTATTTTACAGTCAGTGTAGAAGTGACTGTTTCTTTTTACTCAATATGGAAGGTCTTAAATGATTGCTTTAAGTGACAAACCTTTATTAGAATTATCATATTTCTCATCTTTTATATATATTTCCTTTTCTAGATTTTTCCAAGTATTTCTGCATATCTGGCTATCATATGAGCAGAAATTTCATACTGTGTCAATAAGTCATGCTTAGAACATGTTTAACTCAAGTCCAATCGCACCTATGCCAGCTCTCCTAATATTCTGTAAGCCTGAAGGCTGTCAGAGTGCTTGACACAGAGCAACTATCACAGGCAGAAACCTCATATAGCTGTTACCATGACTGATTTTTTTCTAAACCTAAAACTACAATGCACTGGACTGGAAGGGACTTTACGGATCATTTAATCTAATCCATTCTTTGAAAGGCATCTATATAGCAATAACACATAATTTCTGGAAAAATCTGGCAATAAAAGCTGAAATGAGACACAGAGAAAGAATAAAAAATTTCCAGTTTGATAAACATCAATTAGACTGTAACAGCAGTATAGAATAAGAAACAGAAACGTACAATAAAAAAAGGACAGACAAAAAATACAGAATAATAATAGCTTGTCTGTCTACCTCAGATGAAGCAAAATATGTGTGAGCCATTGCTGGTCAAAACTTTCTGCTCTTAATACCACTTTAAAATTGCAGTTGCTTTGACATTAGACATAAAATATTATTAACATAATCTACATTATAACTTAAAAGGAGAAAGGAAGTACTCTAAAATAACAGAAAAAATAAAATATCTATTTACAATATAGAAATAATCAGTTGTTTGTTCAATTATATTATCTTGGCTTTCTAAAATGTTAATAATGAAATTTTTTAAGTATAATATCTATCGTTACAAGGTTTTAGGTAGTCAGGGGGACTTCAAGTGTGGCTTGGAGTGATGAGAAGATGCCAGAAACTCCCCCCATGTCTGATAGAGCCATTTGCAGCAGACTCCAAGACAGACTTGCTGTGGGCTGAAGCTGAGCCCATTAAGAATGGCAGTAGTGCCTCCAGGATAACAGATTTAAGGAGAAAAACTGCTGGGCAACAGCAGCTTGAGAGAGGAGTGAGAATGTGTGAGAGAAAGATCTCTGCAGACAGCAAGGTAAGGGAAGAAAGAGGAGAAGGATGCGCTTCAGGTGCCAGAGCAGAGATCCCCCTGCAGCCCATGGTGAAGGCCATGGGGAGGCAGCTGTGACCCTGCAGTCATGGATCCACCATGGATCCCCATGGATCCACCAGGGAACTGAGATCCCTCTGCAGCCTCTGCACCACTCCATACTGCAGCAGGTCGATCTGCCCTGAAGGAAGCTATGACTTCATGGAGAGGAAGCATGCTATGACATGCAGGAGAAGACTCCTGGAAGGTTGTGGGGAGAAAGGATCCCATGCTGGAGCAGGTTTGCTGGCAGGACTTGTGATTCTCTGCCAGACTCAGGCTGAAGTGGCTTATTCCTGAAGGACTGCATTCCATGGAAAGGACCCAGTGGAGCAGTTTGTGAAGAGCTGCAGCCCATGGGAAGGGTGAAATTTGGAATAAAAGACTGAATCCTGTTGTTGGAGCCTAGGAAAAGCTTGGGAACACTTCCTGCTCCTCTGGTTGGTTGTTTTACCCTCAGAATTCCTCAAAAAAGGCTTGACCTGCGAACCAAGCTCATGGGAGCATTTGCCCCCACTTCTGGATGAGCTGAGAACACCAAAGAAATGAGGAGATGGTTGTTTAGTGTACCACAGAATGTGTAGTTGTAGTTTTTAGGTTTTGCTATATATGTTATATAGAGCCAACATGGAGATTCTAGGGTGTCGGCTCTCTTCTTCTCTTCCTTTTTCTTTATGACATGAGTTCCTGTGACTTGTTAATTGGTAGATAGAATTAAGTGTAGAGGAGACATGTCAATAAGGTTGATATTCACTGGTTTTGAGAACAAAATAAGATGCGTAAAGTTTTCTAACTGGTTGATAATAGATATAAAAGCTACCTGCTTCGGGTAGCCATTGCCATTCTGTCCTCATGTTCCTGGAGGTCACAGCACAGTCTGTGCCCCTGAAACTTGGATAAGAACCAGAAATAAACAAGCTCTGAAACAGCAGAAAGAAGCCTCATCTCATCTTTTCGGGACATGGGACACTGAAACAAGGAACACAGCCGGGCCAGATGTCAGGGTCCAGAGAGGAACACCTCCCCCCTGACACCTGTGGGAGGGGACCCCATGCTGGAGCAGGGGAAGAGCATGAAGAGGAAGAGCAACAGAGACAAAGCAATATGAATTGGCTGCAATCCCTACTCCAGGACAAGGCAGAGAAGTTGGGAATGAAGTTGAGCTTGGGAAGAAGGGAGGGGTGGGAGGAATGTATTTTTCAGTAGGTTTTTTCTTATTTCTCATTGTCTTACTCTCTTAGATTTGCAATAAATTAAATTATTTTCCCAAGTCAAATCTGTTATTTTATAAAACTAGATCCATAAATATTCTTGAATGTTCATGAAATAAAAAGGGTCTTCTTTTTGTTTCAGGAATCTCTGAACTACAAAGGCTTATCATATATTTATTAACATCAAAGGGGCTTCAGATCAGGGCAAAGGCATAAGTATATACAACACATTATATTTGATTTCTTTTCTTCAGGCAGAGATATATACTGTTGTAACTGTGAATGTGTACTAGTAAATAAATTCAAAGAACAGTCTTTTTGAAGTTGACTAAAATATATTCCACTCATCTATGTATTTTTATACACTGAACTGTATGGGTGGCCAGGGGGACTTTGTTGGTCAGACCCGAGATGCTGCAGCTCCCCTAGAGAAGGATCCTGTGAGGGACAGCCTTCTAGGGGCCTCCAGCTCTCCTTTGGCCACCTGGGGAACCTCCGCAAGGAAAATGATCTGAGGCCGTAGGTATTCAGCTCTTAGCAGCGATTCAACGAGTGACTCCAGCTCTGCCTTGTGAGGTAACCCCGGCTGGCCCAGAGAGAGAGGGACATGGGAGCCTCGGAGAGCGATTCGCAAGGGGTGGCTTTGATTGTCCAACGCCCTGTGAAGGGTGCCAGGGATGGAGCTCCCTGGCGTCCGAGGTAGATGCAGGGGTTTTTATGGTATAAAACAGCATGGTGTCAGAGGGGAGAAGCCAATGTGTTACAAAGGATCTACATAGGGCCCCAAGAGCATCACACAACCTCACAGGGTCTCACCCTCACCAGAGAGCCTTGCTTCTTCCGAGGGGATCTCTACAGGGAAGCTGTGAGATGAGCTCACTCAGGGGACCTCTATTCAGGAGACAGGCCCGGTGAGTTTGTCTGCCTCTGCAGAACTGCATCCATTAGGGTAACACTGGGAGCTTTATTGAAGACCTGTGCCTTTTGATATGCGTAGCGAGAAACTATTCTTGTACTGAAGAACAAGAACTCCAAACAGCCAAATGGAATGGCAAATAGAGTGGTTTTACCCTCGTCATACTGATAGAAAACCAGAACATAAGGATAAAGGGTTATATTCCAGCTTCCTTGATGTTAACAGCAAATTCCCTTTGATTTCACTGAAACAAAATTTTTAGCTGGTTTGCTCAGACATAATTAGGAAAATCCAGTCAGAAATTCTTTAATTTCCATAGTTCTATTTTTAAAATTGTTTTAGCAGAAAGATCAGTCAATTTTGGATCTTGTCATTTTATATTGCATATTTATAAAGAATTCTAGATTTCCTTGTCACTATGTATTATCAATTTTCTAGTTGTTGAAACTCCTCAAAGACTTACAATAATGTTGTTAAATAATCTGTAAAATCTTTTGAGAAGAAATAAAGGAGGTAGGTTTTCACCCACACATATGAATGATTGGTTGCAGGCCCAAGTTATGTAGAGAGAATAAAACAACACAGATAATTGGACATTTATCACAGAATGATCATAGAATAAGATTATTATGATTTACTAAAAATTCTGCAAGCATATATGATTAATATGTATCTTTAAACAATATAAACAAGTGTAGTGACTTTTCATATAGTTACAGACAAGCCTTTTAAATATTTTTAATGTTCATTAACCTGTCTCCAGAATGTTTTCTGGAATACAATTGCCAGGGACATTTGCTAAGACTTTCACATCCAGGTAGAACCTGGGTATTGTTTATCTCTGTTATTCTCTCAAAGTGTAGAGCGGAAACAGGCAAGTTTATCTTTAAAGAGACAAATTTATCTGCTGAAGAACACAAGTGTCAAGACAATAGCACTATTGCTATGAAATTTGACCATTAATCCTGTGCATTCAAATGTCCAGTTGATGGACTGTTTTGGAGAATTGTACATTTTGATTTTCATTGAGGTAATCTCAGTAAATACAGAGAAAATTGCACTTATCATATCTAAGTATTGGTTGTTTCCAAACAACTGGCATACCTAAATGCTGCAATATTGCTTTAAATACATCAAGTACTGTACTTTGGAGTATAAATGCATCTTCTTAAATAAAAAAAAAAATCCATCTTCCTGCACTATTACAACACAGAGTGTAGGTTTATATACTTTAACGTTGATCAGAGTAGCTGGGAAAGAACAATGTGTCTGTCCATTTTATCTGATGAATAACAAGGGGATCCAGAAATTACTACAGGCTTTTCACACAGAAAACTATTCTGAAATAGTTTTCTTTTGCATCTGGTTTCTATATTTGTTTTTTCTTCTACTGAATCTTTATACAAATTGGTGACAATGTATGAGTTTTAATACATAATTTGTTATTGTTATAATGTAAATAAAAGACAAATTTATCCAAACTAGACTACTATTAGAATAGTATTAGGAGAATAGTGTTAGCTGAAAAATTCAAGCAAAACAGAAAGAATATTTTGTAAGCATAATAGGAAAACTATTTTGTAATCATAACAGGGAAACTATTTTGTGAGCATAACAAGAAAGGTTCTACTAGAATCAAAATTTATGTCAAATGTGAAAATATACTGTGTATGACAATTTAAGGATAAAATCATTGTATTTTTGCTGTAAAATATCAATGACAGCCTTAAATATTTTTGCATAAGAGGTTAGCCGAGGTTTAACTTAGCCTAAAAAAAGCTACAGATAATTTTGGGATCTCTTTTAGTATTTTTTTTAATATGTTAGGTTTCCCAACTTTTGATATGCTGTACTTTCAAGTGAATTAAATTTACAGTAGAAATGCAGAGGTAAAATATATATATATATCACTACCAGTGAATTTTGTCAAAGAAGTCTGGATATACTTCTTTAGTGTTTTATTAGAAATGTGGGGCTACCTGGTCCTGAGAGAGAATTTATGTAAAAGGGAATAGAATAATATGTTCTGCACATCTGGGAATTTCAATACTTAAGTTAGAACTAGCTGTGCTTTGTGCCAGCTTTTCATTTGCTATATTTTCAGTATATATGATATTTAAATTTGTTATAGTCTATTAACTTATAGCTGTGGGCTGATAAGAAGGAATTTCATCAAAATATTAACCTCAGAAATGAAAATCTGAAAATATGAAATTACAAAATTTTCGCAGTAACTTTACCCTAATTATGGCTCAAAGAGCAGTGGTGGTGACAACTCATTGCAAAGTGCAGAAATTAAATCAATGATGAGTGCCCGGTGGTAGTGCTCAACATTACAAAAAATTACACAAATGATCTCCCTTTCTCATTATAATTTTCAAAGCCCTGCTGCTTTTCTTAAATTGCTGTCAAGTACATTCTAGATGAGGTCAGAATGAAATTTTTTCTTCTCTGTGTACACTGCAGTTCTGATTGTCTGCAGCAGAACATGACCAGAGCTGCTCAGACATAATGTTCTGAACAAAAGTCACAATGGATTAAAACTGCATTAATTTGTTGAGTTCATTTCAGCTTTGATAATTTAATTTAAAATAAATGGTTGCTATATTTTTCAGAGGTTGTCTACAAATGTTACTGAATACATGGTTTTAACAAGCTAGGATTTTATCTGTGAAATTTATTTACATGTACATATCAAATATAAATAAAAGTTATTGTTAGCTACTTTCATCCATTGTTTCATTTTTCAAGAGGCTGTCATCATCTTTCTGGTGACTCCAAGCAGCAAAAAGTGAGCAAATGTTCTTTAGCTGTGTTCCTGTGTGGGAGCTGTACAAGTCTGAGAGCTGTGGAGTTTTTTGACTCACCTTTGAGAAGTATTCTCAAATCCAAGGAGACAAGAACTTTTTTCTGATACTGCAATATGATAATATTTAATCACTTTGTGGACACAGACTCTTCCCCTTCAAAGATAATTTTCTTAAAACTTTGGCTTTTTTTTCTAATCATGCTGTAGTACCTCAATGGTAACTATATCTTGCTAAGACTGATGCCATTTTCATTGGAAATTAAAATAGATAAGAGAATTTATATTTGTAAAAATATTTTGAAATTATTTCCTGTTTATTTCCTCTGATAGATCTGATTTCTCTCACAAATAGGACTGTACAAGAAAATTAACTGAAAAGTATTTGAAGCAAAACCCTTGTAAGCAGCTTTTGGACATGGAAGCTTTCTCCTTGGCATTACTCTATGGCAAATCTTTTTCTTCAAAGGAAAGAGTGTGCCAGGCTAAGAATGCTGCTTCTAATAAGTACTTTTGCCTTGTATGAGGCAAGTGTGAGTATCTAATTTGCTAATTCCCTGTCATTTGACACCCAACACCAGCACAGAAAAATATGTCCAGAACGTTCATAGTAGATCTCAGAGCAGCAACAGTTGCTTTGACTTTGAAGGGATGTTTAGGTTGGTAACATTTGGAATCTGTTTAAGTTTTCAAAATGAGTAAAATTACAACCCTGCAGGAAACCTTTCAGTAACCCACTCTGGAGGTACAGGTGTATAAAAAAATATTATGAGCCATAAATATGTGTGTCACAGCAAATTGCACGGAATTGCATCCACTTTTAGATCTACTACCAAATTAGTAAAAATGGAGAGCATTTCCTGTGCTCGAGAGCAAAAGGTGGAGTTTCTTGAAGATAGCAGAAAGATGGATTTATTTCTTCTTTGTGTGAAATTCTGAGTGTGCACCATCCCAGGGGTTGACACTTCTGGGCAACTGCCCATTCTTGAGTCTGTTAATGACTTCCCAGGGATTTTGTAATTTATTAATAAACCCAGTGATGGTTTTGAATTCACATATTTTGGAAAAACTTAGGGATAAACACTTGCATTCTTTATATAGTGATAAATAGTGGGAGTAAAAGTGGCTTGTACAATAAATAACAAGATCGTTTATTTAAATAGTCATGTACAGACTATTTTACAGACATTTCATGCCTCTGAGCCAATCCACTGACTCTCTAGAATTGTGATTTTTTACCCTTCTACTGCTTTCTATTTCTGTCACCTATTGCAACATCACATGACAACTGTCATATTTGATTATTTTGGCCTCTTTACATAATATTTATATAGCTCCAACTTCCTGCATAATTATGCAGAACTGTTCCCTATTTTTGAGAACAATGCAGGGTACAATAAGCCCCAAAACTTGAACCTTTGTCTGAAACTGTAAGTAGATTACCAGACACGCTTGATTCAAGTCCTCTGAAAGAGTGAATTGTTCATTTCTAGAACTGTGCAGTTCTGAAAGCACCCTTGGCATATGAATTCAATATGGTGTTTTACACCTTATTTATCACTGTTTTGCCATGCTAGTACAGAAATTAGGGTGGATGAATTTGGCTGAAATAAATTCTCTGTGAAGTCAGAGAATATATCTGTGAAGCCAGATATATTCTTGAGCTATAAAATGTGCTTTACGGAGAGTTGATGAAATCTGGTGCTAGATTTTCTGAAGGGAAAATATTCCCTGATATGCCTATTTTCGATGTTTGTAATTCAAATAGTTCTAGATGAGACAAAATATTATTCAGTTCATGAGATATGGAATGTCAAAGTTGTTCAGATATTGATAATCAATTAAACAAAAGGTGTTTTGAAGGGACTTGCAGCCAGGTTTTTAAGGTAACAATACTCCAGAAGTGTCAGGTACCACGAGTCACTAAACATAGAAGTAAAAGCTTATAAGCATACAAATACTGGGAGTATTGAAGTATGATCTTTCCAGCCAAATTGTGATTTTTTTAGTTGTTTTTATATCCTATTTCTGCTTTAGATAGGTGGGAAGAGGAAAGGCAAATTGCATTGTAGATGGTACTTCAGCATTCACTTCAGCCTTAAATAGAGCTTTTGAAATATAGGTAACTGCTGATTACATAGAAGATATTATTGTTTCTTGGACAGAAAGTACATACTTATAAAGTTGTATTATTTTGCTTGTCCTCCTTTAGAGTAAGACAGTGACTGTTCAGGTCAAATTTCTAGAAAACACATCTACAGACAATATTGGCATTCAAAAGTTATTTACAACATGAAATGAGGAAGCCAATCTTGGTTTTTTTAATTGTTTCCATTTTTAAATGGTTTCATTTTTGTCGTTGGGCTTCTTTTCTCTGGTGATGATGATGGGTTTTGTTTGGTTTTGCGTTAAGGTTAAGTTAGGGTTAAGGAACTGTTCTTTGTTTTGGATGTTAAAGAGTCAGTTTTAAGCTGTTCTGTATGAGATGATTTCAAGATGGAGTGGTGAGAGGAAGCAAAAAAGAATTGCCAAACTTCTGATAACATTATGAGAGTCCTAATGCTGTCTAATGCTCCTCTGTTATCTTATATATTGTCTCTATTTCATCCTGAATAAATATATTTTGACAAGATCAAATAGTGAAAACTACTTTAAATTCAGCATGTATTCTTGAACAAAATTATAAAGTTTTTTTTACTTGGTTTTGATTCTAAAATCATCAGTCTTATTCTTCTGTTCAGTGGTATTTCTCTCTTATATTCTCTTTGGCAAAGCACATAGGCCATCAATCTTGCATTTAGCAGTGCGTCACAGCTTTCTGCAGCACAGTTCAGTACAAATATTATCTCCCTCATACCAGATACCATGAACCAAGTGACTGCACCTCTGCAACCACATATTTACAAGTGGAGAAAGAGCAAAGTAACTAGCTATTTATCACAAAATACATCTTTATCATTATCTGTCCAAAAAGCTTCTACTCCTGTTGACTGATTATGAAAATTTTCACTGGGAACTCTGCTTTACATCCAAATTCAGCTCTAGATGATGCCAAAAAAGGGAGAATGATATTTTATTAGTTAAATTATGATAGATATAGATAAGAATAAAAGGCCTTGGCCTTTCTTCAAAATGAATATGGAGATGAAGATGCTTAATACAGGATGAAAGAAATAAAGTGAGAGTCACAGTCACTGTATAGCATTCAAAATTTAGTAAAGCAAAAGCACCTTAATCCTCACCTGTTTGTGTAATCTTTTTCCCTTTTGCAAAAGTAGTATTTCCTTGGAAGGACAATAGCTACTAATTTCCCCTTATATTTTGAAAATTTTTAATTCATGGACGTCATTCCTGCCGTTGCCCATGGCAAAAGGAATGAAGATCATGAATAAATGTTCATTTCATCTGTAGTGAGTAAATAGCCTTTAAATTTCTTCAAAATGATGTAACATCAGGGACAAACCTGTGATATAGTAGGTCAGAGCTTCACTGAAAATTTAATGGTGTAATAGATAATGATTAGCCTGGTGTTGCTTAGAAACCTGACTCTTTTTATGATGAGCTAAGTACTAGCACCAATAATAATTGTGGATATCACAAAGACAAAACTTTGTTGCTGAAGGAAGCATTTACTACGAGTGCATGTCTGAAATATAAGTATTGCATTATCTGCCAAATAGTCTTGAATAGCATGTTACATACATTAATGTATTTTACATTAATTTTCCATAGCTTTTTGTTGTTTTTCTTTATGCAGACCACATTTTTTTCAGAATAAAGATGTAGAATTGAAGAAATTATTATTTTTTTTTAATTAGAAGCCTATTTTGAAATATGCAATATAGGAGATACTTGGAAATACATCAGAATGCTAAGCATCATTTTACATAAATGAAAGCTATGGAAGTGTTGTGGTTTAAACCCTGCCAGTAGCCAAGCACCACAGAGCTGCTTTCCCATTCTCCCACCATCGGGACTGAGGAGACAGTCAGAAGGAAAAAGGCTAGAAAACCTGTGGATTGAGATAAAGACAGATTAATAAGGAAGGCAAAAGCCATGCACACAAGAAAACAAGGAATTGATTCACTGCTTCCCAGGGGCAGGCAGGTGTTCAGCCATCTCCAGGAGACCAGGGCCCCATTACGCGTAATGGTGACTTGGGAAGACAAACAGCATCACTCCAAATGTCTCCCCCATTCCTCCTTCTTCCTCCAACTTTATATAGCAAGCATGATGTGATATGGTCTGGAATATCTCTTTGGTCACTTGGCGTCATCTGTCCCAGCTGTGTCTCCTCCCAGCTTCTCATGGACTCCCAACTTCCTCACCAGTGTGTTATCTCTGTATGCAAGCCTATGTTCAGCACAAGTCCAAAACAGCCTTATACCAGCCACTGTGAATAAAATTAATTCTACTCCAGCTGAACCCAGCACAGAAAGGTACCTGCTTGTGTTGTTTATGATCATTTAAGTACCAGTAGTTTCTTTGCTACCAGCAAAATTGCATCATCATCTTCAGCAAAGCTGCTCTTGTGGTGAGACTGCTCTTTGAAATCTGGGAGGTATTGGAAAGTTCTCTGCCTGTAGATAGAACAATTATGTCTGTCTGCATTCATTTAGCAAGTCTATTGTTTCAAACTTTGTAAAGTATTGACAGAATCAGCTGATATATGAGCTAGATAAAGCAGCTGTCAGTGGTGTGAAACTGGAACACCATTATACATCGAGTGCTTGAAACGCTGCTTTGCTAAACTGTCTTGATGAGTTACTGTAATTTGTAGGCAAATCTGATTGAACAAAAAGTGTTAAGCTTTCATGTAATCATCCATGAGAATATCATTGAGGGTCATATATGAGAGCACTTAAAAACCTGAAAATTACATATCAAAATTTTTAAGTGGCTGCAAATGTACTGAAGTACTTGTAAGGCTGATTTCTTAGAGATGCATCTCCAAGTTGTACATGAGTTAGGCAGAAATTATACATCCATACATACCTATACCTAAATCCTACATGACATGCCTAAACCCAATCAAGAAAAAGTACTTCAGTCACACATCTCATTTTATTCTTATTGCTGGCTTAGTTTGGTATCCCAGGGCTAACACAGCTGAATTTTGTGCCAGTTGAGTACAGTGTGTAGCTTCTTTCTGTTTGATGGCACAATACTGATACTGCGAATTGCATTCTTGTGAGGTGAAGTCTTTTGTTTTGTTTCAGTAACAAATTTCCCAGTATCATTCTGGTCACTTCCATAAAAATGGATTAGATAGGGAAACTGATCTAATCCAGAGTAGACTTTCTAATGTTTTTCTTTTTTTATTGTAATGTACCATGCTGTAATTTTTTTAGTATGTCCTTTCATACCATAATTTTGAGAACATAACACTACATGTTGGTTTAACAAAACCTGGTTTGTAGGGGTAGGGAAAAAATCTGTTTGAAACTTCTATGTCTGGCACAGAGCCAATTGCTGAAGGCTCTAATGATGGGCAGGCTACTAGCCCAATTAAACAAGTTGGTAATGCCTCTGTGATGACATATTTAAGAAAGGAAAAACCACGAGTAGCTGTCTTTCTTCTCCGGAGTGGGGTGAGGCAGCTGGGAGCTGGGCTGGCGGGGCCAGCAGAGCCCATCTCACTGGAGGGTCCCCGGGGGCTGTGCTGCCAGGCTCCTGCTGGGGCCAGAACTGCCCATGCGGAGCGGGCAGGGACCATGGAGACAGCAACGAGAGACATGGCAAGCAATTCCCCTGGGTGGAGCCTGGGCGAGATGCAATTCTCAGCTGCAACTTACAGACACCAGCTTTCTTCCCAGGCAGAGGAAAAGGAAAAGTGAGGATACATGGGGAAAACCAACATGGTGGCACCGAGGTCAGAGAAAAAAAAGGAGAGGGAGGAAGTGCTCCAAGGGCCAGAGCTGAGATTTTCCTGCAAGCCATGGTGAGGATTATGATACAAAAAAATCTTGCCCTATAATTCGTGAAGGTCATGGAGGGGTGCAAAGATCCACGTGCAGCCCATGAAGAAGAGTACTCACGCTGGAGCACGTGGATACTGCAAACTGTAATCTAGTGGGGAACTTGGACAGAGAGAGATGACTCTTGCTTTTATTGATAGGGGAAGAGAGGCTTCGCTTCAAAACTTGAACACCTCATCCTTAAAAGATTGAACCACATGAACTAAAATCACCTAATGCTAGGCAGTTGTGGGAAGGCTGCTTGGGCCACAGGGGGGGATTTCACCTTGCAGCAGGTTTGGGTGGCTGCTGCTTATGAAAGTTAAAACCGCATTAGAAAAGTTCACAGAGAACTATCTCCCGTGGGAAGGATCAGACGGCACAGAAGAAGACACTCTTTTCCATAAACATAAAGACTCTTAAGAAGTGAAATACTGACCAAAACCCCATGTTTTGTTTCCATGTGTGGTCAGTAGAAAGAGGGAGGGATTGGGGAAGAAAGGTGTTCTGAAAGTTTGGTTTGGTTCTCATTACCCTTTTCACAATAGTAAATCTTCTTTATACTGTTTAAGTTTTGAACCTGTTTTGCCTTAAAGTTTTTAAAATAATCCTTATCTCAACTGATGAAAATTATTTCCCCTCGTCTGCTTAGCTGCAGCAGAGGAAAATGAGTGAATAGTTTTTTGTGGGTGCCTGGCACTTCACCAGCATCAAATCGCGACACACTATGAAGCATGTTTTAATTAATACTGAATTTGTTAAGGCTTCACACTGAAATCACGTTAATTTTACCCAGCAAAAAACAAAATGACAAGGACTTTTGATATGAATTGGAGAAAATAATTTTAAAACATTGTTCCTTGATCAGATTTTTTCACGTAATCTTCAGTTAGATTTAACACATTCAGTTTAAAAGTTTATCGTTTAACAACATTTACAAAGAAAATTATGTAGAATTAAAATTTCTATATTTGTTCCTGGCAAAATTCTAAAGGTAGATGATATTATGTAATCTATAAAAATATTTTTATTTTTGTGATGTTTATGTTTTTTTAAAGTTTTGTTATAATGCCAGGATATGTATGATTATGCTTATTAGCAGGAAAAAAATAACATAATGGGGATCTTCTTAAAGAATATGGAAAAGATGTGAAAGATACCGGAATATATAAAATTTTGACTCTGTGGAGCTAAATATACCTCACAGTGTCATCTTGTTTGCTTTTCCTGCACTTCGCTTTAAAATTACTGAGCATCCTCATATTAGATGATTTAACAGTGATTTAACCAAATAAATATGTTTGCAGGTCCAAAACTAAGTATTGCTTTTATGCTCTTACAGAAACTGCTTGTATCATCCCTTATGTCAGTACGTCTTGAGGGGGCTGTAATGTGAAAAGATGCTACCTAGGAACTTTAATAGTTATCAACAGAAACACTGAGGCCATAACATAAAAATTATTCACATTTAGTTTTATTAGGTCCTAGAAGAATATTTAAGAATTGTGAAATTTTCATAGTAATTGCAATATTTTAAAATATACTGCTTGTTGTACTGTCTTGCTGGTTTCATCATGTTCACCTGGGAGAATTCATTCAAAAAGAACTGTCTTGTAAAGAAATAAAGTGGAAATTGGTGCCTTCACTTCTGAAAAGCTAAAAGATTAAATGAGGGTACAATGAGCTGTACTTGAGCAAAGACATCTGCGTAATGCCCTTAATACTACATAAGTGGGTAGTCCTGATTGAAATTTTTTGCTTCAGCAGAATATCTTTTAAATTCGCAATTATAAGATCTTAAGGAAGCATGTATGAAAAAAATAATAAAAGGAAATTAATACTTCAGACTTTTAGTGAATACTGTAATCTAAAACACATGGAAAAATAGATTTTCCTCATATCCACGTTTTGTATTATGATTTCTAGACTCTGAACAGAAACTCTTCCTGCCTCTTTCAATTCCAGAAAAATCAAAAGGATTGAGTTACTGCAAAAACGAGATGATTGTTCCCAATATAAACATTTGAAAGGGTAGAGAAGCTTTCCTTTGCAGAAAAAAAAGTATTTTTTGATGTAAAATTCATCTTTTCCTATTACTATGCTAGGATTGTGCTTTGCAAATGTCATATAGCTTATGCTGTGTACTACAAAATTCATGATTTCTTCTCAAACAACTTTTTCATTGCCTCGAAAACGCTAATTAGGCAGTTAATGTCAGCTTCTTATTAAAGAAAATTTTCAGGAATGGAAGATTCAAGATGGAACTTTCTCAGTCATCTCATTGTTCTGGGCATGCTTTTTAAGGGGAATTTGGACCTGCCTCAATTGGTATTTTGTTACCTTAGATTTTCATGACCGACAGTGCACACAGAATAATTAGAGGTTAGAGATGTAGTTTTCTTGTATTTGAGCTCTAGAAAATGTGAGGATGAATTCTTTATCATTCTTTTTTTATAATTCTGTGGATTCTGCATTTTCTAGTAGCAGTATAATAATATATTGTTTGAAAGAATAAAAGAAATAAAACAGAATCTCAATTTAAATACTGTGACTTTCCAAACTTAGAGTTTAGACTGGAAAAATATTGTGATAGAGAACACACATCAATAGAATCTGAGCATCTGGTTAAAACTTCTCTTCTTGATCCTGAGTGGTATTCAATTGTTAGCAGACAAGAAATTTTGCATTCTTTTTCAGAATATTAATATCAAATTAATGTGTATGTTAGACACTGATAAAACATTGACCTAATTATACCCTCAACTCCGAACTCTGATATCAAATACAAGTTTCTAGCTCAGAAAATTTTGTCACAGAAAATAGTTGTGTAGAACTTCATCTTGGGAATGTAAAGCATTACAAAGAATGCAGGCTAAATCACATTTTCTCTCAGTTGTGCCACAAAATATTCTCAGGGGGAAAAAAAAGAAATCAGATTCAAATATATTGCCTGAAGCTGGCTGGAGGAAAGCAGAAGAGTCTGAAACTGTTGAAATTTAAAATACAGCATAACAAGAAGATGAGAAGAAAAGATATGGTTAGATCTTTCACTGCAAACCTCTGATCTATTGCTTTTGGCAATGGGATATCTCATTACAAGTACCTTAGAATCCCCCCAATGCTGTGAAGGATATGTAACAGTCTTATAATGGGAGGTAAAAATAATCAGAAAATAAATTTCTGATTTCCCCATTTTTTTTGTCTCTTTTTAAAGTCTTTGGAGGGGATCAAAGATATGAACTCTAACATTATAAAAGACACAGAAGTTCAACCACAGGTATTTCAATTGTACATTACTTCAAAAAAAGCTATTTTTCTAAAAGAAAATAGGCATTTGTGATTCCTAATTTCCTTTGGATGCTTTTGAAGAGATCTTAAACATTGATAGACTGTGGTGTGCTAGTTGCCTCACTAGGAATGGAAGCTTTTCTTTTCTGGTAATGAGCACCAATTGACAAAGAATACTCACAGTATCACATTTGGGTCCACTGAAAATCCTTACTGTGCTGTCTTTCCTGTTGTTTAAAAATTTGCTCCCACACAGGTATTTTCTTTACTAGTTTACCATCCAAGGCTCCCTGTTCTGTGCTAAGCTTCTACACAAGCTGTCATGCTTTTTGTCTAGCCAAATTCAATAAAATACCTAGGTATTTTATTATCTCCTGATGTGTAGGGGATATGGAAAGTTCATTTGTTTCTTTTGACCCTGTCCATGCTACAATTATTATGGGGCAATGATCAGAATTATTTTATACGCCTCCTATGCTAGTCAGGTGTCTTAAACATGTACAGCCAATGGGAGCAAGTTATAATAAAGCAGGGAAGGATAAACTAAAAAAGGGTCATAATTAAGTAAATTAATCACTCTATGCAGAGTAGTAGCATTCTTTTTTATCTCTGTCACAAATTTACTGATCAGTGCTATCAAAGTGCTGCAGATTCCATGGCATACTTCACTTTATGTTACAAATAGTAATACCTCTTCCTATCTGTTTTATTTCTTTCTTGCAGTGTTTGGGTATTCAACATATTACCTTAATAATATCAGAATAAATTCATTGGCTCAAAACTCATGACAAAATATACAGTTGTTTTCACTTTCTTGGTAGTCAGTGAGGAATATTTTATAAGCAGTGAGTTTCTTTAAAAGAGTTACCAGGAGGGAGATCTGGGAAATGTTTTCCATTCATGATGTATTTAATAAAGAATTTTTCCACCAATTACTATTGAATGTTAAGCCTGAATACATATATTTGGTAAATAGCAGCAATAACCTAACAGCAGGTGGTGAATTTGCACATCTCTTTGTCTACATATTATCAAACCTATAAATTCTTTTCTGGGTCTTGGGGTCCCTGTAGTAGATGTTGTAACCATAGGTCTTATTACTGCTCCTTGGAGAAATTCCACTTTGGGTAGGGTCAAGGACATGTACTTTGTCAGGTTCTGTAGTGTTTACTGGAGTTGCATTAGCTAAGCCTTCATTCCCAAAGACTTTCATTTCAGAACAATGTTTCATTATAGGTATATTTTCCTCATGATGCTTTAGCATATTTCCTTTTGCAATTTTGGCTGTGCTATACAGGATTATTTTATTTTTATAAAGATGGATCTAAATCATGTAGATGAAGTTAATTAGAAATCTAGATTTTCATATTTTATCTCACATTTGGCTGTTGATTCACTTTTGAAATGTCTTTGTTCCCTGAAATACTTTAAAATAGGTGTGAACCACTTATAAAACAGGAGGTATCCGCTCGTCATGTAAAGAAGCATTCAGTTGAATTTGAAGAAAAACATACTTCAAGTTTGTTGAAAAGTCAGAAATTTTATACCAATATATTTATTGACCTGGCATAGGAAAATTCCTGTAAACAGGACTTTTCATTCCCGTTATTTGAATTACGTGGCAGACTGAGGGCCCTATGGGGTAAATGCATTATGCTCTCTAAAACCGCTAATTTCAGAGCTCTAAATGAAGATGCAAATTTATCTCTGATAGCTTATGAGAATAAATACTCTTTATTAAGTCTTACTATGCAGTGGTAGAGGACAAAATCACCTTTTTCACAGTTGCAGTTATAGGTGCAGATTACTACTATTAAGCAAAATAGAAAAAGAGGAGTGAGAGAGAACGTAAATAAAAAAGAAGGTAAGAAAAGCTACTATGGTTTAGGTAGCTGGAATATAAAAGATGAAAATTCGGTCTTCTGGGCTCTTCTATAATGTCTTTACATATTAAGATAAACTCATTATGCCTTCTTGGTGTGAATTCATGGGAGATTCAAAAGAATAATCCTTACTGCTACTCTAATGGGGTATTAGAGAAAACAAAACAAATTTCCTTCATTTGCTTTCCTTTTTCAAGGGCCTGTGTCTGAAAAAGCATGTACAATAATGTCGGGAACAACATCTTTCACCACTCTTCTATCTATTAAGCAAAAAGTTCAGTAACCAGCAGAGTGGAAAATAGAACTAATTCATTCTAAAGATAGTATTTCCATAAGGCAGAAAAGACAGTGTAAAGCATCACTGCAATTAAAGAGGATCCAGCTTTCTTTGTCTTCCTTTCCAGTGAAAAAGCTTTACTGGTATTTCTCCTTTAATATACTTACTACCCATATCCTATTACATCAATATCAGGACATAAATTCCACTTTATACAGAAAGAACTCTTAAGAAGTATTTTAAATGACTCTACCTTCAGGGTGCATCCATGTTGCTATCATCCTTTTATTGATGTGAACAATGACACTTTGCAGTTCAAGAGTGAGGGAGGAGGAAATCACTCTTCAGAATCTTTCCTTCACGTTTAATATCACCATCAAAATGCAAAAAAAAAAAATGAAGTTAAAGAATTTCCGCTCTCTCAGAAGAAACAAGGTGCAGAAGAAAACTATAGAAGGTGCATAATTCTCCAGTGTGTTAATTTTACATGACTGCAAAGGATTATTTTTACTCTTCCCTGTGCATTCTGCTGATAGTTAGAGCATGATTACAGTCTTGTTTATCTAGAAGACCTTGTTTCCTTTAAGAGTAGCATGAGTCTGAAAACTGAATGTTGTTTTTTAAATGGTTTGGTTCTCATTAGTAATACAATCAGAAAACAAACTTTTATGCAATAGTTTTGCAATAAAAGATTTTAAAAAACTGTATTAAAATATCTTATTTTTCAAATTACCAATAATAATGTACTAATAAATCCTTAATTTCTTCTGCTGCCTCATCACAGACTTGTTTCAGGGACATTAGATAACTAATTTCAGTGAATTCCAATTAGAGATGCATAAAGGCATTTAGCAGAGAAACAAGATTCTAGTGAGTAAAAGTATCCTGGTTGTTCAAAACAATGTCTCCAGGCTATCTCTTTGTCCCCTTCTCAGAATTGTAGAGGCTAGATAGGAAAATAAAATGCATTTCCTGGAACTTCTATTTTTGATGGACTTTTTATAGTCAATTTTGATATCTTTGTCAAAATAGGAAGCTCTTATTTTTGATTTATTTGTTAGTAATGTGCCTAGAATTAGACTGATAAGAAAGGGCAAGACATTTGTGTTGTATTAGATTATGTATCTAAGTTTCACAAGACATGTTTACGCTGTGAGTTTTGTAGAATGTGAGCAGTGAGGGGAAGAGGAGGGGCAGGCAATGACCTCTTCTCTCTGGTGAACAGTGACAGGACCTGAGGAAATGGCCTGAAGCTGTGTCAGGTGAGGTTTAGGTTGGATATCAGGAAAAGCTTCTTCCCTCAGAGGGTGGTTGGACACTGGAACAGCTCCCCAGGGCAGTGGTCACAGCACCAGCCTGACAGGGCTCAAGAAGTGTTTGAACAATACTCTCAGGAATAATGCTCTCAGTCCTTCTTGGAATGTCCTGTGCAAGCCCAGAAGTTGGGCTTGATGATCCTGTGGGTCCCTTCCCACTCAGCTTATTCTGTGATTCCATGATTCAGTGCAGGACAAAGCCTGTAATTTCTAAGCTCAGGAAAACTCTAATTATATATATGATAAAATCCTCTCATGTACAGATAATTTATACTGTGGGGGAGGAAAAAAAGGGGTGGGGGAATTAGCTGTCATGTAGGGACAGATTTATTTTTTTAAAATTTTATTTTTATTTTTGGCATTTTAAACTGTGTCTCTGCTGGGGGACATCATTCATTTACTGGCAGTGCCCTTATGGTGTTGGTCTAAACCATCACTGAAAGAGATTGGTCTCTTTTAAGACTGGAAAAACTACAGAAAAAAAAAAAGTGCTTTTGGAAGGTCTTAGAAATTAGAAGGCTAAGCTAGCTTTCATGAATTTAAATTAGTGATGAGGAGATATTCATCCAGCAATAGCATTTTAATAAAACTGGTTATAGAACATGTAGCATTAATTAAACAAAAAGTGTCTGAAATGAGAGAAGTTTCAAGGTTCCCAACAACAAATGCAGTTGCACAGAGCTTCTTGAGAAAGTGTCAACTATTTTAATAACAGAGTTCTTGAGGACGTTGGGTCTGACTCAGTTTGCTACTCTCAGTGCTGCAGCATGCAGCCCTTTGTAAGTTCTATAATTTCAGTTTTATCTTTTGTATTTTATATTCTCTGAACCCCAAATAATGTACAGATACTAGATAAGTGTTTTAATTACTTTTTAATTTAAATCAGGGACAGAAATCCCTATAGCGATCAGGTTATAGAAAAAACTTAAAGTCAATTAAAAGAACACAAGCTTTGAACTCCTGTATAATACCATTTTTACTGCTTGTAATTAGACTTACTTTTGTTCTTCTGTTATCAAAATTAATTTGTAAATCCTTAAGGGTATTGATATATCCCATTCCAGAAAAAAAAAAAAATAGTACATTTGACTGCCAAATTAATTATTTGAACACTAGTAATATTTTAGTAACGTGGGTTAAAATACAGATATTTCAGAAGGGTTTACTTGCGCTATTCTTTTTGTAAGAATGTATGATTGTAATGGACACAAATCACATTGTATGATTTTTTCAGTGGATCACCATAGATCAAAATCTTTCAGACTTAAAAAAAATTTTTTGTCTTTACAGATTACATTTTTACCTAGGATTTAGCTACACGAACCTATATCTTGTTGATTACCAGAGAGTTGTAGATAATATTTATATTGTCCATGACAGCATTTAACACATAACAGTCCTTCAGCTTCATAAATTGAAGACACCAGCTTGGCCTGTACTTCAGCAGCCAATTTGGCATGAGAGGTATTGGCAGGGCAGCATCTGTGATCCAAAACCTTTGGAATGACTTGGGCAGTTTTCACAGCAATGCTAGCTTGCAGTTCAGTGAGCATGATGAATAGTTTATCTTGAGCAAAGCAAAACAAATTCTTTTATAATTGTCTTGGGAGTGTTCATTTCACGTGGTACATGTGAGAAATGGCATTTTGACTGATCTATGGAGTAATGTGTTGTTACAGGAATTGCACGTATTCAAGTGGCTGTATTAGTAAATAGTGAAATTCTCTACATAAAGTGTGGCAATGGTCCAGAAAGGGGAGTTTAAGCCTATACATCATTTTCTCTATCCATCTAACCTGCAAGCACTAGAAATAAACTCTCATGTTCAAGTGTCAGACTTCTTTTTCCAGGAAGAAACACAGAAGGTCTAGTTGATACTTGAAAAGTGCAATTTAAAAAAATCTATCAATAATAGAAATTACAAAAGTTGTTACAAGTTTTCAGGTGCTAGAGATTACCGATTCACCTTTTTCAGATCTTTTCACTATCACATCAATATTTGCTAGCCCCAAATGTTTACTACTCTTTAATTGTATGTCAAAATTGGCACTGATTTTTTTTCTCGCCAATCTAGCACAGTGAGAAGTATCATATGCTTTTATATCTTTTACTGTTAACTGCAGATGTTCTTCCAAAGTTATTTAAAAAGAAAGAACTGAGTGTGATGAAAAGTGAATGACATCTGGATGAATATTATAATCTTAAGAAATATAAGTCTAAATTATAGAAAATAATTTAGTCAAGTTTTTTTTTTTATTTAAAAAATCTACAACTGTATAACAAAATAAAATTTATTGTGTATTTGTGTGTGATCAGTGTCTTTTTCAACAGCTGCTCTGCTGATGAAATATAGATAAGGTACTGAACAGCTTAAAAATTACAAAGAGAGCAATATTAATCTAGAAGGTATTTAGAGATTACTAGTGATCTTACAAGCAATTTTTGTTTGTTTGTTTTTTCTTTTTTTTTAGTATTTATTTTTCTTTTTTAGTCATTTTTTCTCTTTTTTATTGAATGCTTTTCAGAAAGACTGGAGCTTAGGTTTTTTTCACCTTAGAAGTCCAGTTTTACTGTAGAAGTTAACTTATGTGTTAACCATCCATTTCTAGACAGCCTTTTGTTTATTCATTGATGAAATCATGAATTTGGGATCTGTATACTCAAGCTTGGAATAAAAGGCCAGTCTTAACATCCTGCCTGAACAGAGAATATCAAGTGCAACCCATTTGAAATAGAAAACATCTTGGGGGGGTTGGACAACAAGTCCAACCCCCACAATCTAAATTCACAACCCATGGCTGTGAAGTGCTGTGTATTTTTTTTTTTTCACTTGCACTGTCCTGACCCCCTGTCTATGCCAGGTCTTCTACTAACAGTTAAAGAGAAACCCCTGTGGAAAGACACATGCAGCCTCACTTGCTGGGCAGGGTAGCAAAGAATCACATGGTACACAACTTCAAAGGGTCTTATAGTACAGAATCTTGAAAGCAGGTTGGTTTTTGAGAATAATAATGAGAAAAAAATCAAAGCTGATGCTGAGATACTTATATTCTGATACAGTAATTTTAAGCTATGTATATGAAAATCCTAATTAGAGTGAAACCTATGGATGCATGCCAAATTAGCCCCACTTATGAAATCGAAATATAAGTGAGAAGACCTATTTTATATAAGTATAGAACACCGTGGAAGCAAATGGAATGCCACTTTTAAATACATGTCGTTAGACATCTTACACCGCACTCCCAAAAATTCCTGCTCACTTCACTTGTACTACCTCTAATAGAAGGGCTAAGGTTGTAATTTTTGTATGGGCATACACCAGAGAGGTGACATAGTGTGGTAATTATTTGGATGCATTTCCTAGAGCCACATGCTCTAGGAAGACCATGCTTGACCAGGGAGGTTGGACCAGACAACCACACCAGTGCTCCCACCAACCCTTAGCCATTCTGTGATTTTGTGATTCTACATATTGCCAGCTAAGATAGTCACTCAAAAGATGCAGGTATCCACAGTCTGTGAGCTAATAGAGGTGAAAAGTGGTTTCTGAGTGGAGAATGTAGACAATATGAGTCACTGTTCAACGCTAAAAGGTCTAAAGAACTTTGAATGTCTACTTTTCTTCAGAAGACTCACATTTCAACTTGTCTAAACCAACAAGGGCCAAAATGTTCAGTATGTCTGAATCCTCTGAGCACCAAATACCTCTTGTGGGTTATGAAATCTACATACTTTAGAGTTGTGAATCCTCACTTTTGGTATCTAGAGACAAATCTCGTAAGATTGAACACAGTAACAAATGCAGAATTGTAGAATTCATAAAAATTCATCTGAACAATCAGGTTTTTCTTCTAACTTTTGTATGTATTTATATATGAATAGGGAATTAAATCTTTTCTCTTAAATTATAGAGAATTCTAAATTATGCATTTAAACTTTCACAAACTAGCATGAATTGTTACGGATTCAAAGAATCTCTTTCTAAACATTTGATTCCCATTATTAATATGATCACCAAATAATTTTACTAATTATCATGCCCACTCGTTTCAAATTCTGGTTTTTGTAAGGCTTCTTCATACCATGAAAAGCTAACAGCTCAATTTTACCTCTTTTTAAACAGAGTAATTAAGAAGGGCCCCAAATAAATGTGTGGTCTGTAGACACTCTATTGCCTTTAATTCTTGCAATGTTATTTGTGCAGTAAGACCTTAAATAATTCTTCAAAAAATGTAGTTAGTATATTTTTCAAGGGTTTCCTGTTGTTGCATAAAATAGGAGTGTACAATTCTTTTCAGAGAGGATCTGCAGAGATGATCCAGACTTTTCTTAAACTAAAGCATTTGTTTCTAATCAGAACTCATAAATCCAATATTCCTCATTACCCAGAAAGTAGTTTTTGCCTTCCACTATCAAACAACAACCAGAGAGGTGAAATTTGGTCTTTCTTCTCATATCACAGTTCAGGGGATACTGCAATTACACAATGTACAATTTTCTTCATTGAATTCTTTACTGAATTTTTTAACACTGATTTAAACCTTTATCTTTTATCCATAAGGATTACAACTACTACTTCAACACAGAAATAGCTAAAGATATTTTATTTGTATGCTTAATTATTGAATTTTTTTTTAGAGAGAAAGAAAGAGAGAAGGTATATAAGAAAAGGTATATAGCATGAGAAAAAACCAAAATAACTTCTGCTACAATTCTCTTTCAATTTTTGTTTTGTTTTCCTGAACAGCTACTAGTTAATGTAAAAACTGAAATACTGATTGGCTCAGGTACAACAACAACCTGGGTAAGCATCCTACTCACTAAGATGGAGAGCTGTGGTAATTTATATGAAGTTTTTGGTTCTGTTTGTCTCTATTTGTGTAAGTAGAGTCTGAAATTTTTACTGCCAATCCCTGCTCCTAGGAATATCCTCTTGTAGACCACATTATTTTGGATTGCTAAGAGAATTACCAGAGAAGAGCGGAAAGCCTGCATCATTTCAGGCAAAGAAAATAATTGAGCCCTCATTTTCTACCTCTAAAAACCCTTGTGGTCTGTTTTAACAGGAAACCTGATCTTTTACATCTGTTCAGAACACAGATTGCCTCAAGCAACTCTGGTTGATGAATAACTATTCTATTCATTTTAACGGGATTTATAGAAGAGACAGGTGCAAAATTGTGAACACTAAGGAACGTCTGTGCATGCTCAGAATAACAATATCTTAGGTGTCTGGGCATCTCTGGACATTACATGTGTCTGTAAACAGATAAAACAGTGTGTAGAATGAGAATGGATTCATTTTATTCTGTGCAAACTCCTCTGAAGGTTTGCAGCCAACTACTCGGTATTTGTGCAGCAGTAAATACTCAGGGCACACTGTTCTTCAGCAAATGGGTGCCTGAGCCCTTTTCATTCCTCATGTTCTGAAATGCAGCCACAGGGGCTACACATGAGGGAGTGGATCTGGAGCTGAAGCAGAACTTTAGCAGCTCCAGAAACTTCAGTACAAAGCCTTCGATTCAGTATTTCTGATGGCTTCCCATTCTGAGGGCACTTAGAAATCTCAAGAACATTAGGCACACAAAATTAAGATACGTAGAGGTTTTTTGCCTTTTTTTGTGGGAGACTGAATTACCATTTAATGGAACACTGGGTGTAAGTCAGTCCAAAATTAGTGTAAAAACAAGTTATATTCAGGGAATGACTGTCCACTGATTAAGCTTTAATGTCAATAATTCAAATTCACATGTCTGCATTAGAAATAATTTTAGAACTATTTGGTGTTGAAGATTTGCCAGACTCCTTCTTAGACTGGACATAGATCGTATAATATGACAGAGATAATTAAAAAAAATATGAATAGATATGAAATAGAATCAGGTGTTCGTAGTTGGTTGGTTGGGACTTTTTTGTTTCATTTTTGTGTATTTTTAGTACAAATATTTTCAAAAGGTTATAAAAGACTAGTCTACCATTCTTTGCAGGTGGGGTAGAAATTTTTAAATTTTAACAATATCTTTTAGAAGTATTTTGTATCTGTGAAGCTCTAATGGTAATTGATGGTGATTTTTGGTTTTTTTTTGAAAGAATATTTTCTAGTTTTAGTAGCCTCACTGATGTATCTAGCATCCCCACCTCTCCCAAGTTCTTATAGGATTCCTGGAAAGAAAACAGGTTAAATTAAAAATTGAAGAAGAGGCTATGATCTCTTTACAGTTAATTCTAACTAATGAGAGCATTTCAGTAATGGGAGCAAGAAACTATTGAGGAGTTTCTACATCCAGCTTAATGGCTTAGTTCTTTTAAGTAGTTGGTTTTTTTCCCCCATGATATTGCAAAGCATACATAAAAAATGATTCTTTCTTTCTAGGTGTCTAATATCAAAGAAAATGGTTGGAGCTTTTTTAATGCAAATTATAGTAATTACTGCACTTTGATACATATCCAAGCCAGCAGATAAACTTAATTAATTTATGTATTTTTCCTTTGTTCTGCACTGTGAACAAATTTGGTTCCCACATTTTTCACTCCCAAAGTAAAGCCTTTCCATCAGTTCTCATTTTTTTTTGTTTGTTTAAGCGTCTTAAATAATCTTAATATATTTAGTTATTAGAGATTCATTCTCCGTTTTCAAAGAGGCGGTTGAGCATCTGAATGGTATGGTTAGAACTAAAAGTTTTGCTTGTATAGCATTTGAAATTTTTTAAGACAGGTACCAATATGAACCAGTTCTAATATGTAAAGATTAAAAGCACCAGTTTTATTAGATTGTCAATTATTATCTATAAGTAATCAAAGCTGACAGACAATATAGGGATAAAAGGGAACTGGGAAAACAATAGAAAATAGAGTAATCATATATTTGAAACCTTTGAATGTTGTTAAACTTATTTCATTATTCTGTAATATTTTAGCTAAATTCAGGAAGAAATCCAATGTTCAATTCGTTTGAATTGCTCTATTGTTCAGTAAATTAAAGGACTGAGCACAACTGAGAACTTGTACTTCATGGTACTTTAAGGAGTTTTAGGAGGAAATTAGCAGATCAAGACTAATGACCTGATATGAAATATGAGTGAGCATGCAAAGAACATGACATATTGTTAAAGGGAAAGCTTGGGTCTATTTGTAGTCTACAAGGTAATTGGGATTTTATTGCATAATTGCCATTTTTCCCCAGGCTCTGGCTGAATTGTTCTTTTGAGGTTGGCTGATGAAAATAGACTTCTATGTCATTGACATCTGTTGAAATAATGTGGCCCTATTTTTAGGGCCTGGTCTACAAATTACTCTGTGTTCATAGATTGAAAATCAGAAGGCTTTATTAATTATCAATATATCATCAAGAAAACAGAGAGCAAATCTCTCCTCTCTCCAGCCTTTCAACTGGAGGTCGTCTGTCTGTGTGACTGTCTCTGTCTCTCTAGCACAATCTACAAGAAATATGAAAACAAACAAACACAGAACACTTTCATTGGTCAAGGAAAGCACCTTACCAAAACATCTTTCATATTTACATTCTTTCATATTTTCAAGTCAAGGATTTCTCCCGGGAAGCTACAGAACTTCTCTTTAGAAATGGAGTTAACTATTAGAATTTGAGACAAGTTAAGAAAAGGAATTGCTTTCTCCAGCTTGTGGCTGTGTTCACTCTGAGATGGGCTAAGGAGTCAGTACCACTGACATCAAAGTGAGTTGATTGAGTTCATGGAAGAACTGTGTTTGGAGAAACAAAAATTGTAGGGAGGAAGAGCCATACAGTTATACTTTTGTACTTATTACACTTAAATGACCTGAACCATGCACATATATATTTTCATCATACACAGGACCGTGGGGCCAGGAAGTAGACCTGAATAATAATGCCAAATATTGCATCAGAAGAGTTTATAAATATTCTTTCCATTAAAATGTGAATATAATATCCCAGTAATTGCAAATGTGTCAACAAGTCAAATGATTCTCCTTCCACTATAACCTTTTGCATTTCCTTCAGGCAACAAGTTCCAAAACTCTGATCCTTAGAGATGGAATTCACTAATCAATTCTTATCATAAATTTTGCATTTAAATTATAGATAAGGTTTTAACTATTCTTAATTTACTTGTTATGCATCACAATCAAAGTACATGGCTACATATGTAGCAGTTGGCAGAGTTTATGTGTTTTTTCACTGTATAAACATTCCATAATTAACTTTTGCTAAGTTGGGAGAAAGAAGAGGCTGCAAACTTTTCTCTCTCTCACTTCTCAGGCATGTTGTCCCTAGAACACTATGTATAAATTTCACAACTTTTTACCTTAGTCAGTCACTTCGGCTCTTAATATCAGGAGAAAGGCAAAAACAAAAACAACAAAAAATTTCCAGAATATTCAAACTAAACAAACAAACAAAAAAAAATTCCTAATGTAAATGAGATAGTAATGAAGTTTTCCTTTGCAGAGGATTTGCTAAGGAAAAGGTTACTTTAAATATTGTTCTTTAAGGATATAGAGGTGATTAAATAACCTGTTCATTATTGTTAATAACTGACTGCTATTCACATCAGAGCTAAAAACATACATAACTGTTCATGAGGACTCATTTCAAACAGTTGTATAGGAATAAGTTTATCTGAAGTGAACTTGTTACATGAAAGAAAAATAGGAGTTATTTATATTCTCTTAGAAACTGAACTGATTCTCTGCTTGTTTGGTTTTTTTTTTGTTTTTTTTTTTTTNTTTTTTTTTTTTTTTTTTTTTTTTTTTTTTTTTTTTTTTTTTTTTTTTTTTTTTTTTTTTTTTTTTTTTTTTTTTGTTTGTTTGTTTGTTGTTTTTTTTTTTCTTTCTTTTCTTCTTTGGACAGAATGAATTATTAGGTAGAGGTCTCTGCCATTTGCCCTTATCTTCTGTAAAGTTACATACAGCTCTCTTTGTTGAAGTCCAGTGGTGGTAAAACCGTTTTTTGTGAGGTTTGGTGTGTCCTGAAAATTGTGTTGTGTTCTATATTTTGTTTAGTAATAAGGTGCCTTTGGAAGCTGTTATACTGCCTCAGTGGTTTTGAGTTTAGTATTGTGAATAAACCAGTCTATAAAAAAATAAAATTGAGATCCTGGATACTAAATTTAGAAATTAATAGATTTTGGTTTATGTAAATGTATATATATGAACAAAATATTTTATTATTATCATGAGCTCTATCAATTGTAGATGAACCATGTGTATGATGGCATACAGTTTTTAACAGTCACTATTGATCCTCTACATTTGTATTCTATCTCTTTATGCGATAAACTTATTTTAGAAGCTTCAAAAATGTGTATCAAAGTCCCTGAATAAAAATAACAGAATCAGAAAAAAAAAACCAAAACACAGAACTACCTCTCATTCCACTACAAAACCCCAAATCTGTGCTTTTTCTAATCTTCTTAGTATTCTAATTAAAATAATATATAGCTGGTGAACACATTTAATTAGCTTTTCCTGATTTTTTTTGTTCTCTTTAGTTTCTTCCTCTAGTGAATATACATCAGATTGGAGCAGAGCTGGTGACTGGAACATCTACACAGGAACAGATCATTTACAATTCCAGCTTCTACCAGAATGGAATAATTACTTAAAATACTACAGCACTCAGAGCAGAAAATGGACTTTCCTTCTCATATGAATTCCAACAAGTGGCTGAAAAACAATTCCTATTCTCAAACTTTGGCTTAGTAAATGTGTAATTATTTTCTCCTTAATGATGTGGTTTCAAAAAGCCAGAGTGAGGGTGTCTAGCACAGTGATATGTCACTTATTGTCCTTAGTATGGGTTTAAATCCCTTCAGGTCAAATGGAGGAACTGAACTTGATAATTACATACCCTGAGCCATTGTGTAAATGTGGCTGCTCAGAGATAGGGAGGCTTTGTCTATGAGGGCTTAGAATAATGCTAAATAGTCACAGGCTTGAACAGGATGCTTGGATCTTCTCACACTGAGAACTAAATGCTTGCAAGGACTTTCAAAAACAGAATTGTATGCTGCAGGGAACCTGTAATACCAAGAATTTAGTCAAGGATAAAAGGTGAGATTTTGAATTGGCACTAAGAAAATATTTAATTACGATATATGCAGACAGGAAAAAAGACACCAACATCTTTTGATGACCTTGATACCTGGTTATACTTGAACAAACATGTTATTTTTTAAAATTATTTTATTTTTTGTTCATTATGGGGTTTTATTTTACATCTTTTGTGCTACTTCTCCTCTTCCTTTGTTTATTCTTTTATCATTTTGTTAATTGAGTATGTTTGTTAGGATAAACTACCAAAAGTGACAGGATATTTAGAAGTCATGATTTTAAAAAATACAATAGATTTATAACAGGCATGACTGACTGTTACTAAGCCATCCTTTATGTGGTAAATGGACTCTGCTTTATTAAGTATTGAAAATACAAATTTAGCTGCGCTACAGAAGCAGATCTGCATTTCAACATCTTACCGTTGTAATTAGTTCTTATGCTGAGCAAAGGCCTCTTTATTTGAAACCATCTTGTGAGAGAAAAGTGAGCACAGGAGGTGAAAGTTTCAAGGTGACTATGACATTTAAGGTTTTAAAGCCGGGGAGCTGTCATTCCTGCTTAAATGCCCTATCTAAATCTGATCATCTCTTTATGTTTGGGGCATATTCATCCCTCAAGCAGAGTCAGAAGCTGTAGATTAGCTTGATTCTTTCGTACTCATCCAGTCAACCCAGATGAGCAACCCTATTTTTTAAAAGTATTTTTTCGTGGTAAACTGTCTTCCTCTTAGAGGAAATTATTAGATAAAGACAAATTATTCCTATAAAAAGGTAGTTTTAATATCAATATGGGATAAAAGATGTTGAAAACCTACTGTTGAAACATAGAAAACACTCACAGCTTTCCATTTTTAATTGACCACAATTATATAATTTTTCTTTCTTGCGCAGTTTTGCTCTGCAAAGCCCATGTAAACTGTCTCCTCAGTTTCTACAGTGCTATATACTTTCATATTTCAATCTACAAATCTCAAACATATAACACAAAAAAGATCATGAAGATTAGATTAACATTAGGAGTATGCACTTGACTCTGAAACATGCAATTGTATCAAGCTACAAGAATAGATACAAGTACGCTATCTTGTAACATAAAAATGTGGGATATCAAAGAAAAAAAAAGATAAAATTGACTCTCCATAGTGTATAATTTCTTTCAGTGACTCAGAAGTCACTGAAATCAGTAGGAAACCAGTATTAAATACTACAATCTAATATTTCAATAAGTCATTGGCAAAGTAGGAATTTTTCATTTTTATGGTTTCTTGCAGCTGCTGCTCTCACTTGAATGCTAGTGATGCTATGAGTGGTTACTAAGGAAACAGAGATCCTTGGATTTAATTAAGACTCGTCAGGTAAAACTCTTTAGGTTGTTTGACTGGGTTTGTTTTTAAGGAAAAAATCACGACTTCCAAAATAATGTAGCTCAAAATCAGTCTGCACAGGTCTTGCAGATAAAAGCTCCCAAACAAATTTAAAATAGCCTGTAGCACTTCTCTCTTATTCATTTACTTAGCAATGAAAATGGCCACTTCTAATTTACTACTCATTCTGTACTATCCTTTTAAACTGAAAATAAACTATACATAAAATAGCATTTGAGGTCCATTTAAACTCCTTATGTGTTGTAGCTTCTATCACAGTGGGAAATAATATCTGCTTATGGCACACTTTGATAGCAGTATTTCACATTTCACTGATAGCTCGGGTTCCATGATTTCATGTAGAATGATTTTGTCATATTGAATAAAGTTTCCAAGGGTACAATTATATGGCAGCAGAATTTTTATCTGTCAGAGGTATCCATTTCTTCCTCTCCATGGTAGGTAAGAGTTTATATGATGAAATAAATGTGGCCTGAAATAATTCTCAGTAACTGTGGAGCTATTGAAAACTGCTTAGACTGTAAGGTTGACCAAAGAATCATAGACGAGGAATTTTAGGCAGGGATCTGTCATACAGAAAATCATTAATAACATAAATGTGGGAAGAATAATATTCTTAAAGGGAAGATTTTTAAATGAATTAAGGGTTTTTTCACACATTTCATTAAGACATGCATGTCTTAAATGTGCATCATCAGACAAGCTGGAAAATGAAACAATTTTCCTGTTCTTTAACTTGTAGTCTTTCTTTTCAAAACTGTTCTTCTTCTTCTTAGTTGTCAAAATTAACTTTCCAGACAATACCAAAAATGTAATCAGAAAATAAAGGTGTTTTATTTTTTGTTTGGTTTGTTTGTTTGGGATGTGTGTGGGGGTGTGGGTGTGTGTCTATGTATACTTTATTTTTCCCCCTGGTCATTTCGTCTTGATATTCTTCGTTTGTTATATCCTCCTCAGGCTTGTTCACAGGTTTATACAGTTCTCTGACTTTTTTCTTAGGTTAATCTTATGTTTCTTTAACATGTTTTTTTCTCAATGCCTTGACTCCCTCTATTTCTACCTTCCTTTGCATTTATTGCAAAGCTGACTTTGACCTCAACATCCTCTTCACTCTGAGGTCTTAATTTTATAGCAGATGAGACACTGATAATGAGCATTATTACTTTAGGGAAACCCAGGACTTCAGAAACATGCATAGGTCTATGCAAGCACAGGTGGGGAACCTAAAATACTAGCATGCTAAACATCTGCATAGTCCTGTTTTGTACTTTTCTTTTTCTTTGATTTTTCTTTGAATTTTGCCAGATAAACAAACCACTAATGCAAATAGAAGAGCTGTCTCAGGGATGAAGAGAATACAATAATACAGTTAATTTACATCACCATTTTGTTCAGATTGAGCTGTATTTGGATGTTTATTTGCATCATCCATAGATCCATACATTCTACCATGTCTACATATTTGAATGCAATTTACCTTGTTACTTGGATTAATGCACTACTAGAGTTAGACTGTAGCTTACATAGATATAATTTCCAATGACATTCATTCCTATTTCACAAGGTATTTTTAAGACTTATAAAGACTTGCTTTAGGATTTGATGCCATCACTATATGATAATATACATATATATGACAATATACTGCTCAGAATACAAGGAATATCACATTAGTTCAGCACTGAATCTTAATTAAAACAGGATATTGGAAAGTAAAGATAATATAAATACATAAAGTGCAGCATGATTTATGTCTTTCGTTTTACCTGAGGATTTAATTGCACATGAGGATTCTAAGGTAAGTGCTAATGGTTAAGTTTAGCTATGCAATAACGTAGAGCTCTCCTGCCACACAGAAACATAGAATCATTCAGATTGGGAAAAACTTCTCAGATCATTGAATCCATCCTAACAGAGTCAAGTTCACCATTAAATCATGTCCCATCTAGTTGCATGTGCTGATTCTGTTAATGATTTGCTAACACCAGTAAAAACAATGGGTCTTCTAGCATGCTGATCCAATGTGAATACTGAGGAATAAGCTGTCCACAATAGTCACCATTAATGGAATACTGTGCATCAAATGAATAATTTCTGACTTTATCATGTACAAGTTCCATCAAAAACGTTATTAATTAATATATGAATGGTACCTTACATTATAAAATGTGCCGTAGGAATGTGTCATTACTTAGACATACTGACCTCACTTGTGGCACAACAGTCCTGAAAATTTACATTAAGTTTGAAAGACAATTTTAGAGCTACGTGTAACTAAATCGTGGTTAGAAACAGATCTTTTTTTTTTTCCAGATGCTAACTGGATTGTCTGATACTGATAGTTTTAAACTATAATTCTACTAGAAATTGTAATACTGCTTCACGTAGGTAGTATTCTAATTTAAAAAGTTACTAAAGCATTATTTAAAGCAACTGACATGTCGAAATGTCCTGGTTAGGTGGACATATCAAAACTGCCACAAGAAATCTGGCATTTGCATTAAATTATTAGCACTTTTATTATGATTTGTTATGATTTTGTTATGATGGAATATAATTTGGCTTGCACGCATGATTTTTGAGCTGATGAATGGATACTTCAGTGATGCGAAACACATAAAGCTTAAAAACCACAAAATACACATCTCTAAATTTTAATTTAGTTTAAATTGCTTTTACTTGTAACACAGTTCTATTCATTTGCTCTTCATATGCAACACTCAAAAATGTTTCCCAAACAACCAGAAATCTGATTCACTTGTAAGAGTTTTCTTGAACACATCTATGATCACATGCAATTTAAATACTCCTCAGTTTGAGCAGTAAAGGGCTAAAAAGAGTCAAACAAACAAAACCAAACCCAACAAACATTTAAGATAAGTTGCAGTAGCTTTGATTATAACTTGAAAAACAAAATAATTTCCCTCATGTATCTATACGATTGGCATAATGAGATCTAAAGATTCTTATATGGTATAGTTTTATAAATATTTTTACTACTTTTAAATGCTACTTAAAGACTGTTAGTATGGAATTTGTATTCTGTTTAGTGACTGCACTGCAATACAAGTGGAAAGAAATATTATCTGCACATTATATGTAATGGCTTGTCCAGGGATTAGGACGTATGTACATATTTCAATCCTGGCTACTCTTTATCACAGATGGACTGCTCCATATATCTTTCAGAAGGAATGTGTGCGAGATCCTTTAATAACTTCTCAAGTAGGTCAAGACCTTGTCATGTAAATAATCCTGTAACACTCCATTCCAGATGCACAGCATAATTCAGTTTGCTGTGTAATAAAAGTGTGTACAAGATACAGGAGGACTAATCTAATTGCTCTCTTACTTGTAAGCACAGTAATAACCTGGACTGTAACCTTTATCCTTGCTATTTGTTGCTCTTTGAAAATTACTCTGACTGAGTAGCATTTCTCTTGCAATTAAAGGTAACCTATGGTTTAATAATCTTTCCTGTTATCAAGGAACAAATACTCCAGCAATTTTTAATGTTCTACAAGTCAATCATACAAATCTCAAATATTCCAGAGGTTAGTGGTAAATATCTCCTCTCCAAACTGGCATCGTGTCCCCCAGGGACTGATATTGGGCCAGTGCTGTTCAATATCTTCATAAGTGATCTGTACAACAGGATTGAGTGTACCCTGATAAAGTTTGCTGATGATACTGAATGGGGAAGTGGACACTTTGGAAGCAAGAGCTACTTTGCATAAAGATCTGGATAGGCTGAAAGTGTCGTATGAAATTCGGCGAGGACAAAGTGTAACGCCTCACGTCTGGGAAATAAAAGTGTGTTCCAGGAGTGCGGAACAGGCTGGGATTTACCCAAATAGGGACCTGGGGGTGCAGATGGACAAGCTCATTGTGAGCGAGCACTGCTGCTGCAGCACAGAAAGCCAACAGGATGCTGGGCTGCATCAACAAAGGCATCACCAGCAGTGATTAAGAGGACTCAATTAGCTCTATTCAGTGCTAGTCAGTCCACGCCTGAGTGAGGGTGTTCTATTTTTGGTCCCTGCTATTCAAAATAGCTGTGGACAGGTGAGAGAGGGGCTAGAGGAGGGCCACAAAGATAATCAAGGAGCTGGGAAGCCTGCCATGTGAGGAAAGGCTAAGAGAACTGGGTTAACTGGGCTTGTTCATCCTTGAGAAAAGAGGACTGAGGGAGCACTTTATCTCCATTTTCCAGTATTTAAAGGGAGTCTACAAAGAAGATGCAGACTTCTCCATTTATGAGGAGTCACAGGGAAAAGAGAAGGGATAATAGGTACAAGTAACTTGTGGAGAGATTCCTACTGAACAGAAGAGGAAAAGTTTTCACAATGAGAACAATCAACAATTGGAATAACCTGCCCAGAGAAGCAGTGTCCCAATATGGAACACTTTTAAGAATCATCTAGACAGGATGCTGGGCTCCCTTGTCTGGATCATGCTTTTGTCAAGAAAGCCTGTACCAGATGATCCTTGATGTTCCTTCCAACCCTGATATTCTATGATTTTCTGATTTTGTGATTAAAATAAAATCACATTACAAATTATCTTTCTTTAGGATCTAATTCAGATAATCTCAAAATAATAAAATTTTAAAATGTAATTCAAATAATAAATTTGGAATTCACAACAGTCCTGAAAATTTACATTAGTTCATATTTTAAGAGTATTAATCACATTTTATGCTATTTTATTACATTTTTATGAATATATGTAGACAATGACAGCTTACTGTCCCGTGCGGCAGATACTAAAGTAGATTACAATGTCATGTATTTACCTTAGATTGTTTAGATCAGTCCACACAGTCATAAGTATTTACATTATTTATGTGGGAGACTAAGATTATAAATAAAGAATACTAGTCAGCTTGTAAGAGAACTGCTGTTTTTACATTTTTCATTCTCTGTCATAAAATGAAATCTCAGGCAGTCAGCTTTTGTTTGTACTGACATAATATACTACTGCCCTTAGTACACACGTGCAGTCAATGAATTGGAACCCACGTTTAAAAAAGAGGAAAATAAACTAGGAAGTGAGGCAGACAAGATGAGACAGACAAAGGAGGAAGGCAGAATTGCACCAATATGTGGGAGCATCAATGAGCATAAATGAAAAATGAATGTCAAATATTCTTTGCTCACTTCACACAGGTATTTCATCACTGTAAAAGTACGAAAGACTTGGAGTCATGATTTCTCATGAAAGCATGAAGAAATCAATAATTAAAATGAAATCTACCTTGCTAATCCCAAATATCTATTTTAAAGTAATGGAAACAATCACAATATTTTAAGAAATAGATTTAATAGATGATTATTCCATGTGGTCATTTTTCGGGTGATAATTCAGTAAGTTTGTCATCAAAACTGTCCATGGGACTGTTCTAGTTTCAATTGCATTTCAATCAGTAAAGACTTCTATATTATTTGAGTTCATATGAATCAGGAAAGAATTCAAAGCATGATTGGTACAACTATTAGAGCATGTGAAACTTTATTTTATGTCCTGTTACTTATTAAATAAAAGAAGTGTCAATAGAAGATATTATTGTACGGAGGAAAAGTGCTGGGGTGTTTCTTGTTTGGATTGGATGTTATTCCAATTCATATCCTCTTGCTGGAGAGGAGAGGAACCCCAGGAGTAGCTTCTTATTGGAAGGCCTTTACAACTTCCCATATGACCTCTTCCTATCCCTGTTATTTTGCAAGGTGACCTTGAAGTCAATATATCACATCAACAGGAGACTAGGAATACAGCTTTGTGTGTATCAACCTTCATCCACTTTCCTTAATCAACAAGACTATTTGTATATTGATCTATATGAAGGGAAATGAAATTAATGAAGTAGAAATATGAGAATGTCTCACTTCTGTAAAGCCTGGTGGAGCAGAAATAATAGAACTGACTATTCCCTTATTTTGACAATAACATTTACTCTTTTCCAAATGAGCTCAGAAGACTGTGCTATTTAAATTTATGTCAAAGAAAACATGGTACTAAGGTTTTTAACTATGACTTCCAGTGAAGTGAAATGATCAGTCAAATTGATATTGTTCTGAGAAAGTATATTCCAAGCAATGTATTTTGAAAATATTTTAGGTGAATAATATTTGTTGCTGTGTGAGGTGAATGAACAACTTTTTAATCGTAAGTATGTAACTAAAAAAAGATTATGTTTTATATATTCCATAACACAGGAGAAAATTATCAGTCACTCTATATAGACAATTATATATAGCATTTTATCTCCACAGAGGTTTGCAAAATCTATATTTTTTCTATCCTAATATTTATACTGTGAATGCATCTTGTTCTTATCTCAGAGTCTCAATGTTGTTTTAAGCCACTGAATCCATGCACAAGACCTATAGCCTTCAGTTTTTGGATCATTCTGGTACATGAATGAATTTTATAGATAGAGTTTGGGATTTTATTTATAAAACTCTCGTAACAGTAAATTTTTGTTTTGCTCTTTAATTCTTGATGTCTGAAAGTTTCCAGACTTGAAGAGTAAGCATTATGCATTTTGTCTCCAAAGTGGTTTCTTAGCATCTAATACACATTTATAGTTTATTTCTTTATGTAGTCTTTATCAAGATTAAATTAATTTTCCTTACATGGTTTTAGATACATGGATGCCAACACTGACCTGTGTATATACACTTCACCTTTATGCTCAAAATAGGCTGCACTGTATTTTTAATTTGAGGGTTTAGAGGCTTGAGTACATAAATTTCATTTTATAGAGTAGGTTTTCCCTATTTAAACATAATCTTAGTCAGATTCCTCAGCTTCTCCCTTTCGTTTGATATTGAATTCATTGTTGAGACTGTATATAAAGAAAAGCCTTGAGAGCGATCATGAGTGTGAGGGCTACCTGGATCAGTTTCCTGATCTGTTTATACCTGAAATTGGTTATGGAATCTAAGGTAAGGTTAAAGTTGACCTCATAGTTATTGCTTCCTTCAAATCTATATTTTGACTTATAAAAAAATATCAACATGATTAAGAAACTGCTCACATTTCTGTAGTCTCTGTTAATGTCATGTCCAAAAGGCATGGAACAGATGCCTTTGGTTTTAAATTTATATTTTTTCAAATCTTGTGCTGCCTAGTGTAACTCTGGGGTTTCTTGTAACTTGTTAGCTGCTGCTCTCATATGCTAAGATAGACATAACAAAGCCTCTCTAGCGTCAAGGACACCCAGACCGTCCTAGGCCCAAAAGGCACAAACTTTCATCTTAGAGACGGAGGAAAGCTTGGGAAAATTACATCATTAGCTGAAGTTTTAATTGGCGAATTTATGCTGATATGCAAATGGACCAAACCTATAAAAATGTGAAGAACTTGTGACCTGTCATTGTCCACCTTGGGATCCACTGAGGCAGGACCCTCTGGAGCCCAGAGTGAACCTCTGAAGGACTTTCAAATAAATACCTCCTTTATTCCTTTATTCCTGTCTAGTCTCTGTTTCTAGGTAGACATTTAAGGCATCAGAACAACTTTGGAAAATTTGTAACACAATCCGTGAAGAGAAGAATTAGTTTTGAGTTCCATGCTATCCTTACAGAGAATGTGAAGGTATCTTCTTAGAAAGCTGTCCGTATAAGACTTCTGGACAAGAAAAACCTCACTTGGAATTAGTTGTGTGAGCAGCCATCTCCACAGCATGTGTGTTCTGATAACATCACTGAGAATTATATAGCAAAGGAACTCTTTTGGTGTAAAGATACCTCAGGTTCAGCTCTTCGTCTTTGGGCTTGGTTCAGCTTTGTTTCAGACTCAGACATACTTAGTAAGATTAAAAGAGCTCAAATTTTCTGATAAAATTTGGAGTTTAGATTTTAATGCTGAGGTATTTTCAGTTGGAGCCCTGATATTTGACCCTTTCAGCTTTGTTCAGACAGGATTTAGTTGTCTATGAATAAAAAATATCATGGGTCTTTGTTATTGATTTTTATACATAAAGTTTATGGAAAAAGTCCACGTTTTGCAGATCTTACTTTTATCAGTATATATAGGATTTTTTCCCATAAAAAGTCCCATTAATTACCTTTTATTCTTCATTCAGCCTTAGACCTACAATTCAGACCAAATCTGCTTCTGTACTAAGGTAATGTTTAAATATTCCAAGCGTATGAACAAAAAAAAATCTGGAAAAGTTAAAAGAGACACATCAATTGTATACTTTTTCTTGTTGATGAAGTGAACAAGGTTGAAACAAAGCCTGAAACTTTTCTTTATACTTTTTTTAATAACATGAAGAAAAGTCAATATCAAATGTATTTTATAGAAAAAAGTACAAAATCAATCTTGCATTAAGTTTTCAAAAATTTTCATAATTATGTTAACTAAATCTTTTTTTCCCTTAGCTATCACATTCCAGTGGGAATAAAAACTCTTTACATAAAGACTTTTATGTAAAATACCTTCATTTCTTCTACTTTGTAAATCAAATTTTTGCACTCAAAATCATTGCTAGATATAATGTATGCAACACCCAAAACACCTATTTGTCTCTGAAATAATTTGATATTCCTACACATTTTTTTCCTGTTGTAGACATGAAAAAAACAACCATTAATTGAACAGACTGTGAAAATTTTGTCTTTTGTTTGGAAATTTTCCACTGGAATAAAATCACCCTGACTATGACAGTTGAGTCCATATCTATGCCACCTCTTGCTGTCTCCTGGAATAAAATGAAATAGAAAGTGTTTTCCCTGAAGAGATGAATTCAAATCTTAGGACTCAAGTAGAGTCATCTATTCGTTCTTGGGTTAAGAAAGTTCAAATTTGAAATCTGTACAGCAGAGCTGTGGATACTAGGTACTGAAGAGGTGAAAGGGAAGAGAGGTAAACACCAGATGGTTATGTCTTGCTGAATGCTTAAGTTTAAATTATTGTATATCAAGCTGGCATCTTTTTGCTATGTTAAGTGAGGCAAATTTACTGTAGAAGGGCAAACCCACAAATGAAACTGATGGAATCCAATCATTTGTCACATCAATAGAATTCTTAATTGAACCAGCAAGGTACTTGGATGCGTACTGACTATGAAGATTTGATCATAAGGGTAACTTATTCTCTATTTCTTGCTAAAGAAGTGCATATAAAAAACCTGTTACAGTGATGCAGGGACTAGCGGAATAGTTACACAGTAAATGAGTTTTGAATTGAAAATTTTGCTTAAGTAATTTATATTTTCATTGTTTATTTTACGTTGAATCTTGTCCTTTGGATAAGATATTTTACTATTAAAATATTCACTGCTTGATGGTGATATCACTAACGTTACATATTTATATACCAAGCTACATTTTTGTTTTTGCTTTTTTCGCTGTTCTCTTTTTCCTTTCCTTTCCTTTCCTTTCCTTTCCTTTCCTTTCCTTTCCTTTCCTTTCCTTTCCTTTCCTTTCCTTGCCTTGCCTTGCCTTGCCTTGCCTTGCCTTGCCTTGCCTTGCCTTGCCTTGCCTTGCCTTGCCTTGCCTTGCCTTGCCTTTGCCTTTGCCTTTGCCTTTGCCTTTGCCTTTGCCTTTGCCTTTGCCTTTGCCTTTGCCTTTGCCGTTGTATTACTTGGGAAGAGATACCTCAGCTAAATTCTGTTAAATACAACTGACATGGCTGTGTGTACAAAGCCCATAACAGACACAAGCCTGTGCTAAAGCCTGGTGTTTGTGCTGATTTTTGTCACAGGAACAAACAGGTAAGGACTGTAACTTCTTCTCCCAAAGACACTTTTTTGGCTGGAACTTTTTTTCACCCTGTAATTCAAATGTAGATTGGAGTATAATTAGTCATGAGATTTATTTTAATCTGGAAAACAGGTAGTTACTTTGTGTAGCTGACTCTGAACAGATCTACAAACAAAATGTTCTAGGTTGAATTTCCAGCCCACACTAGTCCTTATATCATCATATATATGCTATCACTAGTCCCTAGGATAACTCAGAGATGTCTACAGAAGTGGAAATCAAAGATCTCAACTGTTAGATAAACACGTCATTAGTCACATTGACCTGTAATACAAGTAATTACTGTGAAGCTAAAATTATGATCAGTTTATGAATATGTTTTTCTTGGAATATGGAAAAGTATACAAGTAATTACTGTGAAGCTAAAATTATGATCATTTCATGAATATGTTTTTCTTGGAACATGGAAAAGTATAATATAGCTTATATTAATGGTGTACTGTGTGCATGTGTAAACATGAAGTTGCTTGATGAATTTCTAAAGGAACTAAAAACTAATACAGTGTGGGCTGAAAATGAATGAAAAGTTGCTAAATGACAATAAAACCAAAACTATTGCTGTATACAGATATAATTTGTCAATGTCTTGATGTATTGATGAACAAAGTTTATAGCTGATGATTTTTTTCGTTCAGATAAGGAGAGAAATATTTTTGTACTATTCATAAACATTTTGATGTGTTGCAATATGGAACTTGTACTGGAATTGCATAAATCAGAATAGAACATGCAGGAATTAGCACATTTCCCAATGCCTTTGACAGTGATGCAGAGCTATGCAAATAACAAGAGGTTATAGAAGAGCAAGATAAACTTGTAAAAAGGTGAAAAATACTTTGCATTCAGTGACATTTTTTGGAAATTATGAGAAAGACTGCTTCGCAGGATTCTTTCTCTTAAGAATTTTACTGTTTTTCTGGAACGTGGTTGAGCAGTAGTTTTATTTCCAGTACTAAGGTATAAACAGCATAAGTATGAAGGAACTGTGATTATTTCCTTTTGATTAAAATATCATGGTTATGGACATGATGAAAATAAGAACCTGTGCCCCAGTTTCTCTGATCAGTTTATTCTAGATGTTTCTTTCTCCCAAAAACTTTCATTTCTTGCAAAGGCAGAACAATCTTTGTGAGAGAAATTATGTGGTATTTAGATGCTGTATAAAATAGTTCCAGTCAATTACTATCCATTTTTTAAATATACTCTTTGCAATACTGTTGCAGTTTATTTAATTAGTGAGTTTTCATTTCATTGGCATTTTTGTGTTTTCTTGATTTATCTAATGAAGGTATCTGACTCTTCCCCATCTCCTGAGACAGTGGGATTTTCACTGAGTCTTGAAAAGGAACAAAACTTTTTCTTTTCAGATTTGTCTTTATAATCATCAAGGGTTTTTCAGCAATCCTGTTGCAGTTGTCATGTATTGGTCTTCAAAAATAGTTACAGCCTTTTCGTACTTCTGTAAGAAACAAAAAGAGCAGCTATCTTCTGAGTTATTTTGTCATGGTTCTTCTAACAGCAGAGAACAGCACTTAAATGTTTAAAACAACCATTCACTTCTCTCTCACTGCTTTCTACTCTTTTTTTTCTTTCCCCTCTCCCTCATTAAAATCCAACAATGTCATTCATTGTCAGCCTTTTCAGCAGGAGGTTAGAGGCTATGTGCTAGCCACAGGTGAAATACGATCCAAAGCAAATCTTGCAGTCCAGGTTTACATCCTTTCATGACTATCAGTCATGATGAATGGTGCTAGAATAATTTGTTTCGAAATATAGTCATGATTGTACAGAGCTAATATTATTTTCAATTGCTGTGCAAGTCTTTGTTATAACAGGTTTATGACATTTCACATTTGCTGTGATAACTGTCAAAACTGTTATATAGTCCTTGAAAGATAATAGTAAACAGAATTACCTTTGATTTTGTTAGCTTTTTGAAATTTCATTTTCTAGTGAAAATTTTCCATGATTACAGCTTTAGTCATCTGTAAGCAAATACAGAAACAAAGAGGCCACAAAATGCAAAATATCGAAAAGGCTAAAGTAATACATGCAGACTGCAGATATCATAGTCTCCCTTCAATTTTAAAATTTAAGTTTCAGTTCTCATGATTGAGGCTACACTCCTGTGAATGTTCAATATGAATCTAACATCATGTATCAGGATAATTTATCTGAGAAAAATATTATTATTTTTGTGTCTTGGTGCTCGCCTTCTTTGCTTTCTTTCCCATGTGCATGGCATTTTGAGAAGCAATAGTAGATGATAAATTCATAGTCTGGTTACAGAGTCAGTCAACAGAGCCAGAGGGGCTTAATGAATTCCTTTTAGGCCTTTTGCATCCAACATATACTCACATATGAGTGATAATCTCAATTTGTCAGAGCTGCAATACAGAAAACTGTGTGGCTCCATTCTAAGTAATAATTATGACTTCTTTGAATTGTTAGGATATGACCGAGTATAGCCCAATATCAAAGGAATAATGTATTATAAAATTTTACAATCTTTATTCTAATTTTGTTGAAGCCAAGACTGTCTCTTTCTGAAATATTAAATCACTGCTGTTTCTTGTGTTTTTTTTTTTATTTTCTCCTTTTGTTCCCACCATATATTTCAAGATTTTTTTCTGTTCTTTTGCAACATAGTCAGAATTCTAGGATTTTAAGTCACTGTGTACATCATTAATGGAATTATAGACTACTAAATTGATCTTGGTCATAATTTTCCATGCTCCCATAGCATCAGACCTTCATATCTGATATTTGCTGGCACAGTGTTTGACAGTAGGGACCAGGGAATTAAGAACAGTATTTAGTTCATCACTTACATTCTTTAAGTGAGATTTTAGGTATCGGTGTGAAATGAGGTCTGCTTTAGCAAATGGCAGCAATGCTCTGCTGAAAACATAATTAATGTCAGTGCTGAAATCCCTAAGGGATGAGTATCCCTGTCTGGGTACTAGATGCTGGCTTGGTCATGATATTTATTGGTCTTCTGTCTTTAATTTGCTTTTGGTTTTTTTTTTGCTGGCCAGTCTTCGCGTACGAAGATCCGGGGGAGGCCTCTTTTTCTTTCAGACCTCCCAGCCTGCGCACTGGATTTTTTAGGTGAGACACAGGGCGCGCAGATCTGAGCCCACCCTTTAATCCCGAGGTTCTTCTGCCGGGCCAAAGCGATTCTGGACAGTGGCAGTGAGTTCCTCCTCAGGACGTAGGCAGATTGCCCCCTTGCAGGGCTAACGAGCTCTGCCTGCCCGGGGAGCAGCCTGGCCAGGATCGAACCCGAGCCTTGGCAATTGCTATGCCATGTGCTTAACCACTACACCACCAGGGCTCCCGCTTTTGGTTACTAGGACTTCTATTGTGCATCTGCAAGATACTTTGGAGAGTTGTTGATTTACCTTGGTCTTTTGTAACAGAAATTTATTGTGAGCCATTTTATGGCTTTTGCTTGTTCAAGTGGAATACAGATAATGCAATCTTGTAAAGCACTTGGTTTCAATTCCTAATCTTTGTCATAAATCACTAGAACTATGAGATTTTGTGGGGGTTTTATTGGTTGGAAGTTTTTTAAGGGTTTGTTCAGCTTTCTATATTACAAACATAATGTCATCCAAATATATAATTTTGATGATAGTGTTGATATATGGTAAAGGTTTAATGAGAATGAAGGGGAAAAAAAAGAATATTCAAGTGTGGAATCTTGAAAATCCATTTTCTGTCATCCATTTTCCGGTTTGGTCACCAGCATAAATTTTCTGTTTTCTATTGCTGAGTGTTCTAACGATGAAGGAAAAAGTGAATGAATATATTTCTTATAATTTTAGTTCTCTCAGTCTGTAGTTGATCAATGCCAGCCTGATGAACTGCATCAGGATTTAAATCAAGTTTGTAAAACTGGACATCATCCTGAAAGATTGAAAATTTACATGGAAAAAATAAAGGATCAAAGTGACACAAAAAGAGAAAAGAAAAAAAGAAAAGAAAAGAAAAGAAAAGAAAAGAAAAGAAAAGAAAAGAAAAGAAAAGAAAAGAAAAGAAAAGAAAAGAAAAGAAAAGAAAAGAAAAGAAAAGAAAAGAAAAGAAAAGAAAAGAAAAGAAAAGAAAAGAAAAGAAAAGAAAAGAAAAGAAAAGAAAAGAAAAGAAAAGAAAAGAAAAGAAAAGAAAAGAAAAGAAAAGAAAAGAAAAGAAAAGAAAAGAAAAGAAAAGAAAAGAAAAGAAAAGAAAAGAAAAGAAAAGAAAAGAAAAGAAAAGAAAAGAAAAGATTTGTCAGACTTTATAATTTGACCTGAAAAGTCAATATTCCCTATCCAGATTTGTTTGGGCAAGCCTAGGAATACTAGGCAATAACTTGCTATTCTTATTATTAAAAATACTACATTTTCAATTGATCAACAGTGTGAATATTTCCCTAAAAATTAAATAGATATTGCAATATTTTACTTTGTGTTGGCTTTCCAAAAGATTGACAAATTGAGTCATTAATTAGTAGGAGTAGATAGAATCCCAATGTGTGCTTTAATGATACTCCTAATGATTTTCAGATATCAGATTTTTTTTACTCAACATGTGCAAACTGTTGTGCATTATAGAAGGTCAAGGCTGATGCCAAAGAAGTCGTTACCTTCGTTGATACTTTGAGTAGTAGTCTAGTTTTATTCTGCAATGCAAATTAGACATTAGGCATATTGCAAACTGTCCTGCATACAAAAGTAAGTACTCATTGTTAGCATAATAAAATTAATATTAATTTGTGCCTGAAATCAAGTATTTTAGCAGAAATTTTAATCCAAAATTATGCTTGGGATGTGGAAGTGCTTCACAATCCAGTTCTTATTTGGGGTAAACCTTCATGGCTTCATAGCTTTACTACAGCTGTGTTGGATAATCTCATGATATCTATCTCAGTAGGAAACTTATTGTGTCTTATCATGAATTCTTCTGAGAGGCTGTTAGTAGGCCTGTGACATTCCTTACATTCCTTACAAGAGCAAGTCTCAAAGCATTAAAAAAAATAACTTTGTTAGGGACACTATCTCTGTGATGGATGACACCACCTTGTTCTCGATGCTCATAAAATTTCAAGAAAAGCACTTTGAGTCACAGGATTTATCATTTAACTCACAAGATTTATCATTTGCCTGTGTGTAAAAAAAAAAGATGGGAGCAGAAAAATTACTTTATTAAGGTCATAGTCCAGCAAAGCTGATAAACAGAGATTTAAAGCAGCTAGGTAGGTCTACTGATGTTAATTGGGTTTCCTTATACAATCAGGTGTTTAACTATTTACTTAGATGAAGGACTTAACTGCACTGCTATATCTTTTATGTATTCCTCTTGTCCAACTTCTGCATTGGAGTGGGGATGTAATTAGAATAAAAGTCATTCGTGTTCTTGTCAATTAAAAATTCAAATGAATTAGTCATAGGAATGCCGAAAGCAGTCCATGATACACCAGCGAGTTTAGTTTCACATGCAAAAGGCTCACCACAGAGCACTCTACCTCAACCAGAAGGAACCCCTTCTCCCTGGCAGAGACCCTCCCCCTCCTCTCTCCCACCCCTTCCCATCCCTTGCAGATGATGTGAGGTGGTATGGAATAATCTCTTTGTCCTGCCTGTGCCTCCTCCTGAATACTGCAAAAATTAACTCTGTCCTGGCCACAACCAAGACTGTCACAACCTTTGCTCACAGTGATTGAATAAATAAAATTCCCCTGTATCTATTCTGCATAATTTTGAACAGAGACATAAATTAATAAGAAAGTCATAAATCTTTATTACTAACTGCAAAGATTATTCTTTGCTTTCACTTTGATCACATTTCTGATTATTTAGTTGGAGGATGGAACCCTTTGATGGTGGTTACCTGGGAAGAATGAGAGGCATTTTTACTTCAGTGCGCTTGAATTTTCTCATAGCTTTATCATTTTACATAGTTTTAACTCTTAACATAATTATATTGTTTTCAAGATTATTAGACTAATAATGAAAATAACTAATTTCTAAGTATTTAAATTAATATTTCAGTCCCTTCTGTGTGGAATCTCTCTGAAAACTCACAATAAATTCTTTTATGGTTTAATAGGACATTCAACAGTTGTGGATACTAATACAGTTATTAATCAGATTTTAATTTTACCCATGCTAATGAAACTTTATGGAAAATAATGAATCAAAATTGTTAACTCTTAACATCCATGGATTCATTTTATGCCAGTTGTACAGTTTTGTTTGTTTAAATAAATTAAACAGTATCACAATATGGAGAACTACAGCACTTTTAACTGTTTTGAAGAATAGATCAAAATCTGGGTTTGGCTTGATTACGGCTGAGGACTGTGATTTCTGTGTTCTTATTAACATCCTTTCCTCTGGTTCCTCTGCCCATGGTGGAGGCTGCAGCAGGCAGTGGAAGTGATTCTGTAACACCATGATTGTCTCCTGTTCTTCTGAGATGGAACAGCCTCCCTTGCCCTCACTGGCCATCCCCAGTAAGCGTTGCCTCCAAGCCTGGCTTCTGTACTTGGCCCAAAGGAGAGGCAGGAGTACTATCAGTGAGGGGATTCCAAGGAACAAGCGACCCCCTTGACACTGCATTCCCACTCCCTGAGCTCCTTGCTCTAGCCAGGCTGGACCAGGTTGGGATTGCAGCACACAGGGGAGGCAAACGGGATAAAGGCAGTGCTGCAGTGCTAGACTGAGCTAGCAGGAGGAGTGCAGAAATGGCCATAACTTATCAGAAATATGGAAACACATTTATAAAAGGTCCTTCCCTATCTCCCTCCCTGGCCCAGAATTTGTGAGAAGGGATGCAGATGTAAGAGCCCAGTTTTGTATGTGCATCCCAAAGAGCAAAAACACACATATTTTTAAGTATGTCTTAACTAGTACATTTGAGATTTCAGCAACATCATTTCAGGTTTATAGATTCCTTAACAAAACACTGTAACATTTGAAAATAAATAATGAGAGTACTGATTATACAGGAAGTTTTCTATGCTGTCTATATGAAGCTACTGGAAAGCAAATGGGAATTAAAAAGAACCTTCTTTGGTTTTTCAACCTTTCCTTTGAAGTGTCATAATTGATTATTTGCTACTGGAATTATTCAGGGCAGTGGTCTTTATTGTCCCTCAGGTATACACATGTTTAATTGTTTCGATACATTTACAAATTACTGTTTAGAATTTCTTTCCAGGATTCACCCCTCTTTTTTCAGATGCTTTTCTTGCATACCTCTGATGACATAGCTGTTTTCTTTGAACTTTTCTAGCCCCCAATATACCAAAATAATTTTGTCAATCAAAAGTCAACAGTAAAAAGATTAAAATAAAAATGCTGATAAGAATTTAACTCTCAGTTGGTACACCCTTCACTTTATCCAGAATCCTTAATGCCTTAATACACATTTCTTTGAAAAATTGCTCTTCTATGAACTATCTTTGCTCAAAGCAAGTGTTTGTTCATTTGCTGAAAAGTTGTTTCAGTAGTGCTGAGACTGCCCTTTCCTAAGTAGTCAGTAAAATGACATGAGTTGGTAAAGTACCTCTCAGCAGCAGATTCCCTGAAATCTTCTGTTTAAATTAATCCCAGTGCAACTTTCAGTGTTCTTGATCATTCTGTCTTTTAGGGCAAGTCTATTCTACAGTGAAGATAGTTCTGCTAATTAATGGTGTGAAGTTAAAGAGCATTGAATTCTTGTATGGAAGTCTCTTCCCTTCCCTTAAAGAGATGATGTTGCAGCAGATTAACACTACCTGTCTTTTGAATGAGATTATCAAGGAGGTATTTTGTACATTTTATGTTCACATCTTTAGTTACCACAGGTAAATTTTCTTTAGAACAGAAAACAATGTACTTGTAAATTCTAAACTTTTAATCACATTAAGTCTTCCATAACTAATAATTTTTCTATTACTTTTAATTTAAAAGTGTTTCTAAACTGCATTCTCTATTTTATCAACATGCTACCAGCAACCTTACTTTATGTGAACAATAAACTATTCTATTTTCCTTTCCTGAACTCATTTGCTTGTTCCTAAAAATGCTTCATAAAAAATGAAATAAAATTCAGACAGTGATGAAATTAGAGAAATGTAGATGAAGAATGCAGTATAATAGCACTAAGAAAAATTGAAGCAGCCCAAGGGGTGAATGCAACTGGTATTAAAAATAAAAGGAAAAAAAAAATGGGGCAATTTTAGTCAAAGTGAAAAGTACAGGCAATGCCGAGACAAAGATTATATTCAATGTCTCTTTTTTTCTGTTATCCTTGTAATGTAGGAATTTAGTGTAGAATAATGCATTTAACATAGGATATAATGCCACTTTGGTCTGAAAACAATCTACAGAAAATATTACAGTGCATTCAATTAAAAAAAAAAATCTTCCTCATTTCTTTAAAACTTTTTGAGTCTCTCTCAGACATGTTTCTCACTGGTGGCAGGAGATTTCTTATGGAGCTGTGCATAGGCCTGAAAAGTATAACAAAATCAAACAGTAGATGAAGATGCAAGCACCTTTTCCAATGAAAATGGAATTATGGAAGTAGGCACCGGGATAAGATGGAGAAAGGACAAAAAGAAAGCTGCAACACCAAGATGATTTCTCTGAAGAATATTTTTTTTGGACAGAAAGTTCTAGAGATGTGTTGGCTCATATTAGCTTTGTAAATAGGTTTATTTTTGTGGAAAGAATAAATTATTATGCATTTAAACTGACACTTCTGTTTCTTCCTTTTTCTTTTATTTTTAAATTTCTTAAACTTTT
>VZRF01006819.1:1298045-1371519 GCA_013396875.1 Vireo altiloquus | reverse complement strand
TAAACTTTTTTTTTTTTTTTTTTTTTTTCTCCTGTTCCTTAAAATCCTTAATCATCCATGATAGGAATGATTTAATTTAAATGTTTTTGCTTTTTAAAAAATCAGTCATTAAGTTTTGTATATATTTTAGAAGCTAAAACAGCTTTAGGAGAAGAGATAAAATGTGATTAAAACTGCTGTTTTAAACTTTTTCTGGTCAGACTCCAAAGTAAAGGAAATATTTAGATTAATGAATACATTGGTAATTTTCCTCAAAATTATCTCATAGACCCCTTAAAAAGGTGAAAGATGATCGATAGACATAGTATCAGAGTGATTTCATAAGTTTCCTCTGCAATGGCTTTCCTGAAAATGTAGGACCACATTTTATGGATTGTTCACATACTGATATCTCTGCGGGGTTTTTGTGCTCTCGTTCTCCTTGTTCTTCCTTTCTAGATGAAACCAGCATTCTTTTTCCTAGATTCTCAATAGGATTTCATGAAATTCAGAGCTGTACATTTATACAGAGAACCGAGGGAATAATGCTTCCAAGAACCCCTCGCTTTCTCAATCCGATCAAGCATGAACAATTTAAGTTTCATTGAAATTCAAGGGGGAAGGAGAAGTAACAAGATACTAAAGAACCAGTTTCTGGGAACAAGAGTAGCATTTTGCACAACTAATAATTTACATAACCAGTTTCATTTTGTGGCTATAACAATAATAATTATAAGCAGAAATCTTTAGTTAATTTAATTAAATTGAAGTAATACAACATTATATCTGTATAGGACCAATGTCATTTGGTAAAAATAAGTTACCCAGTACTTATAGCTTATTCATACAATGGTACTAAATTTTGAATGTGCTGATTGTGAAAGCTTTAAGGCTGAATAGAATCAAAGAAACTCATTTTATTCCAAAACTCTTCTATAATTGTTCAGGTTAGAACTCTGAGTGAAATCTCTTTCCTTCCCTGTCTATGTATTATTCATGAAGGCCTAAAACTGACCCTCTGTGACCATGAAGACTGTTCAATTTAAATTCTAATGTAGTCCTATTCTTATGTACTGAATTATGGAGCCATCAGATCAGCACCCATGGAGTGAGGAATTTAAGATGATTAGAATTCTTAATGATTAACTCCACAGTGTAAGTTGTACTTTGGCTCATTTGTATGGAAAAATGCTTCTGATGCTCAGCAAATGCCCTACTGTTGTATTTTAATGAACTGAATTTTAACTTCATATAGTTTTAAAAAGCCTGCCACACCTCCCCTCTAGAATTTTTAATGGAAAAAAGGAAGGAATGAGGATTAAAATTTTAGCATGCTTGCCTGAATTCAAGAAGAATTGCTGCTCCAACTGGGCAAAATATTAAGGACACATTTCTCTGATTTACAGTTGGTTAAAAAGGTACATTTTCAAGCATTTTGGGCACTTCCACAAAACAAGTTTTCCATCATAAAATGCACATTGGTGACCTGTTTTAACAAAGCAAGTTTTCCCTCATAAAATGCACATTGGTGACCTGTTTTAACAAAGCAAGTTTTCCCTCATAAAATGCACATTGGTGACCTGTTTTACTTAAAAAGCATAGATTTTGTACAGTATTTGATTTTTCTCATTAAAAAAAAAAAACAAAAACAAAACCAGGATGAATTAGCTTTTATATTTTTATCAATTATTTTTCCATTAAAAATACCTTATGTTTGTGTGCATTAAAAGTATAAAATGTAAGGCGATTATATACATGTAACTAAGGTTTTTTATGTATAACTATATAAAATGTTATATATCCAAGTAATAGGTATAATTTATTTGAAATTTAATGTGTGTATAATGTAACTATAATATATAATAGAATATTCAAAGTAGACTAAAAGACATAAAATTTTCTCATCCATTTCAGTTTTCCTGGATTAATTATATTATTCTCTAGGATCAAGTTTGTACTAAAAAAAGTAAATCAAAAAATGTTTTCCTTTAAAGAAAGGTCATTCTCTGAATGACTGAATCTACTTGCCCTCATTTATGTCAATGCAATCCTAGAGTTAGCTGATTTGCATCAATGAATAGAATAATTGACTAAGGCAATTGAGAACAAAATTTCTTACCCTAACCTTCCTAGAAGTCAGTTTTATTTTCCAGTGTTAGTAATTTTATGCCCCACATATACTTTAACAGTTAGAAATATTCAATTAAGTGTATTTCAGTGACTGTGATTTTACTTCTTAGTTTCATTCAATTATCTTTCCCTTCACAGTTTCTCCTCCCGCCCACTCCACTTCAGGATTTAATCAATCCAGAAAGTACTGCTGCACCTATTGACTCACAGATCATGCAGGCTGCCAAATGGTGGGTTCATAATCAAGGTAGGTGTTCAATGCTTGTAGGGGAAGCAATAACTTGCTGTTATAAATAAATGCTGAATTAAGCATTCTTTTCTGCCCATGAGACTTTGGATTTTGTCCAGTCTATACACTATTTTCAGTGATCAGACCATGCAATAACAGCATTGAGTGTGTAAAAATAAATGTGTTGTGTTTTGTGTAACTTGATTTTGGCTGTTCAGCACTGTGTAGAAGTTGGGAAGCTTAATATTCAATAGGAAGAAGTGAACTAGCAATGTAAAAAGTGAAATAGGGGAAAATTACATCCTTCAGAAAGTCAGTTAAGCCTTTGGAGTTCTTGAATTAACAGTTTCAAAACTGAATAAGGAAATAGTTTCCATGCAGAAAGTCCAATATGACTCCTGAAAGTAAAGAATATTACATAAAACATGGATTTGTCTTTGTGTAGGTATTTTTGTAAGAACAAAGGCCTGCATTCAGTTTTTTATGGTGCCAGCACCCATGCAGCTACCCAGTCACTCCCCACTTCTGCCCCAGCAGGATGGAGGGGAACAGCAAAAGGGGAAAAGCTGAAAATTTGTGGGTTGAGCTAAAGACAGTTTAACAGGTGAAGACAAGCTGTGAATGCATGCAAAAAATCCCAGGGATTTCCTCCCTCCTTCCTACCAGCAGGCAGATGTTTGGACATTTTCTGGAAATCATGGCCTCAGCATGGGCCAGTGTTACTTGGGAAGAATATGCCATGATTACTAATGTGCACTTAACTGGATTTTATTAAAGTACCTGCTTATAAATCCACCTACTGCAGCATGAGACTAGAGTTGGTTCACACAGAGAGAAAATCTGGACACAAAAGTTTTGGATTTTTAACCTACAGGTGAGTCCTCTTAAAGAAGTTTAATACCTGCTTCTAGAAATTTTATCAGTGAGAAACTATATCAACCATAAAAAAGAACATGTCACTGTATAATTTACAGAAAGAAGGAGCAGAAATAAGAAAAGGGGAAGATTTTATTTAAACAAACTAAATCTCTAAATAAAGTTTAAGCATGTAAACAAAAAATTAGATATATATTTTCTTCGTTTTAGTTACAAGATGCAAAATGGGTCTAATAAGAATTATTGACTCTTTTTCCCCATTTTCTAAAATCTTTTTCAATTACTTGACCACTTCAAACACAGTTAAGAATCAAAAATGCCGTATGTTAGTGGGATTTTTTTTTAAAGTGCTTATTTTTAGAAGAATGGGCTATGTAAGCTACACAAGTGAAAGTCCACATGCAGAGAGAAACCATAAAACAACCACCTCAAGTTATTACTAATCTATATTTTTAAAAATTTATTTCACTAATGTGGATTTTACTTTATTGTACTGTCTTCCTTTTTTTAAATTCACATAATATCTTTTTCCTTCTGTTTCCTAAACACCTGTCATTAAAAATGGTTTGCTGTCCCTATCCCTTTATGTTTTTACTCTTTTTTTGTTTCTGTTAAATATATATTAGTTTTCTGTATCTATTTTTGTTTTCACTCTTAATAAAATTATTTCTAATATTCTTTTCCAATTTAAATGGTCTCAAGCTATTTTTCCTTTTAATCTCTTCTCCCTCCTGTACCTTTCTTTATGTTTCTTCATTTCTCTGTCTTTCATTTTCTTTCCACATACCGTTCACATACACATTTATACAGATAATATATATTTTTTTTCTCCCACGTACTGTCTCTGTTTTTCTCATTTTGTTTTGCTTCAGATGTGTTTTCCTGTGATTGCTCTTCTTACTAATGAATAGATCATGAGACTGTGTGTTGGAAGTATTCAAATTCCAGTAACCCTTCTTCAGTCTTGTACATTCTGAATATTAAATTAATTCAGGTCATGCTCCCAAATTCAAGCTCCAGTGGGATTCTTCAGCTGCAAAATAAAGAATAGAACCTGATGGTACAGCTAGCTAAAATCTGAAATATAAGGAGGTAACATTTGTAGGCAGTCTATTCTAATAGATATTTTGAAATATTTTTCTGTGATTTTTTGAAAGGAATAGCATGCCCATCATAGTTCTGCAGCTTAATATCTTCTTGATGCAGTAAGAGAAAAAGAGACATAGGATAGCCAGCTATCTATTTCTTTGTCAAAGGGAACTTTTCAAAAAGATGAAATGTCTGAACTCTGTGGAAGTCTACTTTCAGCTTTACTTTTAAAAGATAAGATCAAGCATCTGCCAAAATACATTATTCACAGTGAAACATTTCACTGGTTCTGCACTGGAGATACCTTGAGGGCTATATCTTCTGGCAATATTACTGCAGCAGCAGAACTGACAAGAGGGAAGGGTTATTTACAGTCATTGGGAACGGCTCTTTCCTGACGATGGGCAAGCTTTTGAAACTGAACTTGCGTATTGGAAAATGGAGAGAATTTCCTGTGTATGTTTTATCTCAAAGGACAGCAGGAAGCTGCAGTGAATATTTTTCTTTCTCTGATTCTGTTATCTGGTGACATGACCTATTTAGGTTTTTTTCTCTCTTAAAAAAAAAAGAAAACAAATCTCAAAAATCCCATCTAAAAACAAAACCCAATTCCCACCTAAATTAAAAATTAAAATCATTAAAAAAATTAAATTACCCTCTTCTACATCATCTCTTCAATAAGCATAAATTTACCTTTTTGCTTTTCAGTGTAGCAAAAGTTCAGTGGCATGGAATAGACCTCCAACTAGGCCTAAAGTTGAATTTAATTCTTGGCTGTGGTGGATTTTCAAAATTTAAGAAACGGGTAATCTCTAGACATACTATTCAAAAATTCAAATTTCCTCCTGCTCTTATCACCTTTATGAGGTGTAATCTAAGACCCTAAACTTATCAGGAATTTTTAGAGAAACCTAGAGACTGACAAGAAATAACTACCCCAAATACTTAACCATCTGGGGAAGAGTTAGTCATTGCATCCTACCGAGGTTCTTCTTGGCAGGTCTGGCAGTTCTAGAATGGTCAGTCCTAGGCTGGTCAGACAGCTGAGATCATGCCCCTTAAATTTTAATGCTCTGAAATTTCCTTTCTGGTACTTGATTCTCACTTGCTATCATCAGATTTTGTTTTTTCAAGAAGTAGAATCTCTGTGAATTTATTTCAACTTGAGATACAGAAAGGCCAGAATATTTGATGTTTCTTAGAAGCACCACTTAGCGCTCATATGGAAATGAGAGGCTCTGGACGAAAAATAAATTATATTTTTCCAACTAAAAATTACCCAAGGAGGTGTGTTAGATGGGGGAAATGAGAATTTGAAAAGATTTTATATAAGATAGGCAATTTCATAAATAACAATTGCTTCTAATTCACAAAATAATCATATTTTCAGTCATAAATGCTAATTAAATTATGTAGAGCTTATTATCCTTCTTTGTATAAGTAAAAAAGCTGTAGAATATTTATGTCTTACCTGAGATAAGATATGAAATTTTGTTGTGCCTAATTTGAGCTAGTCTTCCTTGTTCTTCTTATAGCCAGAGGAAATAAACAAGCATGCAATGACTTATTCCAACCTTAAACAACAGTCTAAGGAAAAAAAAAAGCGAATGTAAGTGGTTCTTTTTTAAAGATCTATGCCTAGATTATGCAGGAGTCTAAGTAGATTATGGCCAAATGAAATCCTTACATTTTAAATAGCTGGAGTTAACTGTGGTCTAATTATTAGAAAGAAATGAGTGATGCTATCAAAGGAAGAATATTTAAATAGATTATTTAATATCTTTTGATTATTATATAGTTTTATAAATGTAAAAGATGTGGCATTAAATACCGCTGTTTAAGTGGATTTACAGAAAGCAAATAGAAAAATTTAAAGCATCTCTCCTGCTCCTTTTTTGCTACAACTAGTCATAAAGGAAGAACTGATTGCTTTCTAACAAATCACAAATAATCAGTTGGGGTTAGCCAGCATAAGTAAATGCTATCTTATTGCTACACTGATAACAAGTCTGAGGCAACATTTTTTGTCTCATTCAATTTCTATAAGTGGATGACAAAGTGGTTCAGATGAAGTGACAAATTTCATCTAGCATTACATATACAAATTATCAAAGTTTAATTAAGAAGATTTTAAATATCTACCAAATGGAATACAAATCTCTCCATTCTAATGTGATCACAAAATGTGATTCACAAGTCTGCTACACATAAAAATTGGTAATTCAGGTAATTTTCCAGACTTCTTATTATTTCTTATACACATGGCCATTGTAAGCTCAGTTCAAAATATTCTCTTACAGGAAGCACTACAGTCAGCATCTTATAGATCTGTTTTAAACTTAAATTAATATAAACTTCAGTGACAAAGTTTTTTGATAGTGATATTTTTCCTTAATCATGGTTGAATAACATGATTAATAGAAAACATTCATATTGTTATTTTGTGTTGAATAGACATTCATTGTACCATTGAATTTGCATAGGTAATCTCTATATGTTGATTATACTTGAGGACAAAGTCAACTCTTGTACAACTTTCTATACCACGATTCTTCAAAATGTGGACAATTTCTATCCTAATAATTTTTATCTGAAATGAAATAGAAGATGAAACAAGCCTTCACACAGGGTAAGCACAGTTCACATTCTACTGGAGCCATCCTGTGAATATATTAAACTGGGTAGGATTGCAAATTTAGCCAATAAATAGCATTAATATTACTGAAACATAAACACAGGAGGTTTTTCCACACAATGATGCACCTCTTTAACAAAATAATCTCTTTCTTTAAGATAGTAACATTTGTCATTACTTAAAAATAAATTCCCAAGCATCATGGCATAGGTTTTGGAAAAAGAACTCAAAGTTAATGATGGACTTGAGTGTGTTTTTTCCCTAGTGACTAATGATGTGATTCTTTGCCTTTTTTTTTTTGCATTAATTAGTATTTACCTTTTTTTTTTGTAAACAAATAATACTCATAGTAAGAATTGAAATTGACAGCCTATGTGTTATATAAGGCAGTGCTCATTTTATAGAAGCAACGTTGTAGCTTTCAACATTTTATGAGTATCCTGGAATCATATATTACAGTGTAAATAGTGCTCAGGAATATAATTTTCCTCACATAAAGGTTGCTAGGCAACAGCACTGCCAATATTTTTGTTGACCACAAACTTAGCTCTGTGTGGTCTCTGAAAGAAGAATGCATTTTCATTTTTCTCTTTAAGGGAAGGTAAATATTAACTTTAATCTCCTTGGAAGCAGATATAATAATAATAAGACAAAACTAACAGATTTATTAAAATTTCTTCACTTAAGATACACTATAACAATGCTACAAGACCATTATAAATGCAGGAAGGTATCAGGAAAATGCACTTTAAGTTTATGAGCAAAAATTTATTATATATTTGACTGTTTGTACATTTGATCTTTCTAAAATGTACAATTTGATCTTTCTAAAATGCTTTGATTGTCTAGTGTGGTGGAAGAGAAAAACCAAATTTGGATGAGAGTGTGGCTATATGTTATAGGAAAACATGCTGAAAAACGGTTAGGTAAAATCACACAGACACACACAGCTTTTACAATTACCTCCACCCAGTCCCCCTGAACTTGAAAACTTTGTGGACCACCAAATCAAGAATTGACCCCAAACTCTACCCTGGCTCTGAGTGTGATCTTTAACAACAGGGAGATCTGGCCTCAGCGTGGAACTGACCTTTGCCTTCATCAACATCTCACTGCTCCTTGCAGATACTTTATTACACCATATTGCAGGACAGGATATTTAGAGACTAGCTGACACTATACATACGTTTTAAGATACACCATTTAGTGTGCAAAAGATAATCTTTTTGGTATATCAAATGATTTTGAGTAAGTTTTTTCTCAACAATAGGAGTAACTACCGATAATAGCTGTTTTCTGGTTTGCTTTTTTTTAAGTATACCTTGAAAACACTGCAGTTTAGGCATTTTGAAGCACAATTTTGTTTGATACTCTCTGGATATATAGTTCCAGACTAACATATGTGGGAGTATTATGATATTTTGTCAGTAGATGATTTACAAGTAGATATGTTAATGTACTGTTAATACCATGAAATATTCATACATTGAGTTACTAAATATAATATAAAGGAATGAAATATACTAAAATATATTAATATTATAGTGAAATTAAATACAAATAATACTCCCTAGGTTATAAGAAACTACTAATTTAAGCAAATAGAGAGAATTCTTTATATATTGTTACCAAAGTACAGCATGAAAATGCTTTTCACTAGTTTAGTTCTATAATAACTAAAAGATTTTTAACTTTTAGGTTTTTTTTTTGGATATAAGGAATATTAGATACTTGTGTATACCAAGTTTAATACTTCTTCAATAAAGCATTTACGTTTAATGCACATACAATTAACAGACTGTATAGTTTTTAAACGTTTAATTGCATGCCATAATACATAAATTTTATGGCATGAGTGAAGCCATGCAAGAAATCATATGCAGAGTCCTATGAGAAGTGTAGAATGAAGCAAGCATATTCTGCATTATTGAAATTTCTAGAAAAACAGTTATATTTTGCAAGAAGCTCACACTCAGCATCTCATGAGTGAAAAGGTATTTCAAAATACTTTGAAAAAGATTAGCTCGAATGAGGCATAGGAATAAAGAAGGAAATTGAGGCATATTTACAATAGGTAGAATTAAAAAATTAATACTAATATTTTTGGAAACATACAGAGCTTATATTTAAGGTACTGCTTGTTACTGGAGATGAAAATAAAACAAGTATGAAAAGTATAAGGCAAACTTTTGCATCTGGATAGATAAAAATAATTCTTAATACATTAAAGCCAAAGATGGCTTGCAAGAGTAAATTTTACATTTCTGTATGGGTATTTCAAAGGTTGCATGAAATGAAGTTTCTCTTCTGATCCATATCAATTTGTAAAGGTAGGTAATTCAGCTCGCTTTACAAAATATATTCTTATGAAGCATGACAAAATCCAATTTACCAGTAAAATCCATTTAAATTAAAATCAAAGTCTAATCTTTGTATGATTCACTACTACCATGATGATGAAATGAGATCAGATACCTATGCTCTACATTTTTGTACCCTGATTATTTTCAGCCATATTCAGCAGAAATTATACCCAATGCAAAAATGACAAGAAGGTCACAGTACTTGATTTTTAATTCTGCCAAATTGTTCAAGCATGAAATTATACTTGCGGCCATTTGACAGACTTGACCGAAAATTGCTGTGTTTGTCTATCTGACCAGTGATATGACTATACCAACCTACCTCAGAGAGGGATTTCACCTTTCTTTCTTCTCTCAAATTTCACTCCAAAATAATTTTAGAAAAAGTTCACATTACTACAAGAAGACATTCTGAGGTGCTTTAAAATAATCTCATCTTTTTAAAAAAATATCATCTTACAGAATCATGGAATGATTGGAAAGGACCTTAAAGGTCATCTAGTTCTAACCACCTGCTAAGGGTAGAGATATTTTACATAGATTGCTCAGAGTCCCATTCGACTTGGCCTTGAGCACGACCAGGGATGTGCCATCCACAGCTTCTCTAGAAAACCTGTTCCAGTGACTCATTTACCCTCAGTAAAGAATTTCTTCCTTATATCTAATCTAAACCTACTGTCTTTAAAGATGTTTTCCCTTGTCCTGTCACTATGTGCCTTGTAAAAAGTCCCTCTCCAGCTCTCTTGTATGTCCCCTTTAGGTACTGGAAGTTGTTATAATATTTCCCCAGAGCCTTCATTGCTCCAGTTAGAACAATACCAACTCTCTCAGTTTTTCTTCATAGGAGAGGAGCTCCAGCCCCCTGATCATCCTCATGGCCATTCTCTGGACTTGGTCCACCAGGTCCATATGCTTCTTATGTTGATCCCAGAGGTAGACACAGTACTCCAGGTGGGATCTCATGAGAGGAGTATGGGTGGAGAATCGCCTCCAAAAGCACCTGCTGACTGCTTTTGATGCAGTGCAGGATATGATTGGCTTTCCGGGCCGCAAGAGCACATGGCCATGCCACATTGAGCTTCTTGTCAGCCAACACCACCAGGTCCTTCTTGGCAGGGCTGCTCTCAATCTGTTGTTTGCCCAGCCTGTGGCCGTGCTTCGGGTTTCCCCAAACCACTTGCTAGACCTTGCATTTGGCCTTGTGGAAACTCATGAGCTTCATACAGGTCCACATCCCAAGGCTGTGAAGGTCCCTCTGGATGGCATTCCTTCCCTCCAGAGTGTCAACTGCACCACACAGCTTGGTGTCATCAACAACTAGCTGAGGGTGCACTCAATCACACTGTTTGTGCTGCCAGCAAAGAAGTTAAGCAGTGCTGGCCTCTATCTTGACCTCTGAAAAATACCTTTATATCAAGTATTTGATGTAGTATCATCCAGTAAAAATAATTTCAACCCATAGTATGACCTGATTTTTCAAAAGACTTGGGGACATACAATTTCCAATAAAATAAGAGGAGCTGAAAATCCTTCTGAAAATCAACACAGGTCCACCAAGCCTCTGGTCAGTTATTGGCTTATGATGTGATACTTTCTTCAAAGGCTCATATTATCTTAAAATTTTAACAAAAATTCAGTTCTGATTGGCCAAAACATTTAACTTAGTATTGAAATCTGTAGTCAAGGAAAACATTTAAGTTTGATTTTATATGTGTACTCAAGTTTTTTGTAAGATATTTTAACTAGTGTTTGAAACTATCGTCATTTTCCTACTCAAAATGAAGTAGGAAAAGAACAAATTGCTTTCATTTAAGTAGGATATTTCTAGACTACCAAGAACATATTTAAATATAAAACTGTTCATGCTTAGAATGGACCTTTGAAACTTCTATCTAAATCAAATTCAATGTTGGAGATTTCAAAAGGTTTTCACAACCACTAATTCCCATCAGACACTCATTACTGAATTCCTATGTGCAGCTTTAAAAAATTGCTCTGATCATGGTCAATCATAAAGAGAGATTTACAGTAATTATCTACAGTAAGAACATACTTAGTTACTTAAGACATCAAAAACTTTCTGAATAAAGCTGTTAGACCACATTAGGTTTAAGGCTGCAATTCTTTTTTAAGAAGACAGAAGTGCTCATTCTGCTTAATAACAAGACGGTAAAAATAGTATAAAGAACTTGGCAATGTAATACTTGAAATTGTAGGATATTGAGGTTTGTTAGATGAAAAATGGGGTGTGGGTGTTTTACCACAGCAAAGTGTCTTTATTAAATTTTAAAGCTCCTGTATTGTTTAAAACTGGATTTAAAAAAATCTAAAAAAAAAAAAAATAAAAGAGCAAAGGAGAGCAGAAGTTACCCTATTAATACTGGTGTAAGTTATAAAAGGCAGTGATGCTTTCTCTCCTAAATTTTAATATTTTTAAAAAATCGTAAAGGAAATAAAAATCATGCCAGATGTCAAAAACATAGTATGCCAGTGAAAATTAACATTAGCATTAACATAATAGTTCCCCAATAATTCCCTTTTTTTGGAAGTGCTAAGCAGTTTAAAATTTGAATCTGCATGTCAACTGAATTTAGGAGGATAAAATAACTGCAAAAAAGAAAAAATGAAAAAAAAGAAAAGAACTCTGATTGATTTTCATATGCCTGCCCTTTAATATAGATTTCTTGTTGGGTACATCACCTAAAAGGATCTTAATTGTTTATTGATTTAATTTAGGAAGTCAATTACCTGTTTTGATAGAATCAAATTAAGGAGTTCAATCAACAACAGGTCTAGATCTACTTATTTAGTTAGAATGTCTTGTAAGCATGAGAGGGTTTCTGACAAGGGCTAATCCATCATGAGATAACATTCCAGAAGCAAAAGTTCTCTTTAAACAAAGAAAGCTACCTTTTCATCAGGGACTCTGGTCACTAAATAAATTTTTAAGAGATTGGACTGAATTGGTATCACTTCTTGTGGAGGTACTAATTTAACATTGTTCTTTAAATCATCTCACTGATTTCAATACTAGGAAAAAAAGCAGAATTTAGGTCTTGAAAAGTCACACAAATGGAACAAAAAATAAAAAGTGTTTGAATCTCAGAATAGACACACATTGAATTTTCACTGATTTTTACCTAAATTTTGAAAACTTTTAGCTCTGTATTAACTAATATGCTGTTTGCAGTACAATCTTGGCAATGTTAACCCTTTTGGAAGGTTATGCATCGGCTTAGGTATTTTTTTTAATCACTGTTTTAGGTGGATAAATCAGTTGTCCATCTCCAAAAAATGTATTTTTCTTTGCGGTATGCCTACTTGTACAATGTCGAAAAAGAAATTCTTTCTATCTGCTACTATCAGTTTGAGTATCATTGCAGTCATGTCACAATTGAAAATAAGGAGACTGGAGACACAAATTTTCTCCAACTCTGTTCATTATTAACAAAATAATAACTGGTTTGGTGATTTAATTGTGTTTTTTTGTAGGCAGAGACTCCATTTTTAATGATCATACAGTGATCAAGCATCTGACTAGCCAGGCACTAGGTGAGGAAAAGCAGAGCTGGTGGGGACAGGCAAGGTGTGAGCCGGACGAGAGCGCAGTGGCCACAGAGAGTGTTCAAAGCCCGGCCAGCTCCCATCGGCCAGGCCAGGGACGGGGATGGGCACGGCCATGCCAGCAACACGGCTGCAGCCAGGGCAAGGGACAAAGGGCCCCAGCTCAGCTTCCTCACAGGGATTTCTTCCAGCAGTCTGATTCGTGGCACCTCAGCCGCACCATCAGCAAAGCTGGCCTTGAGCACAGGCAGCCACAGCCCAGGTGGGTAAAGGCTGCAGAGATGTGTTCTGCTCAAGGCCCTAAAAATAACTGTGTTTCAAGTACTTTTCTTCACTGCCGTGACTTTCTTTGCTGGTGAATCTATTACTCAAAGGAAGAGGAAAACATGTTTTGTTGAGTGACATGCAGCGTGTGGAATGCCTCACTGGCTGTTCCACTGATATTCTGTGTACACTGAGGTGCAAATTATGTACATCTCTCTTACAAAAAAATTCTGCACTGGAGAAAATAGTATTTGTTTGAGCAGTAGTTTGAAAACTCAAGAAGAAAAATCAATTTTGTTTCTTATTCTTTGTCTGAATAGGCTCACATAACCCCAATTTTTAAATATCTAGATAGAAGTTTAACAAAAGAACCATTTAATTACTCCTTAAATGCTGAATTGCATTTTGAAGATTCTAAACCAGACTAATTTAAATCACCTCTCAGCAGTTTGCATCAGAAGAATAACAAACCGTGTTCTTCAATGAAGGATCTGGTAAGGCCTTTCATTTAATGTCTCATCCTATACTTGCTTCCATCAGTCAATGAAGAATAAATCCTCTTTTTCAATTTACTAACACTTAAAATCTATTACTTGTCCTAGCAAAGAGTGGTAACCTGCAAAAAGGGAATACATAATTTGTTCTTAGCTATTTGTTATTCTAACCTTGTTTTATTTGTGGATGTTAAACTATCCAAAAAGCATGCCAAACAAGAACATGATTTTTTTTTTTTGTCTAACTCTACTTCATGTGATAACATAAATAAAATCTCACTGGTTTTAATGACAAGATTACTTTATTTTGAAATGCATTTAGGAAGGGGGAAAATCCCCAAAATACTAAGACTTTACAGGCCAATTTTTATTTTTTCACATTGAACAGGAACTTAAAGTTAAAAGTTCTGAAAGATGAGTAAATCCTATGGATGTTTATATGTGTATATATATCTGTATGCCTTTTCTTACAATACCTGTAGGAGGGAGACATTTGACTAATGATTTAACACTAAGTGTTAAGAAAACAGTTTTTGTTCTCCCTCTAGAGGTAATTTTAATGTAAAATTTAATGCTAGTTCTAGAATTAATATTGCCAGACTATGTTTTATTTTGAAAAACTGATTATAATTTTAAAATAAATGCAAGAGAAGGTGTCTGCCTCTGTTTTCATGTTCACATTGCCAAACGGTTACCTTCTGTGGATTATTTAGATTTGGAATTTGTTTAATTTTGATAAGTCCTGGTTAAAGAGCAAAAGTTATCTTCCTGTCATCAGTATAATGCTTCAGCTGTGGTGAAAGTAAAAAACTTACATCTAATATTGTCACTGTAATTAAATGAATTATAAAAATGAACCTGAAGACTAATCATGTATTGTGATTTAGCACAAGCTGGCAACCAAACCCTACACAACCTCTCACCCACTCACCAGCATGATCAAGTAAAGAATTAGAAGGGTAAAAGATGGAAAACTCCAGAGACAGACAGTTTAATGGGGAAAACAAAAGATACACACGCAAGCAAAGCAAGACAAGGAATTCTTTCACCTAAACCCACGGTGGCTGGGCCTGATCCCTGGTTGTCTTGTACATGCCATTTAATGGATCTCAAGATGATCTCTTTCATCATGTTCCTTGGCACTGAAGTTGGACCGACAGGCTTGTGGTTGTCCAGGTCCTCCTGTGACCCTCCCTGTGGACGGACCTCACATTGGCCAACCTCTAGTCATTCGGGACCTCCTCCACTCAACCAGGACTGATGAAAAATGATGGAGAGTGGCTTGGCCAGCTATTGCTCCACCTCCTTCAGTAACCTCACTGAATCCCACCCAACCCCTTAGGTTTGTGTGTGTATAAGTGGCTCAGGAGGTTACTAACTACTTCCTCCTGGATTACAGGGGAGGGCCCTGTCTACAGGCTCAGGGGGGAGGTTGAGCTAAGGATGATAATTCTTTAAAGACTGAGGCTAATTAAGGTATTGGTACAAGAAAGGCTATAGGAATGTTTTAAAAAACTAAATTATAAGATATTTTTCCCCTAGAGAATATTTTTAAAATTCTAGAGTTCTTGAAGAACAGACTTTACCTTTCTTTTCATTTCTAGTATAATCTTGCAACAGTCAAGCAGCCGTAGTAGGTGGTTATTAAAGGCAGTGAGAGTGATGACTTACATAAAGGTTTTATTAGAGCTTTAGGGAATGTGATTCTTTCAAAAGGACAAAAAATCTTGACACCTCCCAATCCTCCAAAGTCCGTACAGATGTACCCAGACTTGTAGGTTCACTGCCACCTCTTAACAATGAAAGATTGAACATCACAAGATGAGATAAGAGGCTTAAATAGCTTGAATAAAATGGGCATGAAAAACCTTAGATAACAGGCAAATGTGAAAGAAATAGAGATGTAAATATTTAGGAAACTAAACCAGGAGACTTCGGTTTTTATAGAGAATAAATGTTTCCAAGGAAAAGAGACCCTGCCACACTGCCTCAAGGGAAAAGTACTGGAGTCTAGAGATTTTATGTAAAGAAGCATGGGAATAGAGTGTTTGTTGATGAGGTGAGCTTAAAACTGTATTTACCTAGCTGTGTCTTTAAGTCATTGAACTCACATTGCTAGTCAGACAAGCAAATCAGTATCTAAAACATGCTGTCTGAAATGAATTAAGTTAATCTAACCAGCAGGAAATAATTCTGGAGTTAACCTAATTCTCTCATCCTTCTTACACAAACTGAATTGCTGACTTTAGGAATGTAAGAAAAGAAATGCATGCAGAGAATTTAAAAATATTTACTCATTATAGAACCATGATAATCTACAGAGCTGTTCCACACATGGAATTTGTCAGTTTCTAAACAGCTCTTCCCTCCAAAGGCTCACCAGGGTGACATTGGCTTTTCAGCATTTTTAATATTTCAAGAGTAGATTGTAGTTGAAGTAAAAAAGCCTCTTACTGTCTGGTTTCATTTAAACACTGCCATACATCTGTCCATCTGTGAGTTGTGTCAATTAAGCTTACACAAATTTTAGCGAAAATTTCACTGATGTGTGGAAAAGCAGGTGTAGTGAAATAAAAAACTTCAAAGCTTTGAAGGTTTTGCAGATCCAAGGAAAAATGGTCATCTTGGGGAAAGAAGAAACATTGAGGCTATTATCCCCATTGGGATTTATTCTTTATCATATTTTAGAATGACAGAATAATATAAGTTAGAATGGATGTCTGGTGTTCTGTCTTCAACAATCCAAAGAATTTTAACTTACATTCTTATTCATTGTTGGAAGCCTTTTCACACATTTCACCACTTGCATTGATGCTGTCTAGGTATTTTTGAGTGTCATTTTGAAATAAAGTGCCTTTTTCAAATAAAGGGCCCAGAATTGCACATGATGTTTAAGGTATAGGTAAACCATAGACTGATACAGTTATTTCTGTATTTATTTTATTCTTCATTCCTTTCCTGCTAATTCATTACACTTGTTTTGTTATAAATGGTCCTCACTGAATACTAAGATGATGTAATCCCAGAGATATGTTCCTTACCAAAACTCCAGGCAGTGGTAAATTAGAGAAGACTTGTAGTAGAAGACTGCAGATCTACAGAAATCAAGGGTTCATTAGTTCTGCTGCTTGTGAACTTGATGTCTAAAGCTAGGCAGAACTTCTGCAAGTCCATGAAAATAGACTAAGCTGACTAGTTAGATGAGAAAGCTACATTTTTAAAGGCCTGATGTTTGAGAAATGGTTGTTTAACAGTGGATTGCCAGTGTCTTCGTTCCTATATCTATAGAGTAGAATTCAATTTATGAACTATAATTAATACAGAAAAAAAGTCATCAGCAAAGCCTGCAGATGTTTTACTTATATAAAGGAACAGCGTGTGGCAATTTCAGTTACTTTCTTTAAAACTTTCTGGAAGGAAAAAATGAATCCAGTATTTTACATTTTAAATATTCTGAAAAAATAATTTGAAATCACATTTTCTACACAACCACAGAAGTGGAAGATCAATATTTGAAAAACATCCTTTGAAGGTTTAGGAGTAAGGTAGTTCTTCATAGGCAGTTCCAGTATGCTTTTATGCACACATTTTCATCATTGACCAAAAAAATCCCAGATGAATTATGTCAGGCAAATCCTGCTGTTCAAACTCCTTTTCATTAATCCTTACCTGCAGATAAATATATAGGGGGGCTGAGATTTTGAGACTGCATAAAAGATTACCTTTGAAAGTTGCCCTCATCTTTTGAGGTGTTTTCATATGCTGGAAAGGGCTTTTCACCCTGCTCCTAAACAGGCAACTTTCCTGAGAATTCATTTCTCAAACTCCTAGATTCCATCAGAAGCAAAATATATTATAGGGAAATAAATGTTTCAACTTCTGGAACGTGTTTAAAGTAAATAGCAAAAAATGAGACAGAGGGGAACACAGAGATATTATAGCAATTTTGCAATGAAAAAAAGACTAGCGTAAGAATCATAAATGTGGATTTTTCCAAATAAAAAACCCCACCTTTTTATTAGATTGAGAATAACAGTTTATGAATTTCAAATTTCCAAAAGACATCTACGTCCACAGTCTTCAGCATCTCATCTGCTCAGACTTGGGACTGAAAATTATCTATACCGGCTCATAACTTTCTTCTGCACGTCAGAACAGCAGACAAGTTTCTCTAATTTGGTTTTATACAGAGTTGCTCAGGACAAATGAAAATGTCTTCAATAGGCTTCCTAATGAAGTGAACTGCCTATTTCCTGAGTAACGATAAAGAACTGCAAAGTGCAGTCCTTTCTTAAAATATGCTCCTCCTTCAGCTAGGTATCAGCTGCAATCTGATTTTCACAAATGTGTCTTCTTTGAGTTTGATGTCAGGTCTGATTTTTTCCACACTCAAGAAACCTAAAGAAGGTAGAAAGAAAATGTTTGGATCATGAAACATGTGATTTTGAATAATTTTTCACTTTAAGAAAGTTCTGAGTTGTTTTTTAGTACTGCATAAATAAGTTTCTTTTTTTCCTGTGACTTTTCTGTTCTTTAGTATTACTTGCTTATAGAAAATTATAGAGAATTTAAACAATAATCAGATGTTCTTTTAGTCAGTAATCATAGATATTTTTATTGATGTTTCAGCTAGGTTTTCTATATTTGTTTATTTCACATATGACATTTCACCTCTTTATAGAAGTCTATAACTATAATTAAGGGATGAAGCCTACATTTAAAGATATTTTATGTCATTTCAGCTGCTTATATAATGTCTGGGTTTACATTTCTCTTAATTTTTTGTGGAACTAACCATATGATCTCCTATCTTCTGGCCAGTGCCATAAATGTTACTGTACATAGAGCCAAAAGAAAAAAATAAAGCCAATATAATGAAGAGATTGTGTAATCACAGCTTATCTTTAAATGTGCATGCACAAAGAATTCGTGAGTATTAAGTTGCATAAATAACCTTACTTTAATAATTTGCTAGTTGGAATGCTTTTACTTAGCACCCTTAAAATACTTAATAAGCTGTATATTTAATAATGGAAATCACTGAAGTGTCACCAGCATTTGGGAGGCACTGTTTCTCCCAGAGTATAAAATTCTAATCACATGTATCGAAGAATGAAATGCCTTTTGAAATTCTTTTGAAATTACTCCAACTGAATATATCTTCTAATATAGGACCAGTACGTTGACTTGATAACATGAGTTAAAATTTACCTTGACATGTAAATGTACAGTACATATGTGAAAACTTAGTAGAATGATGGGGCATTTATTATAGTAATTGATAATATGTGCAAAAACTAAGCAAAGAATGGGAAAAAATATTCTCTCAACAAATATATGAGATTTGATTCTGCTGAAATTTGCATAGAAATTAGTATTTGCAAGGGGAAAGAAACTCTTCTTTTGCTATGAGTAATCAAAACCTGAAAATTCTGTCTTTTCCATGACTACAATTACTGTATACTCAGTATCTTCTCCATTACAGAAGATACTGTGTGAGATAACAGAAGAGTAAAAAGTGTATTGCAAAAGTTATCTATAGATTTATTTTGAAATTAATCTTGTTCAACATTTCACTTAACAGAAAAAAAAAAATTGACTCTTGTAAAAAGCAAATAAAATAAATTAATTTCTGGAAAAAAAATCTGTGATTTATTTTGGTTTCTTCTTTCACTTAACCACATGACAATGTAAAATAATGTTCTACCAATTTGAAGAGATCAACAACAACAGCTCACAACCTTCTCATTTGTTTGTATAGAACTGTATTTTTATAATGTTTAATACTTATTTAGCAAGAATACCATTATTTTAATTGCAAATATAAACATTATCTGATATCAGAATATAATGCTTACTTTTGATAGATTATTGCTGAGCTCTGTGTTTGTGTGTATCTGTGTGTTTTGTACATAGGAAGCTTCAGGGCTTCCTGAAGCTGTGAGGAACACTGCCTAGGACAAGTGAAGCCCATAAAACAGTTTGTATGGTCCTGGGGCACTGATATCTATGCTTCATAAAAGGCCAAATTTTGAAGGCATACTTTTTCTTTAGATCTTTTTCCTCCTATATTTGTCTTTGACAGACTGATAATTCTGATATTTTTGTCTTCCAGCAAAGGCATGGAAAATAAGAACTGTCACAAAACCACCCTTATTTTATTCTTTGTAGACTTCATTTTTTTCGCATTACCACATAATATAATATAATATAATATACTATTTTGTCTTATCCACCTAGGATGTGCGCTCCAACCCATGGTGGTGTGGGATACTATTCTAATATGTTACAATCCAGCAGCAGAAGGAGGATGATAATTCTTGGTGACAGATCAGAACAGGATGGTGGATTTCCAGCAAGAAGATGCAGGTTTGAATGCATTTCAAGTGTATGTCATGGCCTTCGACTTGGAGAGATAAAAAATCACCTCAACTGAACCAGTTTCCCATTCTGGAAGTGGAGATCTGGCATTATCCATGTGCTAGACATCAGAGAGTTAGCTAGGCTGCCAAATGGTAATTAAATGCAAATATAATCGTTCAAATCCTTTTGCCTGTTTTTATCCAGTTTCTGTGAATATGTTGGAAAGCAATTTTATTGACCCTGGTCCTTCTTTTACACTTAGAGAAAATAAATTAGATTTTCATTGTGACTATGGTTAGAGGACATGAAAAGCTTTGAGAGGAAAAAAATCTAAAATCATGGTTTATTCTGGCACACTCAATTCTAGTGAAACAAATTTTAAACTACTTATGTATAATTCTGAAGCAGTTCCATTCCATCCCAGGAAAACAGGGTAGGGGAATATTCTATAATTACATGATAAGATCAATATTGATACGGTATTAAAAGAAGCTTATAAAATAGTAATCCTTTTATATAGCTTTAGAGGTGTCTGGGAGATTAAAAGCAATATATTTCGCCATGCTTACTCAGGAATTTTTTCTGTGTTGGGCAGTCTTAAATAGATAACAGTCCCTGAGGATAAAACTAAATGATGTTTCTCTTTTGCTTTGCAGTGTCACTACTGGGAGAAAAGCTTTCAATAAAATAAAATTTTCTGAGTGATATACATTTCTTCTAACAAAAATTTCAAATACATAGATAGTTTTATGTATGTATTTTTGCTTGTGGTTATTTTCTAATAAGTAAATAAATATATAAATATATAAATAGATATAAGTCTATATATATAAGCTGAAAGGCAAAGATAGTAGTAATTTGGAGATTTCATAAGGAAAATCTAAAATATTGTACCCCCTTATAGGCTATTTATAGAGCTCTGAGTGGCATTTTCTCAAATGCCATGATTTATGATCAGCTTTCATACATATTTAAGCAAGGTAAAAAATTTAGACTTACAGTAGAAAAAACCTGTGAGGTAACACTGGTTATATTTATAGATTTCAGAGGTGCTATGGGATTGGGATATAATTCAGAAATTCAATATGTCTTATAAATAGTTCCTAAATTCTTGTCAAGTGTACTCTTTCCTCCTTTACTCAAAAAAGTAGTAGAATAAAAAGAATGGTATTGCATAAGCACCTTTAAAATGAAACCCACATATACAAGTTTGACACTAGAGTTGGATTTTGACCCTATTGACTATGAAAGATTATGCAATCTCTAATAGCTCCCACCTGCCTAATTCAGCCACAGTCATTTGAAAATCTTTAAAAGCATTCACCTCATTTATAGTTTGACCCAGATTCTAGTCATATTACTGAACATGTTACTGGTACAAGGCATAGAAATATCTTTATAAAAGCAAACCCCCCCAAATTATGAAACAAAGAGCAGTAAGGCAGTTTAAAAATAGGGCACAAAAAATCACTAGAAATATTTCATTTTAATAAAATCAGTATTTTATCTCTGAAAAACCTGAAACATTCAATAATTTTGGGGTTTGTTGGTAGTTTTTTGAGAAAAGCTTAAGACTAGGAAACTTGTTTCAATTTAGAATCAAATATTTCATGAATTCCAGCTCTATGTGTATTATTTCTCCATGGAGTAAACATCACCTTCTTGTTAATATTAAAGAATATTCTAAGTGCTGAAATTCCTTTGACATTTGTCATATTCTTTCATGGATGCCACTGAAGCTGTGCAGATTCATGTTAGCCATAATTTCTCATTTAAAAGCAGCTTACACATGTAAGCAAAACACGGAAATGGTAAATAGGACATTGAATTCAAGAGCAGCTGAATTTGGTTAGTAAGAATGTTGTCTCATCACTGATAGCAAGGCTATATTTGTATACGAAAACACTACACTTTTTTATACATTGGGCAAAAATGGCGTGGTTGAGATGAATGAGTACTGGTCACAAAACTCATGAAATTCAATGACTTCAATTCCTTTGGGCCAATCAGTTTTTTACTTCTCGATTTTTCTATGAGGTGCACATGGAGATAGAAGCAACATTGAAGTTTTCTTCAGAATTTTCCCTTTTGCATCAAAAGCCATTTCAAACATTGCCTATTTAAATTATTTTCTTTTAAAAAATCCCTTTGTGATCATGAATTAAAGTTTCTCACAAATTTTCCGAGAAATCTGTAGCTGAAAACTATGGACAACAGAGTAAAAGAGTTGAGGATCCATGATAAAAATAGTAATATTTAAGACGGCTGAATAGAAGTGAATTTTTACTATATTAAATTAGTTCGCTTCCATGAAGAAATACTCTCAGAAAGCAGTAGGAATTTTTCTTCAATAAGAAAGACAAATTAAGACAAATTAATATTAAATAGTATAAATCTCTATACAAATAAAACTACAAAATGGAGCATATTTAACAGAAGAATGTGTTCTTAGGATGTTGCTGTTAGTATACCTGAAAGGATAGAACTCAAGTATATCTGGGGTTTGTGCTTAAGTTGTCTGCTTATATTACATGCTCAGAATTTACTGGAATGTAAATTCACAAGGAATGTCGGAATTTATTGGTAGAATAACTTTATTTGTGGCATCTTTCCCAGATTTAGAAATAAAGTAGAACTTTTATAATAATTTGGTTTGACCTATTGCATAATGTGAGAAGGAATTCCAATTGAAGAAAAAAATTATATAAGGCTGTGTTCTCTGCAAAAAAAGACCACGTTCTTTCAAACAACATTTAATTTCTCTCAGGAACTGCACTAACAGAAATTTCATTACATTCCTTTGTAAATTATTCCACCTCTGTGATTTGTCCCACTTTTTATAAGTTGTCGCATTATTGTTAACCTGAGTAAATTCTTCCAGTGTAAATTTTAAATGTTATTTTTGTGATTCTTTTTGTGATTTTCCTAGGTAAAAAATCTGCATAGTCTCATAAACAAAGATCATAAATTACCTCTACATTTTAACTTCTCTACTGGGAGGGAACATTTTGACAATTTTGTTCCATTTTCACCCTGATCAAAGAAGATTAAGAGATAGTACATTCCAGTACATACACTTAAAGAAGAAAGTGGTATTTTCATGTCTAAGATTTTTAGATGTGTCTAAATATTCTTAGATTAATTCCTTAGGGAAAAAAGTAAAGAATTAAAAAAAAAAAAAAAAAAAAAAAGAAATGTCATTTATATGCATCAATTCTATTGCAAAAAAGAGCCTGCCTGCTTGTAGGCTGCTGCAGAGTTACACCGGCCCAGGTCTGTGATTGCTTTTACTGCCTTTTACACACCAGAACTTTGATGTCCTGCATTCTAAACACAGACTTAAAAGTCCTGTTTTTTTCAGAGGAATTGGGGAAAATTAAACAAAAACAGGCTTAGATATTTGCTGTGCAATCATATGCACAATAACAATGGCCAAAATCAGACATTCTTAGAAAAAGAAGGAAAAGATTCATAGATTTTATGTACTTGTGTGTTATATAGGAAAGATGAAGTTAGGAAGAAAAAGGAAACAAAAAAATGGATGATTTAAGATTTATGAACCTGGTCGGAAATCAAATGTTGGCAGATCATTTCACCAGCAGAAAGAGGAAACATTCATGCTGGAAATGTATCTTGTGGTGTGCACTGGGATGGGGAAAAAACTAACTCTTATGGCAAAATTTTTATTAACTTCAATCTGTGTGTAAAATGGGCTCAAGTCTTTCACAGAATCCAAAGATCGGAGTCAAGTAACATAGCTCACCTTCCCCAAGGTAACCTTACTCTGCATTAACAGCTGCAGAGTAACCTGGGAACAGGTGGTACAATGCAGTATCTCATAGTTAATAGACATTTTTATAGAACATATGTGCAGCCACAGCTCTGCAGAGTCGTCGTGAGCCATGAATTCCACACGAACATATCAGTGCTGCTGGAACTGTGCGTTTCTTCCAAAAATTTTGTGATGCCTTCAAAATACTTTACTAGTACTAAATCTCATCTCCACATTCCAAACCAGCATTTGGATTTCAAAATATGACAAAGATGGACTTCCTTTCCCTAGCTACACAAAGGTATGAAAATACAAACGACAATTAAGAATGGAAAAGGTAAAAAAGAGAAGCACAGAAGGAATAGAAAATGGAACACAAAAAATATTATTATAGCTATTAATATTTTGCCTCTTCTTGTCTGCTGATACCAAATGGATATTCCTTGCTCAAGCAGCACCCTTCAACTCATAGTCTGACCATCCTATTTTTCCTTGAGCCATTTCTTGGATATCACATGATTCTTTTTTTCTGTGAAGAAACTACTTAATGAAATTGTTGAGCTTGATAGTCAATATACAAACCAAAGCTTAAGCTGAATTGAGTCCAAAAGGTGCAGAATATTTTTTAAAGAGTTTGGGCTAAACTCACTAGTTCTGGGGAAGAGACGAAACAGCATGCCTCCAGTAAGACCAACCAAATACAACTCATAGAACAATGTCTCCTGAACCAAGAGCATCTGTTCACTCACAATTTTGAAATGCTGACATTTTTCATAATAGTTTAGTTTACTTTACGTTATGTTTCTACTTGTTAGCCACAGTGGCAAACCTCCCTGACTGAGTTTCACTCCTAGTCTCTTAGTTGTGACTCTCTACAGGTCAGAAATTTTTTCCAGAATATATTGTGCTAGAGTTGTACTGTGTTAACTGAATGACCTTCAAAATTATGACAAAAGGTAGAAAGATTCTCAACAATCAAATCCTGGACGTTTTTTAGTGATAATTAAAAAAAAGAGTCCGATGTATCTTTAAAGTCTTAACAGTAACATCATTGTGTACAGATGAGAATTTCATGCCTGAAATTATACCGCTTTTCAAAGGAAGGATTTAGTGGATTTCAGCCTACAATATATTGCCAAAATAAAAGCCTAAGAGAGTACTTCATTGGAATAATTTTGTGGGTTTTAATTTTTATCAGTTTGAATGAATTTAGGTTATTACCATGTTTGTTGTTTTAAGGTAAGAGACAGATTCCAATTAAGGTCAGAGTAGAGATTTTTTAAAAAAAAATCACCTTTCACTATAGCTAACCATACATGAAAGAACAGTGAACAGACAGCCTGCACACAAACTGGGTAGAGACCATATCAGACAGCTCCTTTCTGAGCCAAGGCACATCACACTCCATGGGCACGGATGGGCATGGATGGGCAGAACTGAATTAGCTCCCTGTCTAACCTGTCAGTAGAAATGTAGTAAGATAGGGACAGCAAGGAAAGTAAATTGCCCCTTACCCAATTTCATACAAGATGTCAGAAATCTTTTTCTTCTAAGCATAGCAAACTGGGCTACATAAAAATCCAAATATACAGTTCAGAGTCTTACTGTTTGGTCAGTTAAAATTTTAAAATATAATTTACATTTCTTACCAATATGAGGATAACAATACACAAAGCTAGATAATATTTTTTTATAATGTGACCTCTCTTTTGCAAAAGCAATTTATTTAGTCATCCACAGTTAAACTATGCCAACAGATGGAGAAGGGAAAACCTGTTAAGTCTGTACACTTTTATAAACTTTTATCTACTAAGAGACTAACTTCTTTCAGCATTGTCTTTATGTGATTGAAAAAATTGAGACCATGACTGGCAAATAAAGTTAGAAGCATGAAAATATAAACTCTACATTGAAAAAACTAGTTAAAATAATCTAACAATCTAAATTCACTTCCCTTTTCTTTATAATACATCTCCCTAAAGAAAATGATATTAATCAGATATATGTAAGGGTGTAAGTATATTACCCTAAAATTTGTTTAAAAGGGTTAACAGAGATCTTTGAGGATTTTCTCTGCTGTTTTTTGTTCCCCCCACCCCGAGAAGAATGTATTTTTTTCATTTTGGATGAAATATTCAAAGAAACTAGCTAAATTAACTAATTTAATAAAATACTAGCTATCAGACTTTTAGTCCCAGGGCAATCATCTGTGTCATCTGTAATGAAAAAAGTGAGGCTTATTAGATTGGAAATTATATACTTTACTCATGTTTTTCCCCTCTTTAGGTTTTCTTTTCTCCTTTTAAAAATTCATAGCACATTAACTATGTGAAAAAATGTTCACATTTTTTCATTTATGTAGCCAAATATATTACATGAGTATATTAGAAATGTATTTGCCAAGAAAGGGTGTAAACCTGATGACATTAAAGGGAAAATACAATTAGCAATATATTCTTTTTTTTTTTTTTTTTTTTTAGTATATGCTTAAAATACTCCATAGAATTATCACGCAATTTGGTTTTTTGCCAGTGTGTTTTTACTGATCGGGAACCAACTTTTCCATTCTTGCTCTTGTCTTGAAGACTCTTTTTAAGGCAATGGAGCTGTGATGTACAAAAGTAGGAACAAAAAGCATTCAGGTAAACCAGTTGAGAATATATTTAAAATCAAGAAAAACCTGAAAAAACCCAGTACTTCTCTGCTCTTTGTTACTTAATAAAATGATGAAATGTTGTGAAACAGTTTTTGTATTGCTATAAAAAATAAGAAATTGAGAGTGACAATTAAAAAAAAAAAATAGGCAATTCCCAGGAATCTTGTGAAACTAACCAAAAAATATTCACTAAGTTCTAAGAAATTTCTGTGTGTGCTATGGACAACTTATGAAACAAATTGCCTCTCTGTACTAAAATGCTATTTTAGAAAGCCTAATTTGTTGCAAATCAGACTAAATTACAACTTAAATTGAGAACATTGCTACCTTGCACTTCATGTTACAATGCTGCATCCTAACAGCATGTAAGCCATCACAAGATTTAGAGCTCTGCTCAATCAGGGACAACAAAATTAGAAATAAATAGAGAGGGATCAATACAAAGTGTTGTCTGGCATAATGAAACAGCCCCTAGGTAGAAAATCTATTTTATTTCTCTCTCAGCAGCTGTACTCTTTGACAATTTCTGACCCAGTCCAGAAAACAATCAGGTTATTTATTTTATTGAGAAAAAACATGGAGTTTCATGTCTTATATTACACAAATACTATTATGTTGATCAATAAAGCAGTTAAACAGTTTAGTTTTTATTGCTAAAGATACTTGTGTTAACACTGCTTTTATTTAATACAAGATTATGTATTATGTTGTATTTTATGTTGTTATGGCAATCAATGCTTAGCAGGCAATTCTATCCACCATGCTTTTACGCAACATCAGACTTTGCGCCAGATGTTGAGTAATGACAGAAATAAAAATATTCCTTATATGACTGAACACTCAGTATCTAGTGTGGAATGCTCAGAGCTTTTATATTTATGTCAAGATCTAAGGAAAATCTTGTCTGTATGTATTGAGATTTTTAATACAGAACATTATACACCACATATAACTCATTTGAGCCTCTTTGTGTCTTTTTTTTTTTCAAAGCCTCCCTGCACATGGAAAATTCTGCTTCTGCACATGCTCATGGGTAGTTCAGTCAGTTGGGATACAGACCATGATTTCAAATCTATTTTATGGGAATTAAGATGTTCTTAACACTTTCAGCTATTCTTAAGTGGATGACCTTGGCAGTCTTTCCAGATTGGTATTGACTGGCCCTGTTACTGCACTATCAGCAACAAGAGCAACAAAAGCAAAACCAAACAAAAAAAGGATGCGAGATATATAAGTGTCCAAGTAGGAAAAAGCACTTTATGTTTATAATGAAGGCATAATGCCATTGAGTCTGGAGTTTGAAATATGTTCCGTCTCCTTTTGACGAGTTTAAGAAACTTCACAGTATATTCTATATCTTTTTCCAAGTGTGAACTAATTTAGATTCTGTTCAAAGCTGTCACAACTCCAGAGATTTCATTGCTCATTTATGCAGGTAATACTAAGTAAATAAAAATGTTTTAAATGAAATGCCAAGGGCAAGATAAAAAAGGGGGAAAAAATAGAATGTTGCATCACTACAATATTGATTATTTTTTTTTCTTAGAATTACTACATAGAGCTTAAATAAATCATTAAGTTCTTGACATTTATAGCACAGATCTGCCATAATATCCATATTATGAAATCTGCTTGCACAGGGAAAATGCCTTCTTTATTTTTAATTCTTTGTTCCAGTAAAGAAATGAATGTCTTGAGTCATCCACAAAAAACATAAGTCAGTCAAAATACCCTTCCTACCAGTGATATCTGAAAGGGAAGCAAGAAATTATATATTTTGTAAAATTTTTTAAGGTTTTGATAGTAAAAAACCTTTCTCCTGAAGGAGGAGTTTGAATATTTTATTGCTTCAACGGTGTCTATTTCTGTATTCAAGCTGCTATTCTGAACTTTAGAATATGGTAAAATTACATGTATGTGTTAGACCAGCAGCATTTAAGAGTCTGTCTAGAAAATCAGAAGATAGGATGGTTAAGTCTGACTGCTATAGGTGCTCATTACTTAACATGCAACAGTGTTATACTGAACTTGGTAAGTATGAACTTTTACATCTCAAACTGCCAAAAGAGAAGATAAATTTACATCCAAGAGTAGAAAAGGCCATTCACATATGCTTGTTCTGAATTTTTATCTGTGTTTCAGCAACAGTGCTTGGTTTACGTAGTTCATTTATTCATATTCAATTACAACTAAACAAATGAATTTTAGAAAAGGTACTTGCCAAAAAAATCCCCCACAATCATGTTCAGGTAAAGTTTTGAAGGTTTTGATTCGGTCCAATACCTGGGTGTTTTTTTTTTTTTTTTTTTTTTTTTTTTACTTCTCTATAAATTCTATATCTTTCCCTATGCAATCTAATATAGGGAATGAGAAGCTGGAGAGCAGCAGTGTGGAGAGGGACCTGGGGGTCCCAGCTGACAGAAAGCTGAATGTGAGTTAGCAGTGCCCTGTAGCCAGGAGGGCCAACCTTGTCCTGGGGGGCATCAGGCACAGCATCGCCAGCTGGGCAAGGGAGGAGATTGTCCTGCTCTGCTCTGCACTGCTCTGGGGCAGCCTCACCTCGAGTGCTGGGGGCAGTTTTGGGTGCCACAATATAACAAAGACATTAAATTATTAGGGAGTGTCCAAAGGAGAGCAACAAAGATGGTGAAGGATCTGGGAGGGCAACCTTATTAAGACTGGCTGAGGTCACTTGTCCTGGTCAGACTGGAGCAGACCGAAGGCAGAGACCTCATCACAGTCTGCATCTTCCTCATGAGAGGAAGAAGAGGGGCAGGCACTGATTCTTCCCTCTCATGACCAGTGACAGAACACAAAGAAAAGGCATGAAGCTGAGTCAAGGGAGGTTTAGATTAAAGACCAGGAAAAGGTTTTTCACCCAGGTGGTGGTTGGGCACTGGAACAGCTCCCCAGGGCTGTGGTCACAGCACCAAGGCTGAAACAGTTCAAGAAGTGTTTGAAAAATGCTCTCTGGCACATGTCTGATCCTTGTGGTGTCCTGTGCAGGGCCAGGAGTTGGACTTGATGATCCCTGTGGGTCTCTCCTGATTCAGCATATTCTATGATTCTAAAAAATCTGGATGAATTTTAATACTTACTTCAAATATGAAGACTAGAGAGTAACAATATCTGATACTTCTCATATCAGATATTAAGAGCAAAAAATAATATGGCCAGGCACACTGAATTTATTTTATTCAACTCTTCATAGAATCACTAAAAAAGAGTAGACAAGGTGCATAACGAGTGTTTCAGGTATAAAATTTTGATGACATTATATTGCTGCAACAACTGAGCTGTGGGTGAGAATGGACACCATCTGCCTAGTTTTAATTCTCTTAAAAGAAGCCCCCTGAGATATCACCTCTTCCTCAGCTCTTTAGAAACAGGTCATTACTTTATCTGACATCTCAGCCACCATCTGCTAAGAAATTTTGTCTGTCTTTGTCTGTCTGCTTGTTTATGTATCTTCTTTCCATAGAAATGTAAAGACAGGAAAAAACAGTAAAAATATTTTTCAGATGTATCTCAAAAATGTCTTATCAGAAATTAGAAATCTAAATTTAATATTAATTCTGTATGATTAAAATTTATTATTAAAACAGTATATTTCTACCATATTCTATTTGATCACCTTATTGTTCATGTTCATTGATCAAATTAATTGTTCATCTCTCCCATCTCAAGAATTTGAGTTTTTTGTTCAATGACAATAGTAAGGTTTTGGGTAAACTTAGAATTCTCTTGTCTCTAATTTGAGGAAGTTTTACCATAGAGTTTTAATTTTTTATTGTTGAACATTTACTCTTTTTTGTTTCTGCATAATTTAAAGTTTGTTTTAATGTAAGAATTTGATAGGAATGGAGCCCTGTATTTCCCACTTGAATCAGAATTTATATCTATTCAGTTGGGGAATGTGACTTAGTATATTATGGCTATGAATTTTTTTTTTCCCCTCAGTATGTTTTCGCATGAAAAGTTTTTCAGAAATGGAGTAATTGAAGAAGTTGAATGACGTGTGTTCTGAATATACAAAGACATTTGGGAGAATCCCAAACTAAAATCAAACAAAAGGACTGAAAATACCAGGAATTATTTTGAAAAGTTACACAGTAAATTACTGTTCTGTCATCAAGAGCTAGATTGCATACTTTTCTCTCAAGTAGAAAAGAAAAGAATATCAACTATATTGAAAGGTAGTTGTCAAAAGAAAACAATGCATAATTAGTTGAGTAATCACCAGAACTTTCTTGTGGAATAACCACTTTTCATTGGTATGTACCTGAATATCTTTGAAAGTTGTTTCACAAATAGATCTGTAGTGTATGTATGCATAGACATAACCCAGAGTAGTTAAAAACAGTGTCCAACCAAGCAAACACTGAAAAAAAATTATTTGGAATTAATATGAATTCTGCTTGTTCTAAATAATTTTGACATTTAAATAAATGCAAGTCTTCTTTAGATGAGACCTTTTATAAGCATTTTCCAGGATATTTTTCACATGCTCTCCTAATAAAGCTGGCACAGGCTCTTGATGGAGACAAATAACGGGACGAGACAGATGGGTAACCTAGCCCTGCATCACTAATTATACATTCCTCACCAGGACAGTTTTCTACATTAATCGACATTTTTTCAAAGCATTTCTTTTCCTTCTGAAATTTTTATTTGCCCCTTCATTCAATACCAAATGGCAATGCTACACATAGACCAGTTCTCTAACTATGTTTTGCTTTTTTTCTTTTTTTTAACCTTTAATGGTAGAAATGACTAAGTCATCTACAGACATTATTTTGCACTTTGTTCTCTTTCTTCTTGATTCTTAATATTAGAAGAAAACTTTTAGTCTATAAAAAAGTTAATACGAATACGTATGGATTAATTCCTCAGATTCATCTTTCCCTGTTTGCCTCTCCATCAACTTCTATGTATTTTCCACTCTGTGTGTACATATTTTCACCATGTGAAATCTGTGGACATCCATGGAAATTTGGCTTTTTATAGTGTGCAAAATGATGTTTAATATATATGCTCACAATTTTTAGTGACCTGCAATCTTAATGCCTTTATGGGCATTTTTGCCTTATCCTTCAAAATTCAAACTGTCTTGGTACTTCTTATGGGATTTTTAATTCTCAAGTGAATTACATTTGTATATCACTTTTAGAAGAACAGGACCTTCCTGGGATAGTAATTCATTAGAAAGAAAGTTCATAACTTTCTTAATTCTCCTTTGGCAATATTTGTGTTATGCCACGTTCTAAATGGAAAGCTTTCCTTAGTTCTGACTCACCCTAATATTTTTAAAACTCTTAGTAATTTTCTTTTCCAATATAATGGTTCAACACTATTAATTGTGACATCTTTTTCTTATTTTAAAAAATGACATTGTTGTTATTTTGAGATTTCTAGAGCTCTCTTGACCCTGCAGCTCACTTTATTTCTGGTTTTTATGCAAAGCTCATCTGTCTTTCATAACAGGCAGGTAAGTATTACAAATTTTTTTTTGTTTTTGTTTTGCTGAGTTTTAAAGTTCAATATGCTGTATGTTCTAATTTTTTATTGTTCAATGTGTCAGAAGCATTGTCATAAATTAATTCTGTTTAAAAATCTGCAATTCTATTAATTTCTTATTTTATTTTCAAGGTGAACACATACTTGCCTTACCAAAGTTCTTAAGTAAGATATTTACAATACACTCTCAGTGACCTCTCTGAGATCATCACATTTTTTTTCAGCTGGTACACTGGAGTGAAAAAACCCTAGAGCAGAATTTTTTTCATCATAGTGTGAAGTTCATTTCTTCCTCATTGTCACGGTTATTCTATGATAATTTTTGATTAAAAGCTTATACCAGAAAATTCATAAGCCAGGTGTGAATATCTGTAAAGAGATAACAACTTGTTTATCCCCTCCTATCTTTCCATCAAGGACAGATTATTTTCTACAGCTTAAAAATGAGGCTGTAGATTCATGCATAAATTGTTACGCAAGGTTTTTACTTTTGATACCAGTCAGGATTGGCAGAAAAAAAAAGTCTCGCTGAATAGATTCTGGCTTTATGATCCATTAAATTTAATAATGAAAGTAGGATTCTGGACAAGACAGTTAAGCCACAATATTTTACATACTCAAGACACATCACCCTGTGGGAATGTAATCCAATTGCATAAAGGCAAGGTTGGACTTGGTGTTTGAAAACTGAAAGCAGCTTTGAAGAGTACATGTTCTTTGATGTACAATGTTTTCATTGTGGAATTGTGCAACTTGGTTTGTTCTGATGAATAAAACAAGAAATTAAAATTTAGTTTACAATTTGAATGCCATATGGAGAGGGGAGCAGTAGCTGAAAATTGGGTACTGTCCACTCAGCTTTCAACATTGTCACAGTAGATTGCATTTGCAAGTTTTATAACTATAATAGTGTTTTATCTGTCTGACCACAACTGAATGCCTGCATCCATACCTTTGGATACTTGACAGTTACAAAAAATACTTGTCCTTCACATTTCAAATGCACTTGATGAAAAATTACTTTGTTTTTTCTTTCTGAATGAACACATTAAATTTTTGCTCATTGCTCACATTTATAGGTGTTCCAATGAAGGAAGGAACAATGGAAGCTATCAAATTAATGATGTGTTATCACCTGGTAACATAGGAAAGGTGTAACGTTTTTAATAGGAGAGATTGGATAAATGTCATTTCAGCCACCAGGAGCTAGGAATCAATTTCAATGCTAATCAGTGGTTTAAAGAATAGATCAGCAATGCAGTAACTGCCATCAACCTTTCAAGCACTGCCTCTGCGTGGAGCTTCCTGCAGAGGTATAAAGTAGTGTGCAGCTGTGACATAAACAGAGCAAATACGATACAGAAAAGTATTGAAGATTTTCTTGGTCTATCTTACGTCAAAACTACACTCCAAACAATTATTGCTTAATAAATAGAAAACCCTTACCCCATAGATAAAAAACCCAAAACAATAAATCAAATCAAACAAAACGAAACAAAAATAAAAACCCAAAAACCCAATCCAAACCCCAACCAACTTTTTAAAATAAAATGTTTATTTTTGAGATTGAGTTTCCTGCTATACAAAGCATCACCTTTGTGAATACATGCAGATGACACCAAGACGGCCACAATCTGCGACTAAATTGTGAATTAAAAGATTTATTCCATTATTTTACTGGCAGAGAGGCGCATTTCACTGTTAAGTTAACCCAATCTGAACAGGGACAAAAAGCACATGAGACAGGCCTATTCCGTTCTTTGATATAACATCGGACCTGGAGCACTCACATTCTGGGGCACACACATTCTGAGGCAAGGCTGTGATTTTACTGTCTCTGAGCATCTCATCTCTTTTGCCCTCCTCCCGCACCAGGAGACCTAGGCCTATGGAGAATGCTTTTTAGTTCTTTTGCAGCATTGTTTTAGTTTGAGACAAATTTAATGGAGAATTAATGGAGACAAGCATTTTATTATCTTCTACAGAATTCCGCTTCTCAAGACAGAAGAAAAACAATGTGAAATTTTCCAAACTGAATATTTGTAGCATGTCTGACATACAAAGTCATCTTGAGTGAAAACAATTCTGAAAATACCTCTTTCTCCTCATCAGTCTTCCATTCCTAACCCTTTAATCCCAATGCCACCTAAACTAAAGATTTTGTGCAGATTATATTATATTCACTAGTATGAAGCTTGATTTCCAAAACATGATGGGTTTTTTCACAATTTCATACTGAAACAGTGTACAAGAAAATGTTTACGTGGCTTTTGAAACTGCTGCACACACATGATCATTGAGAGATATTCTAATATTATTAACAAGTTTTCTCATCTGTTTTAATAGAGATCATGAATTCAGTACTGACAGGTACCATGATCACAGTGTTCCCCTTAGCAATCTCAGCAAGAAGGAAAACCACATTATTTAACTTTATCATGGTCAAGAAAAAATAATGTCCTCTTGCATGAGACTCCACTGTTACTGCAAGAATTTGGTTTCTATTTGTAATGAACTCTGAGACTGATATGAATTATATCTGAACTTACAGATACAGTAGAAGGTAATTCATGAGGTATTTTTCTGTTATGCTTGTTAAACATTGTTCCTTAAGTAGTTAAAATATTATACTGATATCAACATTTTAACTCAACAATCATCTTATTTCTAATCCTTATGGGTTAAAATTACAAAGGTATTTTGCAACAATAGACATTCTATGTGTAAGAAAGTTCTGTGACCTTGTAGAATAAAAGAGAAACTAATTCCCCTTGTATAAGTGTTAAGACCCTGGAAATCTAAAATTTAATTTCTGCTATTCTCTTGTCCACTTTTTAATGTTCAATCAGAATGGTGAGACGACGATACATATTCCCCAAGCTTTCTAGTACTGGTATTCAATCATTTTGAAAGCATTGTTGATACAATCAATGATTATAAGTGATTCCTCTCACTTAATTAAGCTGAGAAAGAACTGAGATACTTCAAACAAAACTATTTTTAAAAGATTTAGCTCTTAGAATTTCCCAAACTCCATCATTTTTATATGGGCTAACATTTTTTCTATCCCCTTTAAGATAGACATATCAATATTTCATATGTCACAGATAAGTACAAAATTAAATTAATTTCTCAAGTGCAGATTGTCTCCAACCACAGTCTGTCTTTTTTTGGTTGGGGTTTTTGTGTGTTTTTTTTCCCAGTGATGTAACAGAGAAAATGTTATTTGCCTGATTCGTTTTACTGCTCCAACCAAATGGTTATCATAAACACCAACTTCAACAAGCAGTCTATATATTTGTTTGGGGAAGATTACAAGTCAGCACCATTAAACAACAAAAAAATTGGTTAATGATACACTGACAGCTAAGCTTAGGTTTATAAAATGTAGGTAACACTTTTGGTGGACAAAGCCTACCTTGTATGATTATATGAATTATTAGTCTTTAAAAGACAGGAATGAAAATCATTCATAAAAAGCTTTATGACTTCTCTCACAAAACAACTCTTGTGAAAAAAGAGTCTAGAACCTGGAATGAAAAACATAATACTCTAAATCCTTGTTAAAACCTTTCCTATCCCCATTTCCAATGCTAGAATAGACTACATTAAGTCAAGAAAGGCTGGAAAGCATTGAATTGTGAAAGAATAGTAATGAAAAGGAGAGACAAGAATAAAACTCAAGAGAAAAAAATTGTGCACAATACCATTGCTCACTGGCCACTGACAGAGGCAGTGATCAGCCCCTCCTGGCCAGCTCCCCACACTTCATGTACTGAGCATGCCATACTATCCATATGGAATATCCCTTTGGATAGTTTGGGTCGGCTGTCCTGGCCAAGATCCCTCCCAGGATCTTGTGCATCTCCTCACTGACACCATGTTAGGTGATGTTATTTATATTACATGAGGTTCTCCCAGCGAATAGTAGATACTGCAAAAAGCAGTTCCATGGATTGGAGATATTAGTACGAGTTAAAGTCTTAATAGATGGTTTTTACCTTCTTATCCCTCGTTGCTGCAATGCAAATAATTTCATTCACTTCTCATGTTTATCAACAGAAAAGTATGAAGTTTAACATTAAAATTAAATTAAGAGACACTGGTATAAAAAATACTTGAATGTTTTGAGGATGACTCAAAAAGATGACTTAAGAGTTGATGCATATTAAATGAAATACAACTCCCTCAAACTCTCCCATCTTCCTATCTCCATGTAAACTAAGTCTTTAGAAATTTAGAATTATGAGAAGGTATTTGACAAACTTAATTTAAAATCTAAGTCCTGAAGGGGATTTCTTCAAAGTGTCAGTGCCTGGTAATAGAGAAAGGATGTCTTGATGGCACTAGGCTGGACTTTGAGAGGATTTTGTTTCATTTTGTCCTTACCATAAACTTCCCTAAAGAGCAACTGTCTTCACTGGAGCTTGTGACGTCTTGGCTCACTTGAACCACATATGTGAAATAATCAAAACTAACCATAAATACACTCCACAGGAAAAAGCAAAATACTCATTACTCTTTGTAAAACTCATTACTCTTTTTGTAAAACTGTATGTTTTACATCACATATTTCAATGCACATCATCAAGTAAAGTGAGGATTTCATTCAAAGTCTGTCTTACATAACTTAGTGGAGTTAGTGCATTTTGGATTATATTCTAGGGTATTGTTTTGGCAGGTGCAGCATCAAAGGGAAGCTCCTCACTGAAATCCCAGACCTAACTTTAAATAAAACATAAGGTAATTGTAATGCTGGTGAAAAAATTTGGATTCTAAAATTCCATTGATATAAAAATATGAGGTGAAAAATATAGAGAAACATTTCATATTCCAGTGGCAAGAGTGACTGAAAGCGAAAGGTAATTTGCACCAGCTGAGACTCTGTCCCTTTTCACTTTTAAAGATGAGCACCATATACTGAGATCTGTGTAATACTGAGCTTCTACATTCTACGTTTAATATTAGATTTTAATTAGAATCTTGCAATAGTTCTACTAAACTACGAGTAGAACACGAGAACATTTATATTCTAATATTCTTCTATGCAGTGTTTGTAGTCTGTTCATGAGTCTGATCATTTTTAAACTCTTAATGCACTCTTAATTAGGAGCATTGAAATTATTCTTGTAATTTGTATTGATGAAAACCAGTTTGTCAGAAAATATTCCACCCTGAAAAATTGTGAACGATTGATTTTAAGCACAAGTTTTTCACACTTTTACAGTTTAACTTGATAGCTGCAGGAAGGAAAAGCTTTACTAAACACGCTGTCAATGATCCTATTGTTATGTATATTCAGTGTTGAACTCTACTTTTATTCTGCAAGTATAGGTTTATCAGTATCATATCCTGAACATTTCTGAATATGAAATGGTAAAAGCTGTTTCATATAAAATATTCTGTACTTCATGGTTTCCAGCTATACCTGTTACTTATTTCTTCCATTTGTATTTATACAAATGTGACAATCTGTCTGGAAAGAGAAAACAAACAAATAAAGCTACCATAAATTTAGATAATTCCTCAACTAGGAAAAGTTTTACAAAAGAGTAAAAATATTCTCTTTCAGCTTCACCTGATCTGCATATTCTTTTCTCCCTATCCAGTTTTTTCCTCAAAACAAAACATCCTAAAAATAAAAAGAAATATTTTGTAATACTTTAAATTGGAAGGAAAAAAATAAAAAGGGGTAATGATCTTTTTATTTCTGAATATTGATACTTATTTCAGTAAAAGAGACTTTTCCATAGAACAGACAACTTATTACTCTTCATTTTGTCAGTAATACTTGCCCATTTTCTGCTAATAAAACCCAACAGAATCACACATAGAGATCCTTTTAAACAGCGACAAAAGCTTCTAATCAGTTACTACCTCTATCAAAATCATCAGCTTGATTATTGTATAAGTGACTCTGACATATCTCAAAGGATTTTTACATTTGCCTCATCCTTTATGGAAGCTATTCATTATTTCTAGAAGACCTGAAAAACTTTAACAATGATAGAAGAGCCGTAAAAAGAACATTTTGTTCACTTCCAAAATATCCCTTACCTCTGGTAACCTTTTCTGCTTCTGAACAGAGATTCTTTTCATGAGAGCTTATTTCGACAGTATTTTGGATCCTATTAGCATTCATAGTATTAGAAAAAAAGATCTTGTATCGTTTCAGAAGGAAGAATTTAACTCCTGACACTTTGATCCCACAGAAACTATGTCATGGGCTTTCAGTGAGAGATCTCAGAAAATCAAATTCTTTCATTTTACAAGTGCAAAGTTTATAAAATAATTCTATTTTTTCCTTACCTATTTCAAAAGGAAAGGCGTAGAATAAGGAAAGTATGAAGATAAGTCTTCATGCACACTGAACAATATGTAAAACTGCATTTAAAATACAGAACGTTCACATGGCTCTCAGCTTCCATTCGCGAGTGTCTGGCCAAATTAGTGTTATGCCTCAGACAGCTGGACCATCTCACACTCAGTAGATATGCCTGCTGTTTCTTACTCAGGGGATGAGGCTGATGGCTGTCCTTCACAGCTGAGGTGAGACAGGGATAGAAGGGGTTAATGTCACAATGAGTAGTTGCAAGTGGCAGTAAATCCTCCTTGACTTTTAAACCTTAAGAAAATGTAGCACACTGTGGTTTGGTTTTACATTGAGGTCAAAAGTTTTATAAGCAAACATGAAGAATACCACCACTGTATTTGTTAACACAATAAAAGAATTCAAGATCAGTCCACAGTAGATGAACAGGTAGTTTGTCTGTGGAACTGATATCAACGATCAGATAAGATCTAAATAAGATAGGACCAAATAAGATGGTTCCTGTAGTTCCGTCTCAGTGAACAGCCTCAGACATAACTACAATATATCACAGTTTTATAACAGAAATCCAGCATTTGTGAATGTGCACAATCCCTCTGTGTCTGCCTTTTATGTCCTTGTCCACTCTATAGTCTATAGTCTCTTGGAATCACTTCCCTTTTTACGTATTGCTAGTATATAAGGTAACTAGTGCTAATAAGTTATTTAAATTATTAAATTCCATTATCTCAAATTATCAGCACTTACCATATTATCATAATTATAGAGTAATGTTGTCTTCCTTATTAAACAAAATATTTTCATTCTAGTAGTTGAGATGTCCCAGTCAAATTACTTCTGTTTTTCTTCCATAATGAACAGGAAAAAGTTATCATAGCCTTTGTTTCAGTAAAATCTATCTTATATGTGAGGATACTCAAAAGCAATTTTCTAATGCTAAAATGAGGTATTAGACTGAACTTTTGTGTGCATTTTTTCCCCCCTAATGGTTAAACAAAGATAGAAGCATAAAACCTTCTCATGCTTGGTACTGATACAGATGTGTGTTAATATTTGCATTAAAATTTTTTCCCAGGTCAGCTTCCATAGACAATTTTCTCGAATACTAAGAATACTAAGCAACCAAAAGTCAGGAAAAGAGTTTTCTCTTCTATGGTCATCTCTATAATTTTGTCTTAGTTTGAAAATTTAAACTCCCAATTTAATAGAAGGGGATTTTTTTTATTAATTTATAAAGTTAAATACATATCCCCTTGAGCTTCCTGCCTTTCCTCCCTCCCTATTAGAATACAAGCATAAATAATTTTCTAGTAATTGAGTTTCTAAATAGATTTAGAAGAAACATTTTTCAAGACAGCAACTGGACTGTTATGAGTTCTGGCAAGAAGATTATTCTTTCAAAGTAAGGTAACCTCTCTGGTTTATGAAAGCAACTACTTCAGTTCACCAAGATGGTAATTTAGTGGTCCCTATGATAGAAACTCTTGGGTTGTATTCTTGACTTTCATTTACACTTGATAAATCTGTTTAGAATTGCTGCACTTAATCCAGTTAGTAAATTGCACCCAATCTGATGGTTGCAATGAAGTGTCCACACTTGAATATTCCAGACATTCAAGTCCCTTCTGGTAGTTTTGTAAAGAATGTGTTTTCAGATTATGTATTTACTGAATCAAACACAAAGTTTTTCAGTTATTCAGACATACGTCCTAGATTATTATTTTGGCTAAAGAAGTATTGCAAGATTTTTTACTATATTCAAATTATTTTCCTACATTTCTGAATGATACTTGAGAATTAGTATATGAGATATATATGATAATGAGAATTAGTTATATATCAGCAAGTATTTGAAGAGGAAATGAAATTCCCGGTTTATAGCAGGATTAATTTTTTCCAAAAATGTATGTTTTATAGACTTTGTCTGAATTCTTTCTATTAATAGAAATGTTAGTATTAGTCTCTTAGTATTTGGCAGGTTTTGGGTTATTTTATTCTGATTTTTTTCACTTAATAGGGATTGAGAATTTAGATATGGAGGGACAACAAAATGAAACTAATGATACAGTGAAACAAATTATTCTCTCCAACATTCTGGACTTATAATATTCATACAGATAATACATGTTGAAGACTTTCAGTTACAAATAGTTTAGTTAGTATCCCTTTTCCGCAGCCTAATTCCTGAACACAGCAGTCAGCAGTAAAATTTGCAGTGTCATGCATTTCAGAAGTAATGAAAATTCTTCTGAGGTGCACTTTGAAATTAATTTTTGACATACACCTACTACAGATTTACAATAATTTATCTTGGGTGCTGAATAAGCCTCCTATTTTTCACACCTCACCACACCACTATTGTGAGACTTAATTACAATGCTGTTTCTTTTCCATTTAAAAATGTCAGAATTTATATTATAACTTTCACACTTAAACCAGTTAGCAGTAAGTAGTCATGTCATTCAAAACTGTGTTCCAGTGAAGCTGAAAAAATTATTTTTTTGTTGCAGTTAAGTCCAATCCCCTGCTGGTTTCCCTTTTCCCCCAGGAAGGATATGTTCTATAACTTAACAACAAAATTATTGCTAAAACTTGTTGTTCTGAAGGATTGAGATAAATGTACTTTAGGCTTTTTTGCCAATTAAACTTAATAAACAGTACCTTCAGCTTGAAAACACATTCTGAACTGTTTGGTGTGAGCTGACTACTATTTAGGAATTTTGCAGCAAGAAATCAAGTGGTTTCCTTATAATGTGAAAATGTTTTATGATATTCTTATTAAATTGTGAATTCATACCACTTTTGCTTCACAGTGATTTCAATATGATGCACTCAAATTAAATGGACGCTTACTCAGAATTAAAAAGTTGTTCTATATTTAAGAACTATATATCAACCATATTAATTTCTGTACTATATGTTTTATTCCTTCAGAGAATATCAAGTTCGCGAATTCCAGCACCCACACAGGTCCCTGAAGACATCATGGTTTAGAATGTATTTCTTCATTTTAATTAATTACAGAAAAATTCTCCAGGAAAACAGATCAAAACAACATTCTTTTGAGCTCTAAAAAAGTCTTCCCTTAGTGGAATAAACCCACACATTTTAATGGAGAATTATATAACTTTAGGTAACATTTTTCGTGGCACTTGTGATCTTGTGTTAATTTTTTCCATCATTGAATATGCAATAATTTCATTGAAATATAGCCAGTTATAAAAAAAATTGGTTTTTTTCTGATCCTTCTGAGAGAAAAGCATTCCTGTGCATTAATATTTTCTCAGTAATATTAAAGATTATATCATCTGAGTTACTGAAACACAACACGGCCCAAGAAGTTTTCCCTTGCCACTCCTGTGACAACCCTGTGCTACACTCTAAAGCTATTATCTCCAAAGGATCAGCAAACGTTACAGATACTGAAATTGAAGCCCCTTGGTTTGCTTAACTACTCTAATCTAGTCACTCAGCATCGAATATGGTGAATTTTTCATATTTATTTGGCAGTATGCACTTTTATTCTAAATAATTCTGAATTTTTCTTAGTTAATTTTGTTGTATGGAGTTCACTGGTATGAAGTAAGGAGAACGTACACTGAAACTTGCCTGGGAAAGGCCTGGCAGACTCTGTATTCGTGTAGTTGAATCTTTAAAACAGACCTTAGCAACAGTGAACAAGATGTCATTTTCCAAACTCTCTTTCCAGTTTGGTCAACAACCTCACATTTACAATATCTCAATGTCTTGGCCAAAGGATTTCACCATGGACATAAGGAATATTGCATCTCATATAAGGTAAAACTCCTGGTGCCTGTGTGAGGATACTTCAAGGGACAAAGGTAAGAGTGATGTGAACTGTAGCTGTACACTCTGGCCAGTCCCAGAAACCTGCCACAGATCCACTGTGCAGCCAGCACACAGCTGAAATTCCTGTTGTGTTCAAACCCATCCAAAACATGTAAGTACTCCACACAGGATTTTTTCTCCCCAGTTCTAGAGCAGTATAGTACAATGGAGTCTCTCACCAGTGATAAGGTTTAAGTTAGGTCAGTTTCCTTTGCTTTCCACCCCACTGCAGAGGATGTTGGAGATGATCCCTGTATTTTGAGAGGCTTGGAAAAGAAAGCTTTATATAAATAAAAAGCCTGAAATATTTCCTTACAATATGACATGTATGTTTAAAGCAGTATTAGAAACAAACACTTTTATCTGAAGTGCTCTGATATTACAACTCTTAGAGCATCTCATTAGTCTTCTCAATTGCATCGGCCAAGTCCAACAGACTTAGTACTGAGGACAGTGTTTTAAGCCTCAGGAAATCTTTGATTATAGATGAAGAATGTTAACAACAACAACAACAATATGGAAAACTGACCAATAAATATTTTAACACTTCACCAATTCTGAAGGTTTTAATTTTTCTTAAAATGTGGTTTACAAGCAGAAAGAAATCTTGTGGTACGTTTTAAATGGTTTTATTTGTTTTGCTATATATATAGCTTATGCATAAAGAGAGAAATTTTTTAAAGGTTGGTATATCTGAAGAAGACAATCCAGCTTGGTACTTCCAGTTGCCCTACTGTGCATCTTTGCCAATGTGCAGTTGTCTCTTTTCTTTCAAACACATTTGAAGTTCACAGAATAGCTGGTCTTGGCGATCATAAACACAAATTCAGCGAAGACAGAAGATTTGTTTTATTTTCTCTTGCCTCCTGTCCCCAACATGAACACAACAACTGCACAGAACACAATGTGGTATATATCACAATATTATGATTCCAAGTGAACCCACTCACTGACGAATGTGAGAGCAGTAAAAGGTACCAATTCAGAAAAAGTAAAAAATTGATTTAAAATATGCAAATGTTTCACATAGAAACATGCTGATATTTTATGCAATATCTATGTTCGATCATTATATTTTCCATACTGAAAGCTGGAGTTGTAGTCTTTAATGTGTTAATCTGTTTTCCTGACTATCCACAGAACTTAGATGGCTAAGTAATAAGTAGTTTAAAAACCTGATACCTTTTGTTAAAGAAAAAGCTCTGCTTATTAAAAATTCTGAATAAGTTCTTCCTTGATTTTCTTAATTTTCTTTTTAAAATATAAATGACTAACTCAACTATGACGTGTGTTTGACAGAAATAATTTGAAAGTAATTATACAGAGCCAAGCATTTAAACTCATGGGTAATTTGAATGCAGCTTCTTTCACCCTTTATAATTATGTACTTCTGGTGTTGTGCTATTGAGTGAACATTACCCTTTAAAAAATGCAGAGGAAGATGTAAGCGTTCAAAATTCACTCTGCAGTACAAGACTTCAAGATATGGTAGAGTAAAAGAAAGCAGAACAAAGAAAGCCTTTCTGTGAAGTACAGATGTATTTCCAGAGGGGCCTTAGGGCTCTAAAAACAGGTATGAGAGACTTTTTCCTGTTATAAAACCAAATTCATTACTTAGAAAAAAAGAACTGTACAGATAGTGTGTCTATGGACAGAGAGCAGCCATCTATAACCCTAAGATAAATAATCTTATTTTGCCTGATTTTAATTTTGCCTCTGGTTGCTCATGAGTAGATTGAATGAGATGGCTAGCACTTTAATGGGTTTTAAACCTACATATATTTATGTATATATGCATACATTTAAAATGCAGAGATGTTTTACAATCAGTAGAATTGTTTAGGACTCATCTCAGTTAAATGAGAACACAATTTTACGCTAATGGCTCTTCTTCAGTGTGTTTGAATTCTAATTGATAAAGATCATGTCTCCTCCCTGATCTTGCTAAGTAGGACAACATAACATCCTCTGATACTGTTCAATTTTCAGTGATCATCTACTGAAGTAACAGAAAAATTATAAATACCAACATTTCAAAAACTACATTGCTTTATGGACCTTTAACTCCATAACAATTTGGAAGTTATTATAGCACAGTGAGATTCCCTCATTACCAATCTGTATTACTGTTGACATAGTAGAGGCTACATATAATTTTTTATTTAATTCTGAAGAGGTTGTGACATTTTTTCAGGGGTTGACAAGAAATTTGATATGGCCAGAGGAGAGTGTTTTATAGAAATTAGGTAGTCAATGAAAAGAAATATTAGTGTGGCCAAGAAATGGAGAGTGCTTCATAATTTATGAAATTACCTTTCAGCAGAAGTAGCAACATAGAATCACCATACTGGAATTAAGAATATTTGGAAAACTGTCTCCGGCGGTTAGAAACAAGACATATGTTTATTCATGTTGTTGAGACCACTCATAACTTGCTGCTGGTTGAGTTTTTCAGTGCATCTTTAAAGATACACTCATAATTTTGCAACAAGCATTGAATTGTTTGTTCTCACTGAGTTTAAGACCAAACTAGTAGTAGGCATTTTCGGTCATACTTGCCAACTTTCTGCAGTACAAATGGAATGGCCTAGGTATTTATATGTTTGAAAAAAACCCAGGTTAGAGACATGTAATATATCTCAATTTTTTTTCTGGAATGTCCTTGTGATACATTTATCAGTCTCCTAAAATATAAATTAATATCCTTTTCATTACTATTTCTGAACCTGGTGAATGTTCATGGTAAAATAAAAGTTTAAATTACACTTGATTTTCTTTTACTGTTGTTTATTCAATTATTTGAATGCATTCCACCAATCTAAAATGTAGAATTAATTGCCCATAGGCGCATGATGAATTGAATAAACTTTAATAATGGTGCCTATGACTGAGTAGCAAGCAGAAATCAAGTGATTTGCTGATGAATGCTATGTCAATGAAGATAAGCAGAACAGATTGTCAGACTCCTACTGTCTTTTTTTTCAAAGCAGAAATACTGTTGCTTTGTAGGAGTTTGTTATATTTAGTGACTACTTACAAGCTGATGGTTCCTTCTTTTCCTTCTGTTTTGATGTTTCTTTTTGAATTGTACTTAAGAGGTGGAGAAACTGCTATATTGAAGGCCTAGAAGAGGAGCATACAACGCTGATAGATCACATGCCTTTTGGCTCTAACTAAAAAACAAAACAGGCAAACTCCCAGTTCAGATCACTCTGTAGGTTACCAACTGCACCAAATATCTATTTACTTCACAGTTATTTTGTCTTTGATCTCATTTAAGACAGTATTAAGGTCTTACTTGGTGAGATGTTCTGAAAATGAGTAATAGGCAAACATAAAATACTTCATTCCACTGTCAATCAATTTTTTAGGTTGTTTTTTGAGGTTTACAACAAACAGGTTATTAACAACTATGTCCTAGTACTTCTTTAACACACAGTTTTCAAGATTTTGGGGAATGAATGGACCAAAATTCCTTTACTGGTCTGTGGTGGCCTTGGTAGACAGTAGCATAACTATACTGGTAAGAACACTAAACACCAAAACATTGTCATCATCATTTAAGAAAGAATCAAAGATTAATGTAGAATCATTTAGACTGGAAAAGGCATTTAAAATCATGGAGTCCAATAGTAAACCTAACATTGTCTAGTCCACCACTCAACCATGCCCCTAAGTTCCTCCAGGGATGCTGATTCCCCCGCTTCCCTAGTCAACCTGTTCAAGCCCTTGGTAACTCTTTTGGTGAAGAATTTTTTCCTCATATCCAGTTTAGACCACCCCTCAAACAATTTGAGTCTGTTTCCTCTTGTTCTTTAATTTATTATTTGGGAAAAGAGACCAACGCCACCTGACTACAACCTTCTTTCAGGTAGTTGTAGAGAGGGATAAGGTCTTCCTTCATCAACTCCTTATGAGACTTGTGCTCCAGATCCTTCACCAGCTTTGTTGCCCTTTGCTGGATTCTCTCCAGCAACTCAATGTCTTTCTTGAAGTGAGGGGCTCAAAACTGAACACAGAATTTGAGGTGTTGCCCCACCAGTACCAGGGGAAATCACTTCTCTAGTCCTGCTGGCCACACAATTCCGATACAGGTCAGGATCCCATTGACTTCTGGACACACTGCTGGCTCATGGTCAGTTACATTTATATATAATAGTGACAGTCTTTGCATATTCCTTCTACTCTTGTAGAGAAAGCTAGTACATATGGATCACAGAGAACCTGGAGTTTCTGCCTCTCTGAAACTTTTGATTTGTGAACATGAACAACAATCTGCTTACAGTTACTTTCTGGCTTCTTTTGTACAAGAGCGTTAATGAGAATTTCAGGAGTTTTCTAAGAGAATCTCTCAGCTCTGTTGGTGGTGACTGTTGCCTCCTTGTGTGGAATGGTCCCTCATCCCTTCAGCAAGAGCTGTACATTCTGCTTGCAGAAGCACCTTGATGCTCTATGAGCAACTTTAACGCACAACCAATCCATCTTTGTCTCAGACACTGGGCTGTCTTTTCCCTTCACCTAGCAGGCAAATCAAACTGAACAGAACACAATATTCACTTCTATCTCCAGCATTTTGCCACATTTAGGGAGTTATGGATTTTTTCTACTAGGAGGAAAAATAAGCTCAGTGTTTCTTTGATGCAATCTTGTTTACAAAGATGGCACAAAATGCTATTTCTATAAACACAATGGGAAGCAGAGGAGAAACAGCAGGAATGTCTTTGTGCCAAAACGTTTTTCAGAGCACTTAGTCCACATGTTCTTTCAGATGTTGCCATTCCCTGAGCTAATTGTGCTTGTAGTTTTTTTCACTGCTTCTCTTCTCTAAGAGTGTGGATCTTTTTTCCTTCTCCTCTGCACAAACTAGGAAATATGCACAAATCAGCGCTCAAGGAGATCCCCTCTAGCAGCATTTGTGTGCTACATGTATTCTGTTTGACAAAGGGGAATAAACAATTGTCTTAGTTTAAGGACACTATTTATTTCAGCTATTTGATCCCACAAAAGTTTAAATTAACTGAGGTTCTGTTTTTCAAAAAATTACACAGTTTAAAGATATGGAATTTAAAATGGACTGAAAATTTAATCTGAATCCTTCAGATTTTTTTATCTGATCTGTAATGAATTCTTCCTTTGTAATGAAATTTTCTTTCACCTGAAAGATGAACTTTTATAATTATGACATTTTGGAACTTTGTAAAAGAAACTACACCTTTATAAAAAATTAATTGCTATTACATTTATTTTCAAATTACAAATCCAATTAAAGTCACATAATCTTGCACTGTGGACAGTTTTAGTTATGTCCCTTTTTAATAGAAGCAGTATAATTTCCCAGTTCCAGACTACTAATTGTACGGTAATGTTTAGACTGTGGCTACAAAAGCCTTTATTCAATTGATATGTAAATTAATTAAGAGGATTAATATATGACTTTATGCCACCAGACATACAATATGACCTTAAGATTTGCTATTAATGACCTTAGAATTTGCAAGTAAAAGGATGCTAATGTAATGATTGTGTTGGAAAAATAACACTGAGTAAAATGAAAACACACTTCAGATTTCAATTTTTTTTAAGTTTTCAGGAAAAATGCTGTTCTGTAAAAACATACTGGACGTTTTATACTTGTTGGANATACTAAGATTTTTATCAGAGCCTTTAAGAAGGGCTAACTTTTTTTAACTCCTTTGTACTCACTCTAACAGGCAAATTATTTCAGGCCATATTTTCTCATCTGACAAATGAGAATATTGTGGGACACAGTGTCAGAAGACCTGGGGAGGTCAAGGTATAGAGCATTGCTTTCAGCCATCTGATTTATCCATATAACCAATCTTGGTGAAGAAACTATCAGTTCATCCGACACAATTTGCCATTGTTACATCTACATTGACTATTCCCCATTACTCATTTACCCACTCATGCCTGGACATATATTCCAAAGTGACATACATTCTTCATTCCAAGAAGAAAGAAGAGCTTGGCCAACCCACAGTTATCCAGGCTCTCCTTCTGGTATGTCTTAATGAAGGGATTAGCATGAAATTTTTTCCTGATCATGGATCCCTCCTCCAGCTGTCACCCATTTACACTAAAGTCATATACATGCCTTAGAATCATGATCTACCAACTCTCTCAGCACTTTCAAGTTGAAATAGCTGATGAAATTAACAAGTACTGGTACTCAAGCTGATTAATTTAAATATATCCAGTTTCTCTAGGTACTTCTAAGGCGTTGCTGCCAGATGCCAGCTGTCTCACTCCTTTTTAGACTATGCTGCTGCACACAGAGGTGTGAAAACAGGCAACGTCTATGAAGATCAAGACATAAAAGCATTGAGTTCTTTAGCCCATGCCATCGCTCACTTGTTAGTTCACCTACCTATCAGCAAACCCACCTTTTCCCTGAACTTCTTTTTGCAATTAGTTTAACTGCAAGAGCCTTGTTTTCTTATCTCTAAAATTTCTTGCAAGGTTTAGCTCCAGCTGGGCTCTGTTCTTGGATTTTTCCCTAAGTGTCTGGGAAATGCTATGCTACTCTTTTGTTTGTCATTTCCATCTCTTGTACACTGCTTTTTGAGTTTTAGTTTAAAAGTTATTAACATACGTGCAAAAAAGTAGGTCATATTCAGGATGAATGAGACAGGATAAAAACTTACCAAGTTTAAAGTTTCAGGGATGTGAATATGCTGGTGAGATAGAAATTTTGGACTACAGAGGAGATACTTCGAAAAAGAAAAATGTTACATTGATGTGTTTTACAGCTCTATATTTTTGGCATCTTTTAATTAGAAGAACAACAAAGAAACCAACCAACCAACTACATAAAACCCAGGTGTGAAAATGACAGCCTACAGAAAGATGTGGTCAAAATGTAAACTCTGCATGCAGATGACTTAAATGAAACCAGATCATTAAACTAGTATATCTTCATCAACATATTACTTGAACAAAATATTAGGTTTTGATACCATTATTTTAACCTAATTCCTTGTAGTTGAAAAGAATGTCAGGCTCCTAGACTAAGGTAGAGATCAGCAGGGATCAAACTAGATGTTGCGTGTCGATTCATCCAGAGGAAATGTGCCAACAGAACCACTGAAAGATCTGTTTTGAGATGTTATAGAGGATCATAACTCACTTAATATATGTATTTATTCTGTTCCCGTATCCCAGGGTACAGAACAGACACAACTTTTACTTTCTGCCTGGGATCTCTCCTGCATTAAGGTGCCATTCTGTATAGGCTGTGTTATATCTGTGGGCAAAACATTTTAAAAAAATTATGACACCAGTCAACTGAAAAAACTGGCAGAGAACATACAGAGGTGACAGACACAGTAGCAGCAGGTCCTGCAGAAAGAAATTTCATCTTAAGCCAGGTGGTACTTTACACTTTACCCAGTTTATCCACATTAATTTCAAGTTGTTTGAACAACAAGTTCATCCTCAAAGAAAAGAGTTCTTAAAAAAAAATCATATTAATAGGCCATGGACGTAATAGCTGGCAGGCTGTCTGTCTTTACAGAGAAAAGGAACTGAAGAAGGAAAAGGATCTGAGGATGGCTTTGGAAAGAACTTGCTATCAGGTAAAATCCAGGCCACTGAATCAAAGTAAAATGAATCATCTCACATGAGTGAGAACTGTTTCAATAATGCTTTCATTTGCCTTCTTTCTTTCTTTTATAACTCTAAGTATCCCAAAAAATAAAATGTAGGTTAGTAAAATTAACCTATTAATCATTAAGTTATGATTTATATTTCCTTTACATTTAAAAGAAAAACAAGATTTACTTTCTTTATTTTCTCTCAAACTGCCTCATTTATAGAATTAATTTTTAAAAAGAAGGTAATATATTACTATATTACTATATTACTGAGGAAAAAAAGAAAAATAAAATAAAAGCAAACAAACAAAAAAAAGTAAGAAAAATCCCTTATGGTTCTCACTTAAAGACTCAAATTAGTTTTAAGTACCTTATTTTGTGTCACTAAACATCTAAAAAACCAAACCCCTTTCAGAGGCCTCTTTATCTTCTGTGGATTGGTCTTACACTAGAAGTACTCTACTTTTGTAAGGGCTTAAATCCCATGAATTGAAGGTATGAAGTGAACATGAGCTCTTCAAACAACTACACGAGTAATTCTACAGGTAAAAAAAAATTAATGAGCTAGTCACCTGTTACATAACAAATGCTACACAAAATAACAATGTCCTTCCTGCCCAGTTCACCCCACGGCTTCAGTCTTTGTGAAATATGGAGGGTTTTGCCCGTGCTGTGGAGAATGTGTTTGCTTCCTCTGGGTAAGCTGGCTGTTTTTCATTCTCTGTCTTCTGTGGCCCTTGGGGGTGGAGTCTGGACAGATTGACTGATTAGTGAAAATTAGTGCTAGATGTTGAGAATGTTTTATGTATTGTGTGTGTGCGTCCACTTTACTTTTCTGTTTGAAAGTCTGCAGTCCAGATTCGCCAAAGGTATTTCTGCTTTTTATCAGTCTGATACAGATTTTGATGATGAATTCTGATTATTAAATTGGAAGTTAATTAAACTTCTGTGATTTGATATAATTTTTGTAATTTCAAGGCTGCATAAGGCTTTTATCACAATATTCTTCTGTGAAAACCTGTAGCAGAACAATAAAGTTTTTAGTTCTGGTTTGAGAATATCTCTGTTGGTAGAAGGAGGCATAATCTTTTTTAATTAGGGCAAAACTTGTTTAATCTTTAGGTTGATTAATCTGTCCAATGCCTAAGTGGTGTTGCTATTTAATTGCTGTTCTAGTTTGCTGAGATCTACACGGTAGAAGTTTCTGGAGGGAGAATTGGAGGAACAACTGCTTTATTTCTGACTCACTAATTTAAATAAATTATAGGCTTCTTAGTTAGTCATATCTCTTTTATATCTCCTATGACCTTGCTCTTCCAGGTGGCAAAGTCTGCAGTACTTAGAAATATTAACACTGAAATTGACATAAAATACTAGCTTGTAGACATTAATGTCTTCATGCTACTATACAAAGATTTTAGTCTCAGTTGCTGATGTCAGAAAAATATGGGAAATCAGTAAAGCAAGTTATTACAAAGAAATGTCTAAAAATCTGTATGTTTATTTCATCGTGACTCTTCAAATGGCTCACAGTGGAGTTCATTTAAAGGTAGAATACCATGTGCCAGATCGAGTTCTATATGTAGCTATCTTGTACAGCCCACTGTAGAACTTGGAAGAAACTTTCTCATACCAACTTTTCCTATTTGGGAGTAGTGTTAATAGCTTTTTGCTTATACAGTCTAAAAATTATATTATAAACAGAAAGAAAAAATTGTAGCAGCTCAGCTCACTTTTACTTCACCCCAGGTACAAATTCTTGCTAATCAGAGCAGCTCTCAGCTACATTTTTTGAAAACTATCTGAACTGCAAGAAGTCCAAAATCAAAATATATTGAATAGCAACAGCTGGGCTTTATTGCTGATCCAGATTTCCCCAGAGATTCAGTAATGCAAAAAAATTATTTTTAGTGGCAAATTACAGACTAATTTAGCATACTCAAATTGGGGTTTCGTGGATACCTCTCTCAGGTTTTTCTCTGTATGAGACATCATCCAGTGTAATAGTATGCCCCCAAGACTGATGTTCCTTTCTCTTGATTGAAATCCCCAGAGCTCTGGTCAGTTTGTCCTTGCAGAAAACCAGGCAGGATTAAAACCTTCACATGAAAAATAAAGTATGGTATGTAAGATGCCAGCCACTCAATGTTACAGCTATTCCCTACTCCCTTTACCCTCCCCATACACCAATTTTAATTGTTAGTGGAGGAAGAAATAGATTTGTAAGGTCCTCGTGAGAAACAGGTAGTGTCTGAAAACCTCGGCTAATTCCAATGATAACCTACAAATACAAGCTTTTAAGGTATACTTACTCTTCTAGCAGCTGTTCTTCCAGTTGCTGATAAATGGTAGCTCACTTCAGCGAAAATAAACTGAATATATGATATTGATTTTACCATGCCTCATTGAAAGGTCTGTTGTATAGGTAATATTGTGGAATTGCAATATGATAAAGTGACTACTGGGCGGGAACATCTGTCACTTCTATCTCCCCAGTTTTCTCCTACTTTATCTCTGCTTCAAGGAAATATGTAATACCTTAGAAACAATATATATGTACTTCCTAATATTTTTTGCAGTCAGGGAAAAAAATGTTGAATCAACTTTACATGTAGTCATAAATATATTCAGCTTATATATTTCTTGATGTTCCTAGAGCTCCTTGTATACATCAATTTAATCATTAGCCTAACTATTTCCATGTTAAAGTCTTGAATTTCCATGACACCTAAATGTCTTATTTGGAAATGCAATTCAGAAAAAATTGCATTTCAGAGCTGTCTTTAGTATCTTAGTATAATACAGATGTGGATGCCTACCCTGGCATGATTTCAGAGATTTGACAAGCATAAGTTTTGTCATATAGATACAGGTATATGCCCAGCTTGGTTTAGTGCTGAGAGCAACTACAGAAAATGACAAATGACCTGCTATTATTTTCTGTCACTAATAGTACTTTTTTTCTTCTTAAACTTATATTGCAAGGATGGAGCAGAATAATAAACCAGAAACGGTCAGAGCTAAGGAGCAGTGAGCTTAACTGACGTGCTTTATAGCAACTGTTGAATAAATCAACAAAACTTGCGCTAAACCTTCATTTGCTTTTGGTCCCAATAGAAAGTGCTTAGTTATGGGTGAAATTTCCAAACCAAAACTTACTTTACTAGCAGTAATTTCCTGTTGACAGCAGTAGGGAGTCTGCTTGTATACACAGGATTTTGTAATGCCAAAGTCTTGCCAAAGACTGCCTGAATCACATTATTTTCCCCAGCTCAGAGCAAGTATAAAATAATTAGTGTTTTACAGTTCTTGATTAATTGTATCCAGCTTTCAGTTAGCATCAGACTTCTCGTTATAGAAGATGTAATAGAGCTGTGGTAGCTATGAGAAATAATGAGAAGAGGAAATTAAAATAAAATAAAAATGTCAGAGCGATGGATCAAGTGTGTTGAGAGGAAAAAGGGGAAAAAGAGGACAAATTGTTCATCATAGTGTATGTTGCCACATGATGCTTGAGCCCTGGGATAATCTCTTGTTTTTATTCACCATGCTGTATATACTGTTTACATTTTCAAGCAGAAGTTTGAGTGAGATCCCAAGTAATATGTACTCAATTGCTGGTGTAAATACAGTGCTACTGGTGTTACCTTCTGAGACACTAAAGCTAACTTCGGTTAGAGCTACACAGGTGGGGAATTTCTAAAATAGATATAGGCACAAAAATTAGTGCTCACAGATCCTACTGACCCTATGCATTTCTCATACTGCTCTTTTTCTTCAGCCTTGCTTTTCATACAGCAACCATCACTGACTTTTGGCAGCAGCAAATTCCATGCAGGTACCTCTAGGTATCCAAGAAAAGTCTTTTCAACCTCCTGAGAAGTCTGGCTGCATTATCTATTCACTGCTCTGCTCAGGATCCCCTGATCTCTTCTTCCTGCCCATTTCGTTTCTCACTCTTTTTGTCATCACTTTTTGTGATCAGGAATCATCCCCAAACTGAGTAATCTTCCCTGATGGTGTGATCATCAAGTTGCACCATTTTGTATGAACTTCCTTTTTCTTCTACTCTTTCTTAAGATTGCTTCATAAATATATTTAATGGTTTATGTTTAATAAAAGAATCAGCTTGAAGTAATGTTTTTTTGTTACTACTGTGAATTTCATTATTTTTACTTTCATTAGTCAGTTTGAGGGAAAGACTTTGTGTATGTGGGTTTGCAGATTTAAATCGAAATGTCAAATGTTACAAAAATTTTTCAAAGCAGAATACTTGTGAAAAAAAAATTTGTAGGTCTCAGAAATCTCAGCAAGTGATGGAAGTATGAAAGTTATAGGAATTCTTATGGTCATGGTATTTTCAGTTGTCATCTGCAACTTGAATGAGTGGATAGAACCTTTCTTTTCTACTTCTCCCTTAGTGGGATTGGGCTTCCAGAGAGCATAGACATAGTAAAAAAGTTAAATGATTCTATGCACTCATTCATTTGGGGATAATTAATTAGAGTCATTTAACTATCTAAGAAATTAGCCACAGGCAAGATCTCTATTCTGAAGTGTCAGACAGCATTGAAATACTTTTTGAATCTGGAAATTTTGGAAGATATTTATTTGAATGTACTTTTTTATACAAGTTGTCAGAGCTTTCATAAGTGTCCTTAGTTCATCTGACACCATAGTGGAGCAAAGGATTTAAATAAATATCTGTGTTTTACGATAGATGATTAAGCTCTGTCTGGATTCTACACAACATAAAATAATCTTAAAGTAACTTCAACTGCATTAATTAACAATATTTTCAAAGGGACTTGTAGATTAGGTGAGAATACAATCTTTCAGAAACGCTTTGACCTTGCTGCGCGTCCCCAAACCAAGCCTGATGAGATAAAAAGAGTAGAATCTCACATTGATCAGTCAGGTAACTATTTTCTTATTCCAGAATTATTTTTTTACCTTTAAATTAGGTAGCCCTAGCATAGCAAATGCTGTTTAGATAATGCACTGGTAGAATTTCTGTGACGTGCAATACAAGGCAAATGTAGTATTCCAAACTTGCAATATGTTTTTCGAATATTTTTCAATAGTACATACATAACTAACCTACTTTCAAAAAACAATGTGGTTTATTTTTTCATTATACTGAAAGCCTTATACTGACTATAATCTACAGTAAATATTTCTAATTGCTGTTAATCAAACGCCATACAGTATGTATCATAGCTTAAATATATTGTGTTAATAATCTTCTTCTGAGTCATAGTAAAAGGTACCATATGGTACCAAAAAAGAAATTAAAATTCTGTGCCAGCTGAAAATTTATTTCATATTTTTCTCTTCACAAAGTCCATTTCTAAATTTAATGATCTATATGTATGTGTTGGTAATGGAATGTCAAATATTTTATGGAATAAATTACAGCCAAAAATATGAGCTACAAGGTGATTTTTCCCCCTAGAAATTTTTGTTGAGTAAATGAGTAGGAATGAATTTTACTAAAGTGAAATGGAAGAATAAAAAAATTCCTGAGAACCGGGTGTAAACTCTGTTGTCTACTATATTTCCTGCTGGAATGAACCACCTAACAACTGTTAGTTACATGGAGTACTGTATTTTCACTTTCAATCTCAATACATTTTAACTAATTTAGAAGTCAATTCTAAGGTACCACTGCACTGTAAATTTCCTTCTGCTGAAAAGCATGTGAGTAACTAGACATCTTCAAATGTAAATTACCTGGTTAAAAAATTCTGAATATGCAGCTATTTTTGAGGAAGAATGTAGACTGCAGAAAGCATGTGTAGATTTTTGTTTTTCTTCGTGATTACACATGACCCATTTAGATGCGTTTTCACCCAAGTAACAAAATTAAGAGGTTATTCAGTGTCATAAACTTATTGTAGTCCTTTACGGCCCAAAGCAGTCAGCTGCAAAGCATTCAAGTGCATGAACGCATGCCTGTATCTACCTATTAAAAAATGTTTGGTGTAAAATGTTTTGCATTTATGTTTATTTTGGGGACATATTATTATCACGATATTATCTGGAATGTGTTACTAAGTGAATAGATTTGGTTAAGAAATATCATGTGGGCTGAAGTATGATTAGCAGCTATAATGGCATTTGATATGTCAGATACATTAGCAGTCAGGTGTAAAAAGTAGATCTCCCACACAAAGCATGCTACATTAACTGTAACTAAATGGGGGGGAAAAGTTGCTTTAAAATAATAATAATCTAAGCTATTAAATGGATCAAGAATAAAATTACTCCACTTGCTGTGTCTTATTGTATGGAAATGCATTGCATGAAATGTTTCAGAATAATGAAAGCTAATAAAATGAGTATAATCATACATGTAACTTCATTGAAACTTATGGTAAATACAGTATATTTGTTTTTAAATATTTAAAATAGACTATTACAATAAATGTGGCATTAGAAGATTGGGTTCTTTTCTTTTGTTTTGGTGGGGTTTTTTTAATAATACTTAGAAGAACATACTCCAGAGCTGAAAAAGAAGGATAGGGTTTTTTTTGTTGTTTAAAAGGGTCTGATCAGACTTCTTCAGATAAGATTGCTTAATATTAGTTGTTTTCATTTATGCATTCTGCGCAGGCCTTCAAAATTGTACTAGAAACTCTCCATGTGGAGGCTTGAGGAACAAGACAGGGAAAATGGAGGCCTGAAAGAAAGAAAGAGAAAATAGATGCGAAAGAATAGATTTAGCTGTATTGTTGCCACTAGCCTACTGTCAAATAATACTGCCTCCAGGACACAGAGGATGTGTGCTGGAGGGAAAAAGCACAACTTACACAGAACCTTTATTCAGTTTTGCTTCCTACACTGTTCATGGGTGTTAGTGTTGCACATGATTCAGAAAGGCGAAAGCTCTTTGACTGGAAAACCAAATTATATTTAGCCCGCGCAGGAGGTGTACTTTGGAATACATGAAAGTGAACCCACTGTTAAGTCTATGACTTGGCTGGACCTTTGTTTGCTGGGGTCTGGGCATGCCATGTGGTAGAGTTTGTAAGAGATCATAGTTTCTGACACTGCTTCAGGGTCCACACCCTGGGCTTTGCGAAAAACCATTGAAAGGGAGTACATATATATCAGGAAGACCTTTGCCCAGTTCTCATCATATGTTTGCCCCACAGACAACAGCAAGTATGAAAATGCTTCTAAAGAGAAGTTGCCATCACAGTGCTTAAAATTGTCTGCTTAAAAAACAATTTGTTTATAAGAAAAATTTTCTAAAAATGTCAAGACCATGATATAGAAATAGTCCAGTAATAAACCTGTGATATTTAGGGTGGTGAAGGTCAGGGAAGTGAGTGAGAAGACCTACAGAGTAGTTATAGTGGGGAGGTATTTTTAAAAATCTGTGGAAATACAAACAAAACCTGTATGTGAGGAATTAGTTCCATTTTAAATATGCAAATAATTCATTTGTGAAAGATCCAATGTTCTTTTTACCACTGAGAAGGAAACTGCCACATTAATTTACTTCACAGTAGAAAAATTACAGGGAGGGAAAACTAAGTTTTGCTCTATATATCTTATATATAGAATATATATATGAATATACATAAATATGAATATCTGTTCATGTTTCATTGGCGTATGTATACATTAGGTTGTTGTTCTCTTTCTCTCATGTTCCCCAAATTTTTCAAAGAGACTTTCATTAAAGTTGATTTGGTACATAAAAATGTATTTGGTGTGGGGGAAAAAGTTGTATTTTTAATACTCCTTAATTACTCCTTTAAATATTCCTTAATTCCTCAAGTTTGAGGAGTAATTAAAGACAATGAAGGTATAAAATTAATGATTAGGCAGAAATTTTTCATTTTACCTCGCCAAGAGGGAGGGAGCTTCTCATCAATTAACTCTTTCTACTGAGGTAGATCGTATGTATTTTAAATTATTTTAAGTGCAGTAACTGAATTCTTTAGAGAGTGGATCAGTGTCTGCAAAATAGTGAACAATGTGTCAAATCTGCAGTTTGATTTACAGGAGGATTTTTGAGACTGAGCTCTCTGAGTACTACCTTTTTCAGATGGTGACACTCTAGCAAAACAACTAAAACATGCCTGAATTCTACATCTGAGAGACTTTTTGGTGGTACTACAATGGTGAGAGGTCTGCTTTTTGTGCAAAATAATGTGTCAAATGAAAAGGATATAAGTGAACAGTAACCAGGACATCAACTGTCAGGATGAGTGAAGAAGGTCTTAGCAGCTGTTTAAACAGAGATGTGCCAGTCTCAGAGGGAGACTGGTCAGTAAGTAATTAATTGGTTGCTTTCTAAAATCTGTAAAGTACAACTGGAATAATCAAGGTAATTTCCTGTATAAGTATGGATAACAGGCCTGCCTAAATGATTTATGTTTGAAATCCTAAATACTTGGCCAACGTTATGACTTGACCACCTCATTCACTTAAAAGACATAATTTGTCACCACAAGAAAGGACTTTGCTAGGAATTGACAAGAAGAGATAAACCACTTGGATTTACTTTAGGTCTGCCCAGTTTTTCCAAAACCCATTTTAGTCTGTGTGCTACAATTCTTGGAAAAACAAAGAAGAGGGTTACATTTAATATTTCTATTAAAGAAAAATTTTATGCTCCCCACAGCATGCATTCCCCTGTTGAATCACATACACTGGGATTCCCTTTCTCCAGTCATATTTCAGAACTCATTTTAAGGACTGCTATTTTTGTGGTTTGTTTGGTGAGTTTGGTTTTCCTTTATCAAAAACTTACTCCATTGTATTAAAAAAAGCACAGTCCAGGAGTCAAAGTTTGAGTTTCAGCAGCTTGCTATTCCAATACAGAGATGATTTTGGGGATCTCATTTACCAGATTTCAGCCTAAAACCTCCATTTTATGCAATAGGAAGTCTGAACTGGTTTTGAAGCCCAAACTGATTACCTGGTAACCATTAATCTTTTGTGCAAATGTTAAAAAGCGAGTGATGGGACCCATATAGTCAATTGCAATGGCTTTGCTTACCTGAGGTTTGTTTTTCACTTTTGGGTTTTTTTATCTATTCATTTGGACCGAAATTCTTGTACAGCATGTCGCTTACATATGTTCTATAGCTCTATTCTGTTCTATTCTCATCTATAGAGTCATATAACAGTGTTATTTTTTTTTCTCATTTGATTACAAATACATTGCATTCAAAATTTATTTCATTTTCCAAATATACAGGTATTCTTCATGCTAGGAGCATATCTATCACTGTAACTTTGTGCAACACAGTTGGTTGTGCTCATAGAGCTCTCCAATATGAGAATGCATTAGTGCATCAAATACAGTTCACTAATGCACCTTCATATTCATTACTGGAATAAATGGTAATTTTTTTTTGGCATGACAAGTGCATAGAAAGCTGTGCTTTTGTGACTGTATAAAGTTGCTTTTTCTAATGAAGAAAAAACCAAAGAAACCGAAATAAAGCTTGTTTTGAGTTTTTTTCATTTATTCTGATTCGTCTTAAGTTATAGGTCTACTGAGAATTCACGCATATTCTGTATAAATTTAGGCTGGCACTTTACATTTGAAATGCAAGCCTGAAAGAGGTTTCAAAATCAAATCCAGGTACACAGAACATGGAGAAGTGTGTTCAATGCCAATAAACATGGTTTATTTGGGAAGATTTCTTTTGAAATACAGCCACCCTCATTCTATTTCCTTTTTATGAAGTAATCTATTGAAAAATAAGTATAATAGGAGATAATTTATATATGAAATTAGGTTTTATATCCTGAATTCTTGTCCATGAGAGAATTGTTAAACAGTTCTCAACAATGGATATATCCAAGGATATTTTCAATATAGAGAGTATATTTTCAATATTTTCATTATAGAGAGTTTCTGATGAAATAGGATTGTTATTTTCTAGATAAATTTACTATCAATTCACAATGAGAGCTTTTCTATCAAGATGGACTTTCCTTTTTCATAGTTTTTAAGATTCATATCTGTCTATGTTCTACATGTGAAAAGAAACATGAAGAATAATACCCTGAAATTTTGAATAAAGGAAATTATCTATTTTTATGTATATCATCCCTTTTTTTATATTCTTCTGTTTTGATGAGAATTGGAAACAAGATGTAAACCTTCCTGTTGTTTTCCTTACATTATCCTCAAAAAATCTGCTTGTAAAATATGAAGTGATAAAACAAGATAAAATGAGGAGGCTTTACCCTTGGTATCTTGTTTGTAAGGTAATATTAGGATTAAAGACAATTATTCCATTTCAATAGAATAATTAGTAGCCAATGGTCCTTTTCATCTTTATTATCATTTTATTTATTTATTTATTTATTGGTAATCAGGATATTCAGGAAAGGTTTATCTAGTTTAATCACAGCAAAACCACTCAGCAATACCCCAGAGCTAAGGAAAATCTTTCTGAACAGTGTAAAAGGTTTGGACATGCTTAAACATGCTCTGAATTCTGCAGCGTACTCTCACAGGGTACATGGTGTTTGTATCATAATTTTTCCGCTCCTTATCTCTTAAGATGTTATTTCTCTCATTTCGTATAAGAATTATTTAATTTTATTTAAATTATTTTATTTTATTAAAATTATTTAATTTTATTATAGCAGTGTTTAAATACCCTACTCTATTTGCATGGAATTGTGTAACAGGGGTTTTGTTTTGCTTTATTTTCCTCTAGTACCTTAATCTGTTACTCTCTGGTCACATAGAGCTGCTGAGACTTTGGGCTGCATCAATACAAGTTCTCTGGGTTTCAGGATAGGCGCATTAAACTTGCCTTGAGTTTTAGAGATGAAAGCTGGCATATGAATTCAAACTAAGACCCCATTCACTATAATGTAAATGAGAACTGAAGGAAACAAATATGTAGCTGGAAGATTGGTTGCAGGAAATTTGAAGAATCTTTCATCAAGTGTTGAAATTTTAAGAGCACACATGTCACCTTACAGTCCAGCCAGAGGTGGAGAGAGAAGAATGGAAAATAAAACAGGAAATGTTTTGTGTATTACATGAAAACCACTGGGAGACTTCTTGTTGAATAAGACACCTATAATTAAACTGAAATATGATCTCTTAATCAGTAAAATTCTATTTATTTTGTAATGTCTGTATGTAAGGTCTTTCAAGGAAAAATCAGGTTGTAGTTTTGTTGCAATATTTTTTCACTCCAAACACTAAAAATTATTTATAATGCATTTATTTATGAAATCATAGAAATAAAAAAGTCTTTGAGCTGGAAGAGACTTTCCAAGACCATGTAGTTCCTCTTCCCCCTCCCCTGGGCAGGAATATCTTTCACTAAATCTTTCCCTATAGCAATAATGTTTTTAAATTAAATGGCTGATTGAAAAACTTCCAAGTAGCAAGAAACCTTAAAATAATGTAACAGTAGCAAAAGATTTGAACAAAGGAAGGGAATACTTTTTTGGTGGTCTGTTGGAGGCTTTTGGTTTAACATAGATCTTTAACTATTTGGTTTTTAATGGATCATAAATCCTTTTTCTTTTCTCATCTTTGTCAGGTGTAGTACAGGGGCACATACATTAGTATTTTGGTGCATGCATCCTGTGTATTTCTAGTTTCTATGTTTCTCCAAGGAGTGGTGTCAGAGAGCATTATCTGGTTTCCCTTTGGTTGAAACAAAAAAAAACCACAAAAAAAGATTCACCCTAGGAGCACGCATGATACGCTCCAGCTGTATATCCGATAAGTGGAACAAATTTAGACGCCAAGGAAGTAAACCTCTGACAAAAATACATAGTGTCTGATTTCAGGACCCCTCAGTGAACTGTTACATTTTAGAGACCTTATCTTTCCAGTCTTCACATCTTGGTAATAACAGGTATAATCAACTCCTCTTATAATAAGTATAAGAGTACTTGTGTGTTCTTCCATTTATAAAATTGTTTCATATGTATTTAGTCTGTACATGGGTTCAAAAGAAGAACATGCAACCTTTAATGGGTATCGTGTGGTGTATTTGGGCCTAATTTGGAAGTAAAGGGATTGTCTTACCCTTTGTCAAACAATGATTGATTAACTGTGTATAAGGCATAATTAGGGAAAACACTCACAGAACTTTAAATGAAGAATTCCTGGATTATGTTGATTTTTTTGTCACCTTTTACTTATCTGTAGCCAACTGAATACTTAAATGGTCTTGGAATATAGAATATACTTGTTCTATTTTCTTCTGTTAGTGTACAAAAGTAGTAAGGAAAGAGAACCAGACAATATACCTATATGCCTGTTTTGGGGAGGACAAAAAAACCCCAAAACAAGCTCCTTTCTGTTTAATATTATATGTTTCTTAAAATAATTATTAATTTCCTTTCTATTGTCTTTTTAAAATCCACAATGAGGAAGGCAAGAAAGCAGGAAGTTTACAGTAATCAAAACAGAGAATGAACATCAGCATATTAAAGTCACATATTTCCATCCTTCTTCCCCTCACTAAGCGTCAGTTACTTCTGGGAACCACATAACAGGGCAGACTGAAATTGCAAGAGAGTCTTGAGTAAATTCTCCCACAGAAGTTGACAAGTCAAACCCAAATAGCACACCTAGGTCTCAATTTCCTCTTCAAACTTACATACTTCTATCTTGAATCTCATTTCCCATGTTACAAGTGGTTACTGTATGAAAAACACTGGCACAGAAGGGCACTAAGGTGCACTCATAATGGAAACCAACACTTTCTACTATTAACTCTTAAGATTATGCAAAATATTTTTATGTGTGTTTTATTTTCATCCAGACCTAATCTTCTGGGAATCTAAAATAGAAAGCTAGCAGCAAGCTATGGCCTAAAAACATACAAGCACTAACCACATGTATTCCAAGAACAAACAATGAAGAAACATATGAAGCATCTAAAATTATGCAAGAGTTCATTTCACAATAATGAAAAAGAGACTTTGAAAAGTTAACTAAATGTTTATATGCATTGTGTTTTTTTCAGTCATTACATATGTATGCAAAATACAATATACAGTAGCAAAAAAAGTCTCACTTTCTGTCACTGAGGTTTTTCATCTTTGAATTGCATATCTCTAATCCCACTGGAGTTCCCCATTAGAAGTTCTTCTCTGCTATGAAAATCTAATGTAAGACAGACTGGGTAAAACTAGGAGAATATATTCTGAATTTATTAACCAGTATTTTGTCTCCAGTGAAGAATGACAGAGAAATAAGAAAGACAAACATTTATCTAAACTGAGTTCTTTTATTTACTGAGACTTACCAGTTGCAGGAGACTAGCAGTCCTAAAGATTTAGCCAAATATAATTTTTTTAGTGCATCCTATTATATAGAAGGGGTTTTAATATTCTTTAGAAATCTGCATTGTAACTGTGGAATCACACTACTATTCAAGTTTAAAAATTAAATAGGTCCAGTGTATAACTTCAGTTTATAGAAATCAGCTTTCCTGAAGTTTTGAGGTACTCAGGTCAAAGCACTCTTAAAGCAATTACAGCTTCTGTTGCCCAGGCAGGTAACATGTCACAGAGTTACAATGTGCACCACTCCACGATCACCTTTTTACCCCTCTGCCCATTATGCTATTGCTGTCTTTTGAGGTATTGAAACGTGTTTTCATAACTGGATTACAGCACGCCAAAAATATCTAGCATGATATGCCAGCAGTGTCACCTCTGCTTCCATCTGGGTCTCTCTGATTGATTCCAAAAAGATGCTAAACTACCTGTAGATAATTTGGAAAGGAAAAACAAACCAAACAGCAAACAAGTAAACAAAAATAAACCCCACCAAAACTAAAGAAAACCAAATCAAAAGCCTTATTATTTTTCTTCTCCTGGCAATGTCTGAGAATTTCTTGTGAATCTATGTCTTGTTTTAATACTCTGCAAACCAAGTGACTGTCCTTTGCTGGGTGTCTTGGGCCTTATCCCTAATAATTCTCAGGGATTACTAAATCCTTTTTCCTGGAAAAAAAACGATTGTTGCATTCTTATTTTCTCCATCTGATACCCAAAACAAGGCAGCTAAGAAGAATATGTAGTCAAAGGTCAGAACTTTACTAAGGCATTTTGGTTTACTAAACCCTGTTTTGGTTGTTAAATTGGTTCTCTATTTCCTTCCATGTCACAACCCAAAATTCAATCAGAAACCTTCTAGAAACTGACATGTCCATGTTGCTTATTCAAACCATAAACATAAATGAATTGTTACCTTCTAAAATAACAATTCCATTAGAAATAGAGAGTTAAAATTATTAAATATTTTTAATTTGTTCAATTTGTTGATTTTTATGAAGAGAAGCTAAGATATCAATTTACCTGTTTGGACCCAAGTTGCTGAAAGGCCAAGAAAAGCAGCAGCTTCTCACTGGTAGCTCTGGATGAAGCAGTAGATGCTGAGAGGGGGGAGGCGTGAGTGAGTCTTATTCTAAAATTAATAAATAGCACACAGACCACACAGTCTTTAAGGCTAGCAGGTGGCTTTCAGCTCTAAAAGGACTCCCATCAAGCCTTTCCTTATTGTGAAGAAAGATAACTTTGGGGTATTTAGGGCTGGGCTGATGCACAGTGAGGTCTTGGCAATTTTACCAGTTTCAGCAGCAGATGCTGTAATTGTGTGAGTGGAAGAAAAGAGGAATCTAATAATCTGAAATTATTTAGAAAGATGTTTTGAAAAACAAAGGCTAACAAAATTAGGAAACATTTAAACAGAAAATCACTATGGACTCAGGATTTTAGTGGTTCCTAAACAATAGTGAAAATTGCAGAATTATTGAGGCTAGATATTTGGAGGTTGCCTAGACAAAACTCCCTGCTCAAACAGGGCCAGCTAAAGCTGGGGGTTTGGAGCAGAGGAATTTGAACGTCTCTTTCAACCAAAACCATTTTATGATTCTATGATTGGTGATATTATGATCTGTTTACATGGAAAATGTACAAATATTAATGGCAAGAACTGCAGCACAGACAGTGTCACCTAGAAATGGGAGTGTTACAACACCATAAATTATCCTAGAGCAAAGCAGTATGGGAAAGATTTTAATCCCTTTGGAAATATGTGTTATTTTGGGCTATGCTTATGTGTATTGTATGTACTGAACAATTGGATCTGGTCAAGTGCTTGCATATGCTTCAAGGGCTTGGGGCAAAGTCCAAAAGAGCTTCTGTTTAAAAAAAATTAGGCTGGACATAAATCCTCCATCATAAAATGCAGAGGCTCTGTGAGGCTGTGGCTTTAGTGACTTAAGCCCCAAGGACATCTGTTAATGTTGGTCATGACTTTTCACTTCACCTGGTTGAGCTCTGTTCATGTGAGTGCATGCTCTACCCCAGGGCATGGGGAACAAAAGAAACCTCTGCAGTCATGTCCTACAGATTTTCTGTCCCTTCATGCCTGTTCGATGAAAGCAGGGTCTGTATCTCTTCCTTGGCAATATATTTATGTATCATGCTCAAAGTTCTCTAGCACTAAGGCTATAATCCTATATATTAATTTGCATCTCATTACAGCTTAGGGTGGGGGGCTGGATTTCTATGATATTGAGAAATTGTAATGTAAAAACTTTTTACATCACAGTAGAAATTAGTTAGTTTGTCAAATAGCTTTAGCACTTTTGTAATATTCAGAAAACTTCAATTCTATCTTTTTTTGTGAAATAGTGCTAGAAGTGGTTCTTAATTAAAGACAACTTGTTTCACAATATATGTTAGAGGCATGGAAAAACATCAATCACATTTTTTTGAGGATTATCTAGGATTATCTACTAAGGCTAAACATGGTGATTGTTCAGAATTTTAGCTGTCACTTCATTTTTTGCCAACAAGGGGAAAATACTGCTCTTTCCTTTCCTAGAATATTGAAAATGAAGACAATCGCAATGACATGATGCCTATTCAAAGCAAAACAAAAAAACAGGTATTGGAAAAATTAACTGAGTATGAGCAGATAAAGTTTTGGAAACAGTGATAATTTCCAACATTTAAATTTTTGGGAACATTTATATTGTGACATATATATATGTGTTGTCATTTATCAACTTTAGAAAGTTTGAATATTTTCTTCACGTAGAAAAATCTAGGGTGGTGCTTTTTTGTTTTTGTTTTTGGTTTTTTTTCCTTTTCCTTTCTCTTTTTTAACCTGTGGCTTGAAAGCAAGCAGCAGTGAGAATGAATTTCATGCTAGTAGACACTTTTAAGACTAGATTTAGCTGCAGTCACATTAGCTTAGATAATGGGAGAATTTTTCTTCATTGAAAATGCTCCCTGTCGCTTAAGAAGAACTCACTGAGGCAGCCTGCCATCTAGCTTTTTCACAGCAAAATAGGCTTGCAGACTGCAGATGAGAGACTCGGGAACAGAGACAATTTTAACTTAGCCATCCCTAATTTATCTCAAGCTTTTTCAATTCATCTTCACTGCTCTATGCACACTGGAACACCAGATTGCCAACCCCTGGGAAAAGAATGCAGCCAGGCATCTAGAGAGCTGTCACATCCCGAGAAATATTTAAATTGTGCTGATTTTCTTCTGGAGTGCTGAGCAGAGGGAATGAAACTCTCCATCAAGTCATAGCTTTGCGGGCAATAGATCAGAGGATACTGGCAGTTTTTCTAATGGATTATTGTTATCGTGCAGGTTCTTCCTGAAGGTATGTAGTTACTCTCTCAATTCATTACCCACAGTATTTATCAGGTAATGATCTAATGAACTAGTAATCCAGATACATTGAGAAAAAATGTTAACTAAGTAGTCTGTATTGATTGAATGATGGCACTTTATTGCAGCATGTTTGCAGGTAAAATACTCTGATCTACTTACTGTAGATATGTTGTACCTACTGCCAAGTGCTTTGTCAGCAATCCCCCCAAGCAAAAAACAATCCCTAACCTTTAAACAAAAAAGCAAAAATCCATTGTGCTGCATATAACATTGCCACAGGTTGATGCTGACTGTCCAGAGAATGTTGTTTTTTGAAACAATGAATAATCAATAGCAGAATCATACTTCTGATTTTGAATTTGTTATAGATGAGTATTAATTTTGCAAAATATTTTCCAAACTGGATATATGCAGAACTACCCTTAAAGTACTACAAATTAATTCTGGAGTCAGATATTTGCTTGTTTACTATGATGCTCTGCCCTTTCACATGGGGAGTTACAATATTTCATTCTGAAAGTCTCTTATAGATATGTGACAGAAGTCAGTTGTTTCATCTGTACTGCTACACTCCAGGAGCTGCTTAGTAAAGCATAAGGATTATATACCACAACAGGAGGTTTAAAAATAAAATCTGTAAAGAATTTCTTGCCTTTTAAACTTCTCTGTTTATATAGAGTTACAGCATGTTCCTCCTAATCTGAATTGCATACTGCATATCTGTAGCCTGTGAAGCAGCCTGACCTAAAAATGAAAGATCTCTAAATTGCAGAAACAGCCAGACATTTTTGAACTGTTCCAAGCGCGGGAGTTGCTGCAGAGAGGGAAAAAGCACTGCCACATTTAACTTAAAGTCCTGGCCTTGTTTCATTTCCAGGTTGGCACTCTACCTGAATACAAGCTCTGAGACTTGAAATTGGCAGGTGCAGGGCTAAGCAAGAGTTAAGCCCTGAAAAAAATAAAAATTCTTATCTGTATCTTCTTGTCCAGCACACTGGCTGGGCTGCTGCCATGCTACCAAGAGTAAATGATGTATGAGCTTGTCTGTGGTGTACTTGATAGTGCAGTGGATATGCTGAACTGGATTTTTAGTTACAAGTGACAGATATTTGTCATATTTTTGGATATACTGCTGAAAGACAGCAATAAGATAGAAATAAGTAACAAACCTGGGGGAGAAGGGCATCTCAAAAGCTCATATTGGTTAAAAGCAGTAAGTTGGAGACAAAAGCATTTTCCAGTATGTTTATCTTCCGCTATTTAAGGATTAGAGTATATTCAAGGCATTAATAAAAAATTACAGTAGTTCATGTTGCTCCTGTTTGCAACACCTGAAAGTTACTTTAATATAGTGCCTTGGAAAGACTAAAGATAAAATAAGAGAGATTGATTCTATCCCATTTCCAATGAACTCTCTTAAAGCAATTCCTTTCCTGTGGACCTCAGAAAGACACAGGTAAAGAGGCTTTTATTAAGCTCTCCCTAGAGGCTCCTACCATCAGCAAGATATTTTTAACAGGAAATGTGTACGCTAGCTGTGTTTTTCCCAATCTCCTAAACTTATCATTTAAGTATACAGAGGTGTCATAACATGCTTCTAGATACCCATAGATATTTCAGCATTTTATGCAATCACTTAGGAATGTCTCAACTTGAGAGGGTAATAGAGCCTTTTCTTATTATACATTGCCCATATGAAAAACTAAATTTTCTATATCACATTCCATTTTGTCTCCTTTGGGCCCAATTATATGTTTCCTTTTAAATGTTTGGCTACTTTAACCACTAGCTATTTAAATATAATTTTTTCTGATATATGGGACTGGGGAGTAACCAAGAGCAACACAAAATCTTGATCTTTTCTCCAAAGTAAGATGAAACAAAACACATTAAAGCTAGATTTAAATGGGAGGATGATATTAGATAATATAAAGTAAATGAAGGTTAGTAGCTTTATGTTCTATCTGTACCTTCACATTGCAGGTTTTTTTTTCTTTTTTCTATCATGATGTGCAATAATAGCTCTGCCCCATTCTCTTGATCGAGAATTATGATGTACCCACATATTATGCCATTCTCAGGTGAAACTTCCTACTGCCTTCTCTCCTTCATTTGTGCAAAGAACTGTATTAAAAAATGTGGTATGGCATAAATAGATGAAAATATTCTGGGAAGAAAGCTGAAGCATATATTCTTTGTTATGGTATTAAACTTGTAATCTGTAGAGTTCCGCCTGTCCTGGTTCCACTGGTATCCCTGTTCCATTTTTGATTTAGTGTTCTTTCTTCTTTCCTAAATTAACAAGTTCCTAAAAAAAATATATATAGTTTTGCATAGGAATTTACAACAATAAAACAAGCACACCCATTTTATTTACATTCTTCAACAATCCTTTGCCAACACAACTTATCTCCTGTGTCCAATTTTGCTGAGTAAGCTTAAGAGGTGACTGTATTCCTTCCTTAACACCTAAGGTTCTACTCCTTCCTGTTCTGCTGTGTGCTAGACAAATCATAAAACCAAAAGGACAATTGTGACCTTTGTATGCAATGCTTCAGGTTTTTGCTCATGCCTATTTAACAGCTGTTTAAGTTTGTTCTCCCACAGTGAGCCTCTAGAAGGTATAGGTAATTTTTGTAAAAAATTACGTTCTTATTTAATGTAATGAAAATATTACAGTAAATTGATACTAAAAAGACAGCTTCTTACTTGTGTCATTCTTCTTCCTTCTTACTTGTTTGAGATTTGGCAATGTGTTTGTAATAACACATAATTCTATGCAGCAAATAAAAATAATATCTCTAGGAAAATTTTTTGTAAAAAACTGATTCATGACTCTTTAGCATCATCAGTCCTTTGAACCCTCACAGGTAATTGTGGGGAAAGCGCTTAGAGGAAGAAAGACCGAGGGGCATGGATAATGATAAAATTAATGTTCTCAGGCAAAACCTGGATATTTCCAAGATCAGGATGTGCTATGACCTGATTTTTTGTTCTTCCCTTTGTATGTCTTTCTAGGTTTCAAGACTGATTTGACGCTGTTTAAGCATTTATTAAATGAATAATTTTGTTTCATGTATATCATTTACACAGGCCATTAGCTAGACAACACATTCAATTATATATTAATTCTGCTAAGATTTAAGTAGGTCTAATGACATATGTATGTTTTCACACACACAATTTCACAATTTTCAGTGAACAAGAGTGAAAAGGCGTTTTCCCCTGAGAATTATGTCTGATTATTACAAAGAAATTCAAGAAATAGCGGTGGAAATAACATACAAAGCTAGTTTACATTTGAAAAACTGTCTTATTTTGGTTGAAATTCCTCAGCACACTCTCAAAATGTGACCCAGCTTCTTAAATTGTGGGATACCTTGCCTAGCTACAGGTACAAGTCTAAGGGCTCACACAAGTTTTGTGTTTTATCTTTTAGCCCATTATTTTAGCTATGGAAAATATCTGAAATTTTGGTAAATATAAAAATTTAAGCAACTGAGTAGATATATTTTCATCTCTTAAGAATTAAAAAAAAAAGAAAAATAAGCACTAGAATTCACTTCTCCTTCTTTTCTTTGCCTCCATCTCTAAAGAGAATTCAGGTCAAATAATAACACAATTTTGGTCACTTATATCATCTTAATAGACAAAGTGTACAGCAGCTAGCATTCCTGTTGAAAGGGAAATACCTCCCAAAATATTGAGAAGTCCATGATTAAATGAATTAATCTTTCAGATTATGTAATTTTAAGTTAATTTTATAAAAGTGAATGTTAATTCTCTTGTTCTATTTTTATCTGAGTTTGATATATTTTAAGTAAAGTATATTGTTTTGAAACACTTCCAAAGTTTTAGGTTTTTCTGTTTGTGCCCTCCACCCACTCTTAACCCACCAAATGCTATGAAACCAAATTTGAAAATCTGTAATAGCAACCCCTATTAACTTTCTGGAAAGACCAAATTTTGGAGGAAGAAAACCTGTAATTATATGGTTCAAAGATCATTTTAAATAAAGATTTTACTGTAAATGTGAATCTTGTTCCACCTTCCTATAAGTACAAAATAAATGTGCTTCAAAAAGTGAAGATATTGTATACCAATATTATTTTCTTACATTCTTTCTTTCTTTCATATATTGCTGAGCATAGAAATTATTCTGAAATACCCTGGGCTGGTCTCTTCTTCTTGTCAATTAATCTGCAGAATTTTCTGCAGTAGGTATTTTCAGGTACAATTAAAAATTTGGTTTATTCAGGGAAATTCAATATTGCTTTTCCATCTTAATCCTGTCATTACAATTACTGTCTGACACAGAGAGATAAATAACATTACTGAAGAAATTATAGTACTATATCTTGTTCTGAATGTCAATTAATATCCAGTTTGCCTCTTTCTCACACTACTGGGAGTCACTACATTGAAGCCAATGGAATAAATGAGAGTGGAATCAGATTCAGTATGTTTAAGTGTACCAGTTTGTCCCTTAACATGAAGTTTTCATCAGCATGAAGTTTCAATCTTAAATTTTGTCTATTAATAAGATTTTGAAAGGTACATTATTTTTTTGCACATAACAGTGCTTATGCTTTGCTTTTCCAGCTCTTGCTGAAGATTAACAATGTTTTTCAATTGTCCATTTCTTCTCAATTTTGAAAACTACTTAATCAGAATTTAAGGCAGATGAACAAATTCTATCTCAAAAAATTTTAAAGAATTCCTTGACTACTTATTACTTCTGATGCCCCAAATTTTCATTATTTTAAGTATGTGAAATGTGTATTTTATTTAAATATTTTTTGAAAGACAATTTTGAGATGTGTTGTCATTACAAAAACTTCTATTGAAACACTTTTCAGAGTCTAATTTGACTGCTTTTGGAGCAACAGTTAACTTTAAAAAACCTTGGTAAGCATGTAAATTTTTGTGTGAACCAAGAAGCATTTCTAATTTGTGCCTTCAAATGTGTCAAGTATTATATGGAGTGATGGGAGAGTTCTCTGAAAAATTAAATTACAGTATTAAAAAAGGAGGACATGATAACTGTCTCTAGTGACGCTTTACCTCCTTTCTCAGGTATTTTCTCTAATCCTATGTCATCAACTTTCATTTTTCAGGTTGAACTTTTCTGATATTTTATGACAAAAGTTAGAGTAACTCAAATTTAAGAGGTTTTACTTTGTAAAACTATTGTTTTTGAAGAAGTATAGCCACCAATAGGCTTTCTCTAGCTGTTTGTTCATATACAGTATAAGAATGAAAGAGGTTAATAAGAATTTTATCTATCTTCTGCTTGCAAAATCATGAAGTAAACAAAAAAGATAAAATTAATAAAATAAAAACAAAAAACAAACCAAATCAAAAAAACCCAACCAAACAACAAAAAAACCCCAGACACACAAAATATTCTAATACACTACAAAAATTTTTTTGTTCTGTTTTCTGTGTTCTGTACTCTCAAGAGCATTAATAGATCTCTTGAAAACAATGTACAAAGTCTCTGGAATTTAGGGATGATTTTTAGCACGTTGAAATTGCTGAAATTTCACTCCCATGGATGGCCTTAAACACTCCTATGCTATAATTTGCGTTAAGCATCAAATTATGTTCTTTACTACTGTTCCTTATAGGAAGTGAGTTTTTGCATCAGCGTGATGCAACAGCAGCCACTTCAGCATCTTGCCAACACCAAAAGGAGTATCATGCTCAGCCTTCCCTCTTCTGCAAAGGCTTTGACTGTGAAGCTTGCCAAGCCACTCCATGAGCCAGTAAGAACAAGTCTGATGAAAAGCTAGCTTCGTAGAAAAAAATGAATAGTTTCTCAATAGCTTAGTAATTTCAATCATGTTATCAAAGGATCTGATGAATCTGAGACCTGAATCACGTCATCAAAATACCAGGGCGACTGAGGTTGTCAGAGTAATGAGGTGGAAGGAAGAATTTCCTCCTTCTTACAGCAGTAAACTGTTAAACTACAACAGCTGTGACATTTAACCTCACCTTAAAACTGCCTTGCACTCTTTACATGTCTTCCCTACCTCCTGTCAAAAAGTGTCAGTGGAGGAAAAATGAGATCTCTGCTCACTTTCAGAAAAGAACTTATTGTTCTGGTGTGTACCTCCTTGGGGAAAAGCAGACTGGCAGCCAGACAGGGAGGTTGAAATCATCTAGAGCTCTGAAGCTTCCTTTGCCGTCAAAACACCTGCTGCAACACTAGCCAAACTCTTACGTCAATAAGGATCTTTTAGAATTATCTGTACAGTTTACCTGATCTTGTTAAACAAATCCCAGATCTGATCAGTTTTATTGAAGTATTTCACTACATACCAGATAGTGAAGTAGTTTGTTCTTGGGTTTTGTTGTTTTGGGGTTTTTTTGTTTGTTTTTCTTTTGTTTTTTTAAGCATGTTTTACCAAAAAAATTCTTTGCTTGGTTTTTGTAATTCTGGATCTCTCAGTCCTCTTTGAGACACAGACCCCCATCCCTCCTGATTCTGTAATTCTGCACCTAGGACGGAGTATATCGGACCAGGCTCCAATATAAACGGAGAGAGGAGTGGCTGGAGAGTGGCCCCGCAGGAAGGCATGTGAGGGTGCTGCTCAGCAGCAGGTTCTACAGGGGCTAGCAGTGGTCCTTCACAGCCCAGAGGGCAAAATGCATTGTAGGGTACATCAAACACTGCATGAACAGCAGGGAAAAAGAGGTTATTATCCCACTGAACTTGGTGCAGCCTCACCTCGAGCACTGTGTGCAGTTCCGCAGCCCAAAATTTGAGAAGGAATGAGAGTCCATCCATACCTTTAGAGGATGCTGATGAAAGGGCCTGAGGGAATGTCTTGTGAGGAGCAGCTGTGGACTTTGGCTTTGTCTGCTTTGCAACAAGGAAGTCTGAGGGGTGATAATAAAGATATTAAACAGGACTGACCCTAAACTGAGCCATGTGAAACTTCACTAGTGACCATATGCCAACCTGATGTAGCACCATTCACCACAATGAAGATACCAAGTGGAACTCAACCATGTAAAAATCTGTATGATTCTCTTAGTTGCTTTATTTAGGTTACTATTATTAGAGGGGGAAAAAAAAAAAA